>CM035849.1:160731139-161256139 GCA_020510985.1 Pholidichthys leucotaenia
AAACATCACAAAGCTAGGAGGAAAAACATCACAAAGCTAGGAGGAAAAACATCACAAAGCTAGGAGGAAATGCCACAAAGCGATGAGGAAAACGTCACAAAGTTAGGAGGGAAAACAGACACATAAGGGCAATTTCCATTAGTATCGCCTTGGCCTTACTTAGTTCTACTCGTTTCACTTTCTCGCTATTTCCACTATATCCAGCACGCTTTAACCGACACTATTCTCGTGCCGGTTAAGAGGCAGGGGATAACCGTGCGAAACCGATCCGAGATGTGACGTCAGTAGACTGCTAGCCGCTGATTGGTCAGGGCGTAACGTCACGAAAGCGCCCGTCTTCGTTGAAATCTTTACGACCGCCATTTGCAGTCACGGACTAACTCGGTCATGGAGTAAATACGATATTAATACAGACAGCGTTGTAGGTTTTGCAGAACTCTACACCGTGGTCCAACGAAGAGGTGTGGAGTTTTCTCTGCTTGGTGGCTGATACACAGTCAGAGGAGTGATCCGGACCCTACAGATGGCTGTGCAGAATAGAACCGTACTACTGACAAGCTGAAGACGAACGTGAGAGAACCATCGATGGTGAGTGATTTGTAATAATGTGCATCTGTTCGCTTATTTATCCTGTTGGTGGTAAGCTCACTTTTTTTGAGCCATACAGCACCATTTTTTGCTGGCTAACTCGTTTTAGCTAACGAGTTTTGGCTAGTAGCTAGCTAGTACCAACTGCTGTTTCGCGCTTGTTTTCTCCTAAATATTCGCTTGTGAGAGCAAACCGATGTAATATGTTAATCCTGGTTAAAGTCCTGGTTTTTGTTTTGTATTGCACTTTGGTGCTGCGCATTAAATTGTGTGCAATTTAATGCTAGAATGTGTTTCCACATGCCAGGGTTTAGCCTCCCTGTTTATAGTGGATACTGGTGAAATGGACCACAGGAGCCGAAATCTCAACAATATAAAAGTGCTTTTTCAAACCAGTGATTTATAAAGTCATTCATATAATTTTCTAAAGTGTCAGAAAGAGAAATCCATATATTATATCGATTCATTACACAGACAGTGATATATTTCAAGCATTTATTTATTTTAATTTGGATGATGATGGCTTACAGCCCCTGAAAACCCCAAATTCAATTTGGCAAAAAATTAGAATATTACATAAACTTTAAAAAATAGTTTTTAAATAGAAATGTTGGCCGCTGAGGTGTTGGTTAATATGGGCTGTAGCCATAATCATCAATATTAAAATAAACACTTTCAGTATATCACTGTCCCTGTAATGAATCTATATATGGGTTTCACTTTCTGAAATGAGTGACAAAAATATTGAACTTTTTCATGATATTCTGATTTTTGAGATGTGCCTGTATAAGTGTTGAACTTGCTTGAAACTAAATACCATCCATTTCTGTCATTCGTCTAGGGAGGAGGGAATCAGCCGCTCAACAATGGACGTCGCCACTGTGGAAAGTACTGAAATCCTTTGCTTTTATAGGTAAAAGTGTCAGAACCAAAGTAGCACAATTTCCACATAATATAAAAGGGACTGAACTGAGATTTATTTGATTGTGTGAGTATTAATTACAGAATAATTGAAAAAGACTGGCGCATCAACTGTAAAATAAACCACTTGTTAATGTATTTATTTTTTTTGTCAGATCACTTGTGTGATCCTTTGTGAGTTATGTTCATAACTGTATCTTTTGGGGAATGGCAGTTGTTCAGTCATCAATATAATTTAGTTTATATGTGTAGTTTATACTCTATCATCAATAAACTCATGCAGTAACAGGGCACATTACAAATATTTGAGACCCATTGTAGTGCATCCTTTTATATTTTAGCAATAAAAGTACAAAACACCGCCCACACTTGAAGCCAGGGCAAGAAGAGACACTTTTACATTCCAGACAAACTTTTATTGATAAAAACTCCATATTTTGACTGAGCGACTTCATACTCTGTGATGCACACCTTCAGTTAAAGTACTATATTCCATTCAAGTGAATGTATTAATTCATTCTGATTGCTGAGGCCACAGTAAAAGCAGATGATTTTAAATGTAACCCAGCCCTTGTAAAATCGACTTTACATCAGTGCAGCTACATGAAAATTGTGGTTAAATACAACAACGAAATACTTTATTGTCACATTGCAATTGGAATCGCTGCCGTTTTGTTTTTCTTTTGAATTCTTGGATGGAATATGGGTGGGCAATATAAGCTGCAGCTTCAGCCATCACCCATTTCAGATAACCTATGTTGAACTGTGTAATCAGAGGAGTTATTGTTTAATTCAACCTTATTAGATTTTTTTCCCCTTTGTTATATTATTCTATTTTCTTTTAGTCTATCCGAAATAAAGATTCATTCATTCACATTCCACCACTGGCTTTTAGCAACAAGTGTATTTCCCAAATATGTTTTAAACTTCCTTTATTTAACCACCACCCATTTCTGTCTTTTGTCTAGGCAAGAGGTAAATGATTGATCCACCCCAAACTGGACCTTGCGTCACTATTTACAGAGATGGAGGCCTAAGATCTGCTGATCTGAGACCAGTGTGAGCTGAGCTGCACATCCCAGCTGCTGAGTGACCCAGTCTTACAGTTTGAGTTTTGCACATTCTCAATAATCTGGAATTTGCTGCTGATTGTAATAAACAATTTAGTGACTTATGTGTTTGCATCATGATTTCTATTTTTGTCTGTTAATACACTGGTTGGAAAAGAGTCAATAGTACAAACCATTAATGGGTGACCTTGAAAATAATGGCTCATTTTTAAGAAATTCATGTCACATGGTGGTAACCTTCACATATAAAAAAGAGACATCTGCAAAAACTTCAGAGGTTTGTCAGTGCAATACTACATGAATGCATGTATAGTACATTGTTGATGCAGAGAATATACTGTATATTTCTACAGTACTGTATATGTATCTAGTAAATCAAGCATTTTCCATGTAACCTTGTGACTGCATTATTTTAATTGCTTTTAATCCTAGATCAAGTTTGTTTTGGCCTAAAATGCATCATAACTGTCAAATACATCTTATTATACCGAACTCAGTACTGTTTACTTTTGAATATACATTTTGAGGCTAATATAGTTATTAACCTGGCGATCAAGTTGTGTCAGCTGATCATTTTTTTGCTATGACAACATCTCAGACTCAGTGCAGCTGGAGCAGGTACGTCCATGATGTCTCAACAGTCCATGATTTTCACGCAGATCAGAGCAATTTTTTTTCCCACAATATTTTTATTGAACCTTTTTTTTTTTTTTTTTTTTTTACAAACAGCACACACAGTCAGACACTACCACAAAAGTAATTTAAAAACTAAAAAGAACAATAACAAAATAACAAAAAAAGGGTAATAAAAACAACAACCATTAACAAAAACAAGTCAACAACAATGTTCCTCTGTTTAGGTAATCTATTACATAAGAATACATAATATACATTCACCAGCTTGGAATTTGCAAGGTCCACACATATCATTCACCTTCTTCTTCAGAAGTTATGTTTACTTTCTTTACATAATCAATGAAAGGTCTCCATATATTCTCAAACACATTTTCCTTTGATTTCTGTATGTATGTTATTCTTTCTAGTGGAAGGTTGTTAACATCTGTCTTAACCACTGAGTCACATCTGGTCTATGAGTTTTTCCACAGTAATGCAATACATTTTTTGGCATTAAGCAAACTGAGGTCTATGAATGTTCTTTCACTCTTATTAAAGT
This sequence comes from Pholidichthys leucotaenia, assembly GCA_020510985.1. Taxonomy (NCBI): domain Eukaryota; kingdom Metazoa; phylum Chordata; class Actinopteri; order Cichliformes; family Pholidichthyidae; genus Pholidichthys; species Pholidichthys leucotaenia. Next base: position 160,734,893 of record CM035849.1, read on the forward strand.
TATGTTTTTCTGGATACAGACCCAACAAAAACAGTTTAGGGTTCAATGTGATTTGTTTTGAAATTATTTTTTCAATTGTTACCCTCACCTCTTCCCAAAACATTCTTATTTTTCTACATTCCCATAAACAGTGAAATAGGGTTACTTTACTTAGATCAGAGCAATTTTTTTTTTTATTTAAGTTTTTGTAAAGGGTATACAGGTCATTACAGCATTGCATTGTTTACATTTTCATCACGTTCTCTTATTTTTTGCTATTTGACAACATTGGTAGGATAATTATTACAACACCCCTTTTTTTAAGTGAAAGAAAAAGTGAAATTAAAGCAAATAAAATAAAAAAGACAAACAAACAAACAGAACAGCAAAAAACAAACAACAGAAAATTAAGTAATTAAAAGTAAAAGAGCATCTGAGTAGCATTGGAACAAAGAGTGGTGCCATTATTGAAATGGTATTTGTCAAGGATTAGATCTAATGGAAGACACATATGCGATCCAGGGTTGCCAAGAGTTCAAGAACCCATCCATGTCCTGTCTCAGTGCGAATGTCAACTTTTCCATCGAGTAAATGTCTTGAATCATGTTAATCCAATCTTCAGGTGTAGGACAGTCCTTCATCATCCATTTTTTAGTTAGGGCTTTTTTACTTGCCAATATTAAAACATTGAATAAGTATTTATCTCCTCGTCTTTCCAGTGAGTCCGGTAGTAAACCCAAATACAAAGTTACAAAAGAAAAGGGAACTGTTATTTTGAATATTTCCCCCAATATTGTCTGTACATTGGTCCAATATTGGTGGATAATTGGGCATGACCAAAACACATGAAAATGATTTGCAGTCTTTTCACCACACAAGTGCCAACAGTTCAACCCCTTATGGGTAAATTTGTTTTGTGCAGGTGTTCTGAAAAATCTTACCAAATTTTTCCATCCAAATTCTCTCCACTGCAGAGATGAGGTACTTTTCCATTGCTGTTTATTTAGCTTTTCCCATATTTCCAGTTGTAAAGTGAAATTCCCCTCTTTTTCCCATCTCTCTTTTATATATGATGTGTTGTCTCCTTTTAAGTCTTGAAGACCTTGGTATATTTTAGAAATGTATCTGATCCCTGGGATCCCTTTATATGCCATTAAGAAGACCTTCAGAACACCTGACTGGGCCCTTTCCAAATCCTCCTTTTTAAGTATATTGTTTATGTGGTGTCTAAGCTGAAAGAACCTGTAAAGATCTTGATTTATTAGACCTTGTTTTTTCAAATCTTCAAAACTTCTTAAAGTTTGCCCCTTAAAAAAATCGTAATATTTTATCAGCCTCTTCTCTTTCCACTCTTTAAATCTAGTGTCTGTTTTATTGGGGGTAAAGTCTTGATCATAGGCAATCCATTGCAGAAGTCGATAGGGCCTTTTAGCTTGATTCTCTCTGACTATCTTAAACCAAATTTTTAGCGGGGTCTCTATCCACGGGTTAGTGTTATTCAAGAGTTTAGGTAAGGCATTGTTCCCTATTATCGCCTGTAGGGGGATGTCACTTGTTATTTGGCATTCGATCTCCTTCCATTGTGCAGTGTAGACTGGGTTACATATCTCTATTAAAGTTTTAATTTGTGCGGCTTTAAAATAGTCCCTGATATTTGGCAGCGCGAGCCCACCTTTGTCTTTGTTTAGCTGTAAGGTTCTATATCTGATTCTAGGTCTCTTGCCCTGCCATATGAATCTTGAGATCCTTCTGTCCAGCTCCTGCCATGTTTTTTTGGGAGGTTCTACCGGTATTGTTTGGAAAAGGTATAGAAGACGTGGAAGTATATTCATTTTGACTGCTTCGATTCTTTGTGCAGTACCTAAGAATGGTATCATATTCCATCTTACTAGGTCAGATTTTATTTTTGTCACCAGTGGATCATAGTTTAGTGTTATAATTTTGTTGAGTTGTTTCGGGATATTGACCCCCAGATATTTCATAGATTCCATCTCCCAGTTAGTTTTGAGTTCACTTAGTGAATAATGATTTGGGTCATAGTTGAATGTTAAAACTTGGGTTTTATGCATGTTTAATTTGTACCCCGATAAATCTCCATAGTCTGAAAAAACTGAGATTAGTTCTGGTAAAGAAGTGTCTAGCTGCCCTAGGTATATTAAAATGTCATCAGCAAAGAGTGCTATTTTATGTTCCTTCTGACCAAGTGTAATACCTTGAATTTCTTGATTTTGTCTTATCCATTGGCTCAGAGGTTCTATGAAGATTGCAAAGAGCAGTGGAGACAGGGGGCAGCCCTGACGACATCCTCTTTCCAGCTCAAAAGATGATGATAAATTACCGTTAATCCTTATTTTAGCTGTTGGTTTTTTATATAATGCCTGTATAGTTCTAATGAAGTTGTTATGAAAGTTGAAACTGGAAAAGATTCTATATAGGAAAGACCAGTCAACCGAATCAAATGCTTTTTCAGCATCTAATCCCAATATGACTGCATTTAAGTTATATTTTTTTATATGATGAATTATGTGTAAAGTGCGTCTAATGTTGTCTTGTGTCTGTCTTTGTCTTATAAAACCTGTTTGGTCTAAGTGAATTAAGTCTGTCAGTATGTTTTCTAACCTTTTGGCAAGGATAATGGTAAAAAGCTTATAGTCCTGATTTAATACACTGATTGGTCTGTAGTTGGAGCATTCTAGTTTATCCTTTTCAGGTTTAGGTATAACTGCAATGACCCCTTCTCTCCAGGAGGGGGGGATTTCCCCTGTGTGGAGGACATAGTTAAATGTTTTCAGGAGGAGCGGAGACAGTTGCTGTTTAAAGGTTTTGTACCACTCTGCTGTATAGCCATCTGCTCCTGGGGATTTGTTAGCTTTAAGTTTCTTAATTGCTTTTTCCAATTCTTTAGGTTGTATTTCTGACAGTAGTGTTTTATTTTGTGACTCCGTAAGTTGAGGAAGGTTTAATGTGTTTAGGAATGTCTCGGATGCGTTTTTATGTTTTTTGTGGGAGTATAAGTTCTTATAGTAATTCTCGAAGCGTTTAAGAATATCCTGAATTCTGAATTTTATTTCCTCTGATACTGGGTCTCTGATTTTGTAGATTGCTCTTTCTGTTTGTCGTTTCCTCAGTTTATAGGCTAGTAATTTTGCCCATTTACTGCCTGCTTCATAGTGTTTGTTTCAGAAATGTAAGTTTCTTCTGGATTTCTATTGTGTAGATCTCATTTATTTGATTTTTAATTTCTTTAATCTCGAGCGAGTCATTAGAATGAGTGTTGCCTTTGTGTTCTTTTTCTAGGTTCTTGAGTTCTGACTCTAATGTGATTAGTTTTTCTTGTCTCAGTTTCTTTTGGGTTGCCAGTTTTGCAATAATTTTTCCCCTTATTACAGCTTTGCACGCATCCCACAGTATTAAAGGGGATACTTCTCCATTATCGTTTTCTTCCAAATATCTGAGAATATCTGATTCCAATTCATCTTTCAGTGGTCCTTTCAGGACGTTAGAATTCAACCTCCAGGAAAATGTATTATTTGTGTATTTTTGGATGTTTAAGTCCATATAGATCGGACTGTGGTCAGAGAGATCCATCAGTCCTATTTTACATGTTTTTACTCTTCCAATGTCTCTATTAAACATAAAAAAGTAATCACTCCTTGAGTAAGATGAATGTGGCGTTGAATAAAAAGTATAATCTTTTACATTGGGGTTGAGTTCCCTCCACACGTCACAGATTCCCATTTCTTTTAATAGCATCCGAGTTTTCCTACTTTGAGTGTTATTTTGATGTGAAGAATTACCTGTTGCATCCCAGTATGGATTCAGTCTTAGATTGAAGTCTCCACCACATATCACTAAACCTTGGGCTTTAGTTATCATTAGGTCAAATACATTTTTATAAAATTTCCATTTAGCCCCTGGTGGTGCATATACATTCAGCAGGGTGATATCTTCTCCCTCTAGCCGCCCAATTACCAAACTGTACCTCCCTTCTTTATCTTTGTGTTCTGATTTTTTTTTCAAATGTAATTTTGGTTGATATCAATGTCGCTACTCCCCTCCTCCTCCCTGACTTATATGAAGATGAAGAGATCATTTTAAACCCTTGTCTACTGAGTTTAGTGTGTTCCACGTCTGTTAGGTGGGTTTCTTGTAAAAATATTATTTCTGCTTTGTCTTTTTTCATTTTGCGTAGAATCTTGGATCTTTTAACTGGATTCAGGATCCCTTTTACATTACAGTATATGAGGCTATTTTGGTTACACCCTGTTTCTCCATTGTATTTTCTTATTTAGTATAACAGTGTGGTGGCCCTCTTTTTTGCTACTCAGAAACTGAAAGGACATTAAGAACATAAAAAACATTAAGAACATAGTGTACGAAACTTTAAAACAAAAAACTGTCAAAAAAACTTCCTGAGCTGGGGTCTCTTTAAAGACCCTGTAAGAGCCCTGATGGAGTGTAGGCTCTGAGGGAAATTCCTCAAACTCTGTTACGTGTTGAGGGCCCTCTCTTACCCCTGTAAGTTGTCCCATGTTTTTAACGTGAATTTCAGATCCCAATCCGAATTTGTAATGACTTTTTTTGATTGTGTGCACCCTCCCACCCCCATCACAGCAAACATTCACTCTAATACAGTATTTGTTAGTGTGGGGAGAACATGTGGGTCATTGTCACATTTCTATTTTAACAAGATTTTTTTTTCTTTTTTTTTTCCTTTAAATTAAGAAGACATTTGTTTCTAATGCTATAACTGCTCCATGAAAGGTTTTACCACATGCTGATTCTGCGTCTCCTTTAATGTTTGTTACCTTGTAGGAGGCGGGATGGAGGTGCAGAATGACTGAAAAGAAAAAAACAAAAAGGTCGCTATTCCTTCCTGGAACTGGAAAGCTTATCTTTGTAGCTCTGGGGCTGGGTTTCCCGCTGCTGGCCCGTGGATTTTGAAGGTCTCTGAGTGGACCACGTTTGAGCTCTGATCTTATCGCTCAGGTCTGCTGCGGGTTTAAACACCGATACCGGGAGCCCTCTTCTCGCCATGTCAATTGTTGCTTCTTCCGCCGAATTATAGAGACATGACTCTTCACCGTAAAAGACCCTTAACTTCGCAGGAAATGGCGTCTGAAAGCGTAGATTCTGTTCCCGTAGAACCTTTTTGGCGTCGTTATATTCCCGTCGCTTTTTAAGTACCTCCGGGGCGTAATCGTGCTCCACGAAGACTTTTCTCTCTTGATGCATAAATCCTTTTTTCTGCCAAGCCCGTCTTACAACCTCTTGTTTTATTTTGAAATCGGAGAATCTTACCACCACCGAACGTGGGGGCGCTTCTGCCGCTGGCTTTGCGGCTAATGTACGATGGGCCTTTTGAGATGAGATGAGATTCAACTTTATTGTCATTACACATGTATGAATACAAGGTAACGAAACGTGACTTGGCATTTGGGCACGCTCTGCAGAGCGCATCCAAGGCCGGGGCAGCCGGTAGGCGCCAGTCATAGTGGTGATAAAGAAAGAAAAAGGGAAGGGATATGGAATGACACAGTAGGCGAGAGAAAAAAAACATGTTTATCTATCTTCAAATCAGTGGTTTGTGGAATATCCAATTTCTCTCTCAGTAAGGATTCCACGCATTCCGCCATTGTGTTGAAACTATCTTCAGCTCCTTCTTTCAGACCGTGAATTCTAATGTTGTCTCGTCTCTGTCTTCCTTCTTGGTCGGTTAGCTTAGCCTCCAGCCTTGACTGTTTTTTGTGTAAATCCAGCATAGAATCTTCAAGCACTTTAATTCTTTCTTCAGCTTCCAAGATTCGGTTCTCGGCCTGTTCCACTCTGCTGTTCGTCCTTTTTAATTCCTCTCTGAATTCATGAAATTCGGCCCGAAATCGTCGTAATTCATCAAATAGCGATTTCAAGCTAACCTTCTTGTTAGCTACGTCCAGCTCCTCGTCTTCTGAACGGAGGTCCTCCGGTTCAGATTCTGCGGCTGCTGCGCGTCCTGGCCTGGGGAATGTCAGTTTCTTCTGTTTTTGGTTAGGCATGGTGTTTTTGTCTTTTGATTTTTATTCTTCCAAAAATCCGTTAAGTCTGATTTTGAAGATGTTTTCCTGGATTGGGTCTGGGAGCTTCAGCGTTAAGTTGCTATCACCATGGCGTCCAGACCGGAAGTCAGAGCAATTTTTTGCACAGGAAATAAACCAGACATTCTTAAGCTCTACAACCACTGATCGTTTGTGAAGCTGTGCTGACATCAGTTGACAGGCTGTGCATGAACGCCAGACTGACCGTTTGAAGAGGTAATTTTCCCACGACAGAGCCATCTGAAACACACACAGCGTACATATTTTAGTACCTAACAGTGATAACTTGCAGAGATTACAGTGTAGTACGACTTACTTATAGCAAAATGGCATTAGCAACATTAGCTTACCGTCACATATGACCTAGTTTGTATCCTCACGTCTTCGGCTCTCTCCAGAAGCTGCAGAACCATTCCAGAGTGTTTCGTCTCACTGCCTGTACCCTTGTCTGACGGTCCTTTTTGGCATTTACGGTGAAAATAGCCACAGACCGAGGAGTCGCCTTGTTAAGCCGCCATGTTGTGTTTGGCTTGCGTTGCGTGTTTTACGTCACGGGAGTGTGGCACCGCCTTGCTGTAAAAAAATCCCGCCCACCCCAGCTATACACGGCTTTACACGGTTGTAATGGAGGCACAACCGCGGCAGAAACGAGTAGTAACAAAACGAAACGAGGCGAGTCGAACTGGGCTAGTGGAAATGAGGCAATAGAAAGACAGACATATATAAAGTGTGTGGCGGTAATGCATCTGTAGGCTAGTTGCCAACTGCCAATCAAATCTAAAAGAAGAAGAAACCACCATCTGGATTTTTGCCCTGACCAGTCAGAGTGAAGTATGTGGCGGTAATGCATCTGTAAGCTGGTTGCCAACCGCCAATCAAATCTAAAAGAAAAAGAAGAAGAAGATGCACAGGTATGCACGGGCATGCACAGGTATGCACTAGTTTACAAAGATATAGAGTGATGATAATCAAGTCAGTGGTGGTAATGCACCTGTAAGCTGGTTGCCAACTGCCAATCAAATCTAAAAGAAGAAACATCCTGCTGCTGCAGCCCTAAGACATAGCTAATAGAACACAGAAATATATAATCAGAAGATATAATAAAATTATTTTAATCTATTACAATAGCAGTGTTTTGACTTCATTTCTTATCTTCTTTCTATAATACTAGTGCATACCTGTGCATGCCCATAGAAAGCAAGTGTAAGCAAGCATTTCTTCTTTTAGATTTGATTGGCGGTTGGCAGCCAGCTTACAGGTGCATTACTACCACTGACTAGATTATCATCACTCTATGTCTCCGTACAAGGAACTCTGAACAACTTCCCATGTGCGAAAAAACCACCCGTCCCCTTTCTGCATGCCCGTAGAAAGTTACTGTTACCATGATGAAACCTGCCTTTGATCTTTGATGTCACCACTCTTTCAGTGATGCCTGTCTTTTTTCTGTGATGCCTGCGTTTGATCTTTGATGATGTCATAACGAGTGCTATGATCTTGAGTGATGCCTGCCTTTGATCTTTGATGATGCCATAGCAAGTCCTATGATCGTGAGTGAAGCCTGCCTTTGATCTTTGATGATATTATAGCGAGTCCTATGATATTTTAGCGAGTCCTATGATCATGTGATGCCTGCCTTTGATCTCATAACAAGTCCTATGATCTTTTTGCGAGTCCTATGATCGTGACATCGTGACAAAACAGAGACCTGCCTTTGATCTTTGACATCACCACTCGTTCAGTGATGCCTGCCTTTGATCTATGGTGCCTGCCTTTGATCTTTGATGATGTTGTAGCGAGTCCTATGATTGTGATGCCTGCCTTTGATCTCATAGCAAGTCCTATGATCTTTTAGCAAGTCCTATGATCTTTTAGCGAGTCCTATGATCGTGACATCATGACAGAGATTTCTTGAATTATACCAATTGTTGGAAAAATTCCTTATCAAAAATCAAGCAAGATCAAAGTTTCAGCAAATTTAATATGCACTGACCAGGAGTGATTTAGAGTGAAGTACATGGCGGTAATGCATCTGTAAGCTGGTTGCCAACCACCAATCAAATCTAAAAGAAGAAGACAATATAGAGTACAGCTTTCACAGACTGCTGCAGTACATTGGCTTAACTAACAGTGATTCTGGCTATATATATCCAAGGGGCCATCGGGGTGAGGTCACTTCTTGATAGTTCATTCACGAGTCAGTTGATAAAGTTTGCTGAGCCTCTTGATTATTTCATTCACCTGTGCATACCTGTGCATGCCCGTAGAAACCAAGTATAAGCATGTATTTCTGCATGCTCGTAGAAAGCAGGTGTAAGCGAGGGTGTAAGCAAGCACGTCAGCACTCGTTCAGTGATCCCTGCCGTTGATCTTTGATGGTGTCATAGTGAGTCCTGTGATCTTTGATGATGTCATAGCAAGTCCTATGATTGTGAGTGATGCCTGCCATTGATCTTTGATGTCATAGCGAGTCCTTTGATCAGGAGTGATGCCTGCCTTTGATCTTTGATGATGTCATAGTGAGTCTTATGATCTTTTAGAGAGTCCTAAGAGTATGACATCGTGACTAGACAGAGATTTCTTGAATTATATATAGAGTGATGATGAGCGATCCCTGCCTTGAATTATAGGGTGATAATTCAAGAAATTATATCACTCTATATATAATTGAAGAAATCTGTGTGTGTGTGTTTATCTGTTTGTCTGTCACGACCATAGGACTCGCTAAAAGATCATAGGATCGCCTATGTCATAGGATCACCTATGTCATAGGATAAGTCATAGGATCGCCAAAGTCTTAGGCGATCTTCTTCGTAGACATCTTAGGCCCTAAGATGTCTACATGATGTCTATTTGACGTCATATAGACACCATAGTATACTGTAGAGTGATTCAAGAAAATCTGTGTGTGTGTCTGTGTGTGATCAAAGGAAGGCATCACTCATGATCATACTAAGATATCATCTAAAGATCGAAGGCAGGCATCACTCACGCTCACTCACAATCATAGGACATCAGGGCTCACTTTGACATCAAAGATCATAGGACTCGCTATGACATCAAAGATCAAATGCAGGCATCATAGGACTTGCTATGCCATCAGCCTTTGGTGTCTATATAGCTATATAGACACCATGTCTATATAGCTATATAGACACCATGTGTCTGTCTGTCATGACCGTCGGACTCGCTGAAAGATCATAGGACTCGCTATGACATCATCAAAGATCAAAGGCAGGCATCACAATCATCGGACTCGCTATGACATCAAGATCAAAGGACTCGCTATGACATCATCAAAGATCAAAGGCAGGCATCATAGCCAGACATCACTCACGATCATAGGACTCGCTATGACATCATCAAAGACCATAGGACTTGCTATGACGTATTCAAAGATCAAAGGCAGGCATCACTTGCGATCATAGAACTCACTGTGACGTTTATCAAAGCTCATAGGACTTGCTATGTCATCGTCAAAGATCATAGGACTTGCTATGACATCATCAAAGATCAAAGGCGGGCATCACTGAATGAGTGGTGACGTGCTTGCTTATACCTGCTTTCTATGGGCATGCAGAAATACTTGCTTATGCTTGGTTTCTACGGGCATGCACAGGTATGCACTAGTCTTATGTGATTTCAGGAAAATAACTACCTCCCCGAGACAACTGTCCAATGATCACCAAGCTTACGCACAATGATCCTCAGGTGGGTCTGCATCCAAGTTGTGGTCAAGGTCAGGTGGTCTAAGTGCACTCAGGGTGATTTCATCAGGCTAGAACAAGTTGCTCCGTCATTGATGGTCTGGTTGTCTCCAGCTTGAAGGTTATTTAGCTGTAGGTTTATGGTGTCTTTTTTAGGTGTCAGTCTCACTAGATTTTGGTGTCATCAGCAGTATAAAAGCACAGTACCTCAGTGGGTAGGACTCGAAGGATACAGCTCCTGACCAGATAGAGTGATGATATAAAGTGAAGTACGTGGCGGTAATGCACCTGCAAGCTGTTGTTCTTTTTCTTCTTCTTTTAGATTTGATTGGTGGTTGGCAACCAGCTTACAGGTGCATTACCGCCACATACTTCACTTTATATCACTTCTTCTTTAGATTTGATTGGCGGTTGGCAACCAGCTTACAGGTACATTACCACCACGTACTTCACTCTGTATCATCACTCTATTTGGTCAGGAGCTGTAGTCCTTCTATCATCATTGCTGTGTCCAATCAAACCTCAACTCTATCATCAGACATCACTCTTCTTTGTCACTTCTTCTTCTTTTAGATTTGATTGGCAGTTGGCAACCAGCTTACAGGTGAATTACCACCACGTACTTCACTCTATATCATCAGTATCTGGGCAGGAGCTGTAGTCCTTCTATCATCATTTCTGTGTCCAATCAAACCTCAACTCTATCTTCAGGCGTCACTCTTCTTCGTCTCCTCGTACTTCACTCTATATCATCACTCTACACATCTTGGCTGTAGCAACTGCCACGGCCGTCAGCCAATCTGGATCTCCTGTGTGTCTGTCCACTTTATATCACTCTTCTTCTCCCTGTAAGCTGGTTGCCAACTGCCAATCAAATCTAAAAGATGATTTGAATAATTGCTTGAGAGTCTCCTTGTTCACACATGGATTGGGTGCTCCAGTTTTCTCCCATAGTCCAAAGACATCCTTGGGAGATGATCATTTTTATGGTGCTGCTGTATGAATGGCAGAATCTAAATATTTGGATTTTCTAAATATTTGCCCCCCTATATTAGCACCTCAGTACTCCAGTCCAGTAGCAACAGAGTAATAAATTTTCATTTCTGAATGAACCTTTGGGCGAGGGGGGTCATAGTTTTGACCTTGGTAGATCTTGTTTTTGTGAAATACATTTCTTTTTCAGTGTGCAAAGTAAAATAATGTAACCTTCCAAAATTAAACTAGTATGTTTGGAAAAGCTGTGTCAAAAATTCCTTGCACTGTTTAACAGCTGGGAAATACTTTTTATCCCCCACCGGTTGAAAACCACCTTTGGGTAAAGACTGAAGGGGGATTATGTTATGGGGCAGTCCATCTGTCCATCCCACTTTTGTGAAATCAACTCCTCCTACAGTTTTGTTGTTTTGAAACTTGGTACCAGGGTTTGATATACACTGATGATTTGCATATTGCAATTTTGGCTCCAATCGGATGGTTTTTGCAGGAATTATAGCCTCTGACTTATTATGTCCTATTTCACCTCAGTTAATAGACAGTAACTGTTGTGAAATTGACTCCTCCTACATTTTTGTTTCAAATGTTTTGAAATGTGGTGCCAGGGTTTGATACACATTGATGATGTGCATATTGCTATTTGACTGATTGGATGATTTTTGCAGGAATTATAAACCTTGAGGTCAAGATCAGAGGTCAGTATTTTTTCCCTAGATCTTGTAAACGTGATAACTACTGAAAGAAATGATGTAGGGTTTTCAAATCAATACCATAGTTGCATCTAAGACAAATCTTTAATGGCTTACACCTTGACCTGTCTATAGTTTTGGGGTCACAGGGTCAAAGGTCAAAGTTAACATTCTTTTTGTACTATTACTATAGACTGAGTAAAGCTAAGGTTGTAGGGGGACATTGGTGTGACATCCTCCACCCAGAGAATGGCCCAGGAGATGAGGGGCTGACCGGGGGATCTAGACGAGACAGCGGAGGTGCAGATGCTGGCTACCAGGAGGAGGAAGAAGCATCACACCAGCGACTGTTATGTTAACGTAGTAACATAACAGTAACATAACAGTAACGTCAGATACACAGTAACGACTGTGTATCTGATGTGGATTGTGGTGTGAGCCCCCAGGCCGCGAGGCAAGGCATTAAAAGTATAAAAGGGAGATGCCCTGCGGCCTGGGGATTATTCTTGTCGACTTGACTTGTAGAGAGGAAGTAAAGTCTGTGCTGATCCAGCCTGTCGTCTCGCCTGCTCCTTTCTCTCTACAAGGTCACCAAACTTTGTACACTGGTTCACCCTAGGCCCTTTTCCACTAGTATCGCTTTGGCCTTACTCACTTCGACTCGACTCGCTTTCTAGCCTTTTCCACTGTACCCAGCACCGGTTAGCAGGCGCTATTTTCATGCCTGATCGAGGGCAGGGTACAACCGTGCTGAGTCGAGCCGAGATTTGACGTCAACAGACTGTGAGCCACTGATTGGTCAGTGCGTAACGTCACGAAAGCGTCCGTCTTCAGTGGAATTTACACGACCACCATTTGCAGTATTTCACGGACTAACTCAGTCACCGAGTAAATACGATATTAATACAGACAGCGTTGTAGGTTTTGCGGAAATCTACACCGTGGTCCAACGAAGAGGTGCGGGGTTTTCTCTGCTTGGTGCCAGATCCACAGTTAGACGAGCGATCCGCACTGATACAGATGCAGCCCAGCATAGAACTGGACTACGGACAAGCTGAAGACGAACGTGAAAGAACCATCGATGGTGAGTGATTTGTAATAATGTGCATCTGTTTGCTTATTTATTCTGTTGGTGGTAAGCTCACTTTTTTTGAGCCATACAGTGCCGTCCTGTGCTGGCTAACGAGTGTTAGCTAGTAGCTAGCTAGTAGCCAACTGCTGATTCGCGCTTGTTTTGTCCTAAGTATTCGCTTGTGAGAGCAAAACGATGAAATATGTTAATCCTGGTTAAAGTCCTGGTTTGTGTACGTATTGCACTTTGGTGCTGCGCATTAAATTGTGTGAATGTGTGTCCACATGCCAGGGTTTAGCCTCCCTCAGTGTTTATATTGTGGATGCAGGTAAAGTGGAGCCCAGGAGCCGAAATCTCGACATATTAAAAGTGCTCTTTCAAACCAGTGATTTATGAAGTCATTCATATAATTTTCTAAAGCGTCAGAATAGACCCACACACCTATTCTGTGGATTTTCCATAAAAGGTGTTGGAACAGTGTTGTTGTGCTGTTCCACCATAAATCCCTGGATTGATAATGTACTTGTACCTGTACAGAGTGGATCCTGCGGTGCTTGTCAGGGAAACGAAGCATTTTTGTCACATCCCATCACTGACTTTCACAAGTGTATTTCCCTAATACAGGTACATCTCCAAAAATTAGAATGTCATGAAAAAATTCAATATTTTTTGTCACTCATTTCAGAAAGTGAAATCCATATATTATATAGATTCATTACACAGACAGTGATATATTTCAAGCGTTTATTTATTTTAATTTGGATGATTATGGCTTACAGCCCCTGAAAACCCCAAATTCAATTTGGCAAAAAATTAGAATATTACATAAAATTAACTTTAAAAAATAGTTTTTAAATATAAATGTTGGCCGCTGAGGTGTTGGTTAATATGGGCTGTAGCCATAATCATCAATATTAAAATAAACACTTGCAATATATCACTGTCCCTGTAATGAATCTATATATGGGTTTCACTTTCTGAAATGAGTGACAAAAATATTGAACTTTTTCATGATATTCTAATTTTTGAGATGTGCCTGTATAAGTGTTGAACTCTTCGATCCAAGATGGCGCCCACAGCGGTCGACATGGTGCTTCGCTGCGCTCTTTGTTTGTTTTTGTTTGTCAATTGTGTGTCTGCTTGCACTTATACCCGTGAAGAACTTTTAAATATCAGGACTTTCACCCCCACGGACCTCCTCCCAGTTTTTCTAGCCCCTGCCGCCGATCTGGTTTATTGTTTGGCTCGGAAAGTGAGACGGCGGAAGAGAGGAAGACGAGCGGGCGCTCTCGTGCGACTTCGCAGGAGAGGCTCGCGAACGGCGCTGCCTGGCATATTTCTGTCCAATACCAACTCTCTCTCTAACAAGGTGGATGAACTGAGACTGCTGATGCGTTTTAAGGACCTCGCCTCCTCAGCTGTCCTCTGCTTTACTGAGACCTGGCTCCGGGAAAATATACCGGACAGCGCTCTGCGCCTCGACGGCTTCCAGCTCTTCCGTGCTGATCGTGACACAGAGCTTTCCGGCAAGACCACAGGAGGCGGAGTCTGCTTCTACATCAACTGCATCTGGTGCTCTGATGTAACGGTAATTTCCAAACACTGTTCTCCTGCCTTGGAATTTCTTGTTATCAATTGCAAGCCCTTCTATTCCCCGCGGGAGTTTGCTTCTTTCATAATGATCGCTGTGTACGCCCCTCCCGACGCGGACACGCGCGAAGCTCAGCGCGTGCTCGCGGATCACATTCAACACACAGAGCGGAGTTTTCCAGACTCGCTGATTATTGTGGCTGGCGACTTTAATCAGTGCAATCTGAGCCACGATCTCCCCCGCTACAAACAGTTTATTAAATGCCCCACCAGAGGATTAAACACACTGGATCACTGTTACACCACAGTGAAAGACGCATATCGCGCTGTCCCTCGAGCTGCACTGGGATTATCTGATCACGTGATGGTTCACCTCATTCCCACATACAGACAGAGATTGAAGCTCACTAAACCTGTTGTGAGCACTACGAAGATACGGACCAGTGATGCTGAGGAGAAGCTGGAAACGTGCATGGAAATATCTGACTGGGGCATGCTTAAAGGAGCCACGCATGATCTGGATGAGTACACGGACACTGTGAACTCATATATCCACTTTTGTGAAGAGAACATTCTTCCATCACGCACCAGGGTGAGTTACTCTAATGACAAACCCTGGTTCACAGCTAAGCTCAGACAGATCAGGAAGGAGAAGGAAGCAGCGCTGAAAAGTGGAGACAGGGACTGCTACAGGGAGGTTAAATACCGGTTTAACAGAGAGCTGAAGAGGGCTAAATCTGTGTACTCAGAGAGACTCCAGCAGCAGTTCACTGCTAATGATTCGGCTTCCGTGTGGAGAGGACTGAGGCAAATCACCAACTATCGACCTAAGGCTCCTAAAGGTCAGGATGACAAAGCCCTTTGTCAGAGACTGTCCCAACACTATGCCCGTTTTGACACCTCGTCATCTGTGTCCAACTCCCCCCCTCCCTCCAGCTCCACAGCCTCCACATTCCCTACTTCATTTAAGGCACCCCCCCCTCCTCCCCCCTCCCCTTATCATCAGTGAGCAGGATGTGCTCAAACAGTTCTCCAGACTGAACCCGCGCAAGGCCCCCGGCCCAGACGGCGTGTCTCCCTCCACCCTGAGACTCTGTGCGAAACAGCTGGCTCCTGTATTCACAGACATTTTTAACACCTCCCTTAAGTTATGCCACGTGCCATCCTGCCTCAAATCCTCCACCATTATCCCTGTCCCCAAGAAGCCACGGATCACTGGACTTAACGACTACAGACCTGTAGCGCTCACCTCTGTAGTCATGAAGTCCTTTGAGCGCCTGGTCCTGTCCCACCTCAAGTCCATCACCACCCCTCTCCTGGACCCGCTGCAGTTTGCCTACCGAGCCAACAGGTCTGTAGACGATGCAGTCAACCTGGCCCTCCACTCCATCCTGCAGCACCTGGACTCCCCGGGAACCTACGCCAGGATCCTGTTTGTGGACTTCAGCTCCGCATTCAACACCATCCGCCCCGCTCTGCTCCGGGACAAGCTGTCCCTGCTCAACGTGCCTGACTCCCTCTGCAGGTGGATCATCGACTTCCTGACGGACCGGAGGCAGCATGTGCGGCTGGGAAAGACTGTCTCAGACTATACTAGCATCAGCACCGGATCACCCCAGGGCTGTGTACTTTCCCCCCTACTCTTCTCCCTTTACACCAACTCCTGCACCTCCAGCCACCAGTCTGTCAAGTTGATCAAGTTTGCGGACGACACCACCCTCATCGGGCTCATCTCCAACGGCGACGAGTCCGCCTACAGGAGAGAGGTGGCCCAGCTGGCGTCCTGGTGCAGCAATAACAACCTGCAGCTGAACGCTCTGAAGACAGTGGAGATGATTGTAGACTTCAGGAAAGTCACTACTCCTCTGCCCCCCCTCACCCTCTCAGGCTCTCCCATCACCACTGCTGATTCCTTCCGCTTCCTAGGCACTACCATCACCAGGGACCTCAAATGGGAGCTGACCATCAGCTCACTCATCAAAAAAGCCCAGCAGAGGATGTTCTTCCTGCGGCAGCTGAGGAAGCTCAAGCTACCCACCAAGATGTTAGTGCAGTTCTACACAGCCATCATCGAGTCCATCCTCACCACCTCCATAACCGTGTGGTACGCAGGAGCCACTGCCAGGGACAGACTAAGGCTGCAGCGCGTCGTGCGCACTGCTGAGAAGGTGATCGGCTGCAAGCTCCCATCTCTCCAGGATCTGTACATCTCCAGGACCCGGAGGCGTGCTGGCCGGATCATAGCCGATCCCTCACACCCTGGTCACGTACTGTTTGCCCCCCTCCCCTCTGGTAGAAGACTTCGGTCCATCCAGACTAAAACCTCCAGTCACATGAACAGCTTCTTCCCCTCTGCCATTAGACTGCTGAACACTAAGTGACTCTCGTGCACCATGTACAGCAGCTCAACCAGACTCATGTCAATCATCACTGTTTTCTTCCTGCATTACCGACTGCACTATATAGTTCTCCACAGTATCTGCTGCTGGCTAATATATATTTTAACTGTTGACCAGTATCACTTAATCTTATCCTACACTTTATTACATGTATAGTTTATTTCTCTTATCTTATCATGTTTAATGTTGCAGCATTGTACCGAGACAAATTCCTAGTTTGTGTACTACATGAACAATGGCAATAAACCTGATTCTGATTCTGATTCTGATTCTGATTCTGAACTTGCTTGAAACTAACCACCATCCATTTCTGTCGTTCATCTTGGCAAGAGGAAAGCAGCCGCCCCACAACGGACCTCGCCACTGTGGAACGTACTGAAGTCCTTTGCTTTTATAGGTAAAGTGTCAAAACCAAAGTAGCACAATTTCCACTTAATATAAAAGGGACTGAACTGAGATTTATTTGATTGTGTGAATATTAATTACAGAATAATTGAAAATGACTTGCACATCAACTGTAAAATAAATCGCTTGTTAATGTATTTATTTTTTTGTCAGATCACTTGTGTGATCCTTTGTGAGTTATGTTCATAACTGTATGTTTTGGGGAATGTGAGTTGTTCAGTCGTCAAAATAATTTACTTTATATGTGTAGTTTATAGTCTATCATTAATAAACTCATGCAGTAACAGGACACATTACAAATATTTGAGACCCATTGTAGTGCTTCCTTTTATATTTTAGCAATACAAGTACAAAACATCGCACACACTTGAAGCCAGGGCAAGAAGAGACACTTTTACAGACAAGACAGACTTTTGATAAAAACTCCATATTTTGACTGAGCGACTCCATACTCAGTGATGCACACCTTCAGTTAAAGTACTAGATTCCATTCAAGTGAATGTATTAATTCATTCTGATTGCTGAGGCCACAGTAAAAACAGATGATTTTAAATGTAACCCAGCCCTTGTAAAATCTACTTGACTGAAGCGCAGCTACATGAAAATTGTGGTTAAATACAACAACAAAGTACTTTATTGTCACATCCAAATTGTAATCGCTCCTGTTTTGTTTTTCTTTTGAATTCTTGGATGGAATATGGGTGGGCAATATAAGCTGCAGCTTCAGTCATCACCCATTTCAGATAACCTATGTTGAACTGTATAATCAGAGGAGTTATTGTTTAATTTGACCTTGTTAGATTTTTTTTCCCCCTTTGTTATATTATTCTGTTTTCTTTTAATCTTTACTTTTAATCTATCCAAAATAAAGATTCATTCATTCATTCATTCACATTCCACCACTGGCTTTTAGCAACAAGTGTATTTCCCAAATATGTTTTAAACTTGCTTTAATTAAACACCACCCATTTCTGTCTTTTGTCTAGGCAAGAGGGAAATGGTCCACCCCAACTGGACCTTGCCTCACTATTTACAGAGATGCAGGATGAAGATCTGCTGAACCAGGACCAGTACGAGGGGCCAATCCAGTTGCTTCTCAGTGAGGCAGCGTGGCTGGCGTGTGTGACCCATTCCAGTTTCTTTTTTTCTTTTTTTTTTTTTTTACAGTTTGAATTTTGTACATTCTGAATAATCTGGAATTTGCTGCTGATTGTAATAAACAATTTAGTGACTTATGTGTTTGCATCATGATTTTCTATTTTGTCTGTTAAGACACCGGTGGGAAAAGAGTCAACAAACAGCACAAAGCATTTATCAGTGACCTTGAAAATAATGGCTCATTTTTAAGAAAAAAGTAACCAAAACAATTATTTTATTAACTGAAGACTGTATTGTTGGATGTGCCACCGCAGAAGACCCTGCATACTTTAGTGACAGTACCAGTATATGGAGGAATTCTGGGTCATATTAGCATCTGCTCTTCATCATAATGGGTTTGGGCGGGGGTGTCTAATCATGTGCCATGGAGGGCCAAGACCCTGCAGGCTTTACCTCCAAACAGTGTCTTCAACAGCAGATTCCACTGAACTTCTTCCACTGACTGCTGATCAGTGAGAACACCTGCTGAAGAGACTGGGTAGAAGAGAGAACCTGCAGGGTCTTGGCCCTCCATGACACATGATTGGAAGCCCTCGGGTTAGGGTTTAATGGGATTTAACATTTTAACACAAACTGCTTTATGGTTCATAATTCTGTTGACAGACTTACACCAAACCAAAAGTGATTTCTCAAACTGCTGGATTGTTCTTAGACAGCTTTTCCAATCTTTTAGTATTTAATTTGTGCCACATGGTGGTAACCTTCACATATAAAAAAGAGACATCTGCAAAAACTTCAGAGGTTTATTGTCAGTGCAATTCCCAGTGCAGTATTACATGAATGCATGTATAGTACATTGTTGATGCAGAGAATATATATTTCTACAGTACATGTATCTAGTAAATCAAGTATTTTCCATGTAACCTTGTGACTGCATTATTTTAATTGCTTTTAATCCTAGATCAAGTTTGTTTTGGCCTAAAATGCATCATAATTACCAAATATATCTTATTATACCTAACTCAGTACTGTTTACTTTTTGAATATATATTTTGTGGCTAATATACGTAGTTATTAACCTGGCGATCAAGTTGTGTCAGCTGATCATTTTTTGCTATGACACCACCTCAGACTCAGTGCTGCTGGAGCAGGTACATCCATGATGTCTCAACAGTATCTCCGTGATTTTCACACAGATCAGAGCAATTTGTTGCACAGGAAATAAACGTTTCTACAAACATTCTTAAGCTCTACAACCACTGATCGTTTGTGAAGTTGGGGTGACATCAGTGACGGGCTGTGTTGACATCAGTGACAGACTGTGTTGAACGCCCAGACCGACAGTTTGAAGTGGTAATTTTCCCACAACAGAGCCATCTGAAACACACACAGCATACATATTTTAGTACCTAACAGCAATAACTTGCAGACGTTACAGTGTAGTACGACGTACTTATAGCAAACTAGCATTAGCAACCATTAGCTTACCGTCATATATCACCTAGTTTGTATCCTCACATCTTCGGCTCTCCGAGAAGCTGCAGTACTATTCCAGAGTGTTTCGTCTCGCTGCCTGTACCCTTGTCTGGCAGTCCTTTTTGGCATTTACAGTGACAAAAGCCACAGACCGAGGAGTCGCCTTGTACAGCCACCATGTTATGTTTTGCTTGGGTTGCGTGTTTTACGTCACGTGAGTGTGGCACCGCCTTGATGTAAAAAAAATCCCGCCCACCCCAGCTTAACCCCGCTTTACCCGGCTGCTATGGGAGACACAACTGAGGCCGAACCGAGTAGTAGCGAATCAAAGTGAGGCGAGGCGAGCTGGGCTAGTGGAAAAGGGCCACCTTTGACCCTGAAGTGTGACTATGGTTTTGGGATCGCAAGGTGAAATGTCAAGGTCAAAATGTTATATTGTGGTGACACTAGACACAGTAGGTGGACATTCTTCTCACACCCAGAAGCAGGAAGAGGGGCAGAACAATGGACTGAAGGGGGTAGCCCCCAAGGAGTAACTAGACAGACAATGAGGGCAACGGGGTGAATGTATTGTCATGAATGTTGCAAGTGTTATGTTAATGTGTCACACATTCTCTTTGTACACACACAAGCATAATGCACTAGCACAGCTCTTTATGCAGACCATTAAAGCTATATAAGCAGAATGCAGAGAGAGTTGAGGGGCTCTCCTACTAGACACTCGGCCTCAGTGGACAACGCTGGGGTCCACCGGCTGTATTTATGTTAGAGGGTCAATAAAGAATCTGTGTCGACCTATGCTCGTGCCTCACCTCCACAACCTTTCCGTACACCCTCTACATTGGTGACCTGATGTGAAATGGACTATCCCTCCCTTTCGCTGTGCTGTGGATTCCTTTTTCTCCACATCGGTGACCTGATAGAGATGAACTGTCTCTCCCTTACGCCGCACACCACATGGTGACCTGACGTGGGATGACCGTCTGCTTCTTTTCACCACACTGTGGATTCCAGAGACCGGGGATTGCCTACATCCTTTGCATCCACACTGGAATGCGCGTACCTTATCCTCTCTCCACGATAGCGACCTCCAGGGCCGGACGGAGAGCGCGGCACTGGGACCGAGATGCATGAGAATCAGCGACACGAGCAGCGCACAGAAACAGCCTGAATGGGGAAGATCATCGGCGCCGTCTGCATTGATTTCCATCAAGCTCCCCGACCCTGACTCACCTCCCGACAGCGGACTTTCTGCTCACAGAAGCCCCGCGCTCACACCGCAGGATTATGAGGACAGCGCAACTTCCAGCTATGTGGTCACTGTGCCAGGCGCGCGCCATGCACCAGGGACAAACCGGCTCCACAGACTTATACGTCATCCTCTGCCGCTGCACATGCCCGAGAAGCATGGCTGATCGCCATCCTCGGAACCTTTAGGGTTGCTCACACACCTAAAGTAGACGTGCAGCCCGCACACAGGGCTTTGCATGGGTTTCTCAGCCACGGCGCACAACGGGAATTTAGCCGATTGCTTTCCCTGATGATTTTAGGGCTGCTCCCGCACCTAAAGCCAAATTGCCAAGTCCCTCACACAACTTCAGTTTTTTTTCACAGCTGCTGCGGATCACCGCCAGGTTTACCGGGAAAGTCCCTCACCCAGAGCGGATCCACACGCAATTTTTGTGCGGCCCAGACACTTTTGACGTCCTGGGCCGGCACTCACTTATTCCCATCCACCTCCCCCTCCTCCTCCACATTGTTCTTCCCGCGCCTCACTCCGTAAAGCCTGCCAATTGCCGGTTTGTTCTATTACGCACGACGCGCACTGGACCCCGTGCCCCCACAAACCATGGCTGTCACATGTTGGAACTTGGAACGGAGCAGACAGTGTTTTTCACCCCTCTCCCTTTCCCCCCACAGACTTACATGCCTGCTGACACTCCTCACCAGCAGACAGTTCGACCAGAGTGGCAACCCCCCGCTGCAGCCTCCACTGGCGTCAACATGAGCCCAAACGGCGGGGGGTCACAGCCCTTTCTGGGTGTTTGGGGGGGGCCTGTGTGGTGACACTAGACACAGCAGGTGGACATTTTTCTCACACCCAGAAGCAGGAAGAGGGGCAGAACAATGGACTGAAGGGGGTAGTCCCCCAAGGAGTAACTAGACAGACAATGAGGGCAGGGGGGTGAATGTATTGTCATGAATGTCGCAAGTGTTATGTTAATGTGTCACACATTCTCTTTGTACACACACAAGCATAATGCACTAGCACAGCTCTTTATGCATACCATTAAAGCTATATAAGCAGAATGCAGAGAGAGTTGAGGGGCTCTCCTACCAGACACTTGGCCCCAGCGGACAACGCTGGGGTCCACCGGCTGTATTGGCAAAAAAGTATTTAGTCAGCCACCAATTGGGCAAGTTCTCCCATTTAAAAGATAAGAGAGGTCTCCAATTTTCATCATAGGTATACTTCAACTATGAGAGACAAAATGAGAAAAAAAAATCCAGAAAATCACATTGAAGGATTTTTTAATGAATTAATTGGTAAATTCCTGGGTAATATTTGGTCACCTACAAACAAGCAAGATTTCTGGCTCTCACAGACCTGTAACTTCTTCTTTAAGAGGCTCCTCTGTCCTCCACTCGTTACCTGTATTAATGGCACCTGTTTGAACTCATTATCAGTATAAAAGACACCTGTCCACAACCTCAAACAGTCAGACTCCAAACTCCACTATGGCCAAGACCAAATTGCTGTCAAAGGACACCAGAAACAAAATTGTAGACCTGCACCAGGCTGGGAAGACTGAATCTGCAATAGGTAAGCAGCTTGGTGTGAAGAAATCAACTGTGGGAGCAATTATTAGAAAATGGAAGACATACAAGACCACTGATAATCTCCCTTGATCTGGGGCTCCACGCAAGATCTCACCCCGTGAGGTCAAAATGATCACGAGAACGGTGAGCAAAAATCCCAGAACCACACGGGGGGACCTAGTGAATGACCTGCAGAGAGCTGGGACCAAAGTAACAAAGGCTACATCAGTAACACACTATGCCGCCAGGGACTCAAATCTTGCAGTGCCAGACGTGTCCCCCTGCTTAAGCCAGTACATGTCCAGGTCCGTCTGAAGTTTGCTAGAGAGCATTTGGATGATCCAGAAGAGGATTGGGAGAATGTCATATGGTCAGATGAAATCAAAATAGAACTTTTTGGTAAAAACTCAACTTGTCGTGTTTGGAGGAGAAAGAACACCATACCTACTGTGAAGCATGGGGGTGAAAACATTATACTTTGGGGCTGTTTTTCTGAAAAGGGACCAGGACGACTGATCCGTGTAAAGGAAAGAATGAATGGGGCCATGTATCGTGAGATTTTGAGTGAAAACCTCCTTCCATCAGCAAGGGCATTGAAGATGAAACGTGGCTGGGTCTTTCAGCATGACAATGATCCCAAACACACCGCCCGGGCAACGAAGGAGTGGCTTCGTAAGAAGCATTTCAAGGTCCTGGAGTGGCCTAGCCAGTCTCCAGATCTCAACCCCATAGAAAATCTTTGGAGGGAGATGAAAGTCCGTGTTGCCCAGCGACAGCCCCAAAACATCACTGCTCTAGAGGAGATCTGCATGGAGGAATTGGCCAAAATACCAGCAACAGTGTGTGAAAACCTTGTGAAGACTTACAGAAAACGTTTGACCTCTGTCATTACCAACAAAGGGTATATAACAAAGTATTGAGATGAACTTTTGTTATTGACCAAATACTTATTTTACCGAGGAATTTACCAATTAATTCATTAAAAATCCTTCAATGTGATTTTCTGGATTTTTTTTTCTCATTTTGTCTCTCATAGTTGAGGTATACCTATGATGAAAATTGGAGACCTCACTCATCTTTTAAGTGGGAGAACTTGCCCAATTGGTGGCTGACTAAATACTTTTTTTCCCCACTGTATGTTAGAGGGTCAATAAAGAATCTGTGTCGACCTACGCTCGTGCCTCGCCTCCACATCCTTTCCTTACACCCTCTACAATATAAACTATATCTCAACAACAAAGAAAGCATAATTCATAATTCTGTCCTCAAGTGTGCGTGCAGACTAATATAAGACTAACTGGTTTATATTTTTTTTTTGTAGTTTTAGTCCCCTCCCATATTCCCCCGCTTCACTACGATTGTTCATAGACTAACTTTTTGCATCACCTTCTCTCATAACCTTTTGTATTTTCCAGACGTGTGACAATCTAAGCTGCTGGAGATGACCACCGAGAAAACTGACTACACATCTGTGGAGGTGGGACATCCTCAGCCACCTCTCCCTGGGAATCCAGCATTTCCTGTTGCAGTTGGCCCCAACACTCCAGGCCCAAATATGTTTGAGGGACCTGCATCTAGTGGCCTCCCTTATCCTCCACCAATTGCATTTGCACCGGGTGTTCCTGGAACTTTTGGCATGGCCTCAGACACAACAGGAAGCTCAGGGTTTGTCAACCCTTCTTACCCTGGATACCCTCCACCAGACCCAACCTTTAATGACAGCGTCGTTGGTCAGTATTTTTTTACACTGATGTAAATATGGAAATGTGTGTATTGTGTAGTTTATGTACCTTTTTGATGTTTCTTACCTGTACCACATCAGATGGTGCTTACCGCAGTGAAGAGGATCCTCCACCCTATGAAAACCAAGACTTTGATTTTGGATTAGATAATAAGACCATAAGAAGGGCCTTTATCCGAAAGGTAAGAAAATGCTTAGTAATTGCCAGAATGAATGGCTGTATGAGTCCAATAAATCGTGCTGTAATTCAGTGAGCCATAAATGAGCCTCTTGTACATATAATTCTTCAAAAACACGGTCAAGTGCTCTGAAGCCATTTGCAGAATTGCCTAAAAATGTATATACATATTATAACATTGGGTTAGGATGTGAAAGAAAAAAGATCATATTGAACTTAATATAATGTATTTTTAATGTTTTCAGTGTCAACTTTATTTTAATTAGATGTCGTTGATAATATGCTGTGATATCTTTAAATTGATTATACACTCATTTAAAATAATCTGAAAGCTGTAAGTGTTGCAGCTGTCTCCACTGTGCTGATATAACAACTCTACCAAAGAAAAATAAAATACACTCCGCTGAGATGCAGCCGTTAGGTTACAGATGTCGTTTTGCTTTCACCTTAGTTGTGTAGACTTCTCCAGTAAAGGCTTGTTCCTTAACTTTAGAAACCACCAATCTTAAAAGGTCAGTTGGCAATCAGCAGGTGTTAAATCCTTTTACATCCTCCTCTTATATTTTAAAGATGCACTCTGGTAGCTATACAAACAAATCTAAATAGTCTAAAATGGTATCTTATGCCCCTTTTTCTATGGTGAAAACCTTTCATTGTGTTACAGTTTTGTGTCAAAATCTTTTCAACACCACGTGACAGTCAGTGAGTAGGCCCAACCCAGGCTCAAAAAGTTCAACTTTTCAGACTACAGCTGTGCTCATCAATGTCAGGCCTTTCTAAGCAGCCAGTCAGAATTAAGGAAGGGTGGGACATAGGACGCCGGTACGGGAAGATGAGAGCAGTAGGATGACAAGGAAGAGGCTGAGCTTTGCTGCATCAAACAACCCGGTACTTTTTCATCTGACATTAAAAGGATATCATGATCAAAATTGGAAAGCAAACGGTCGGAGGAACATGTCTGCATCTGTCAGTGTGCCAAGTAAGCGTTTGTGCCTTTGTCATGGTCATATTTCTTACAAGTTTGTTGCGGTAGATAATATGGATAGTATGTGAATTTGTAGTTGATAACTGCAAAAAATGGAAATACCGCCAATGTGATCATTTACCGACATTTATTATTCATTTATGAGTTTAGGAAGCTGTGTGTTGAGCATATCTCAGCATGAGTTTTACAAAAATAGATGTAAAAATAAACAAAATTTTGAGCATAGACTACTCACCCCAGAAGAGCTCTCTGTTATTAGTCTGCATCCGAGAAACTGACCGGCCAATCATCTCCAAAACCAGTTCAAACTGACTCCTAGTCAATCTAAAATACTCCTTGAAACGGGCACCGTCAAGACTTAACTCCGGCACAAGTTCGGTGTCCGGTTCTCCTGTACAAGTCCGGTTGATGTCTGTACCCAGACTCCTGTTTTCTTTTCAGTGTCATCATATTTTATATCCAGAGCTGCTGCCAATGCCAGAATATGTTTCCTCTCCATTGTTATTTAGAGACTGCTATTAAAAAATAAGTAGAAAGTCTGACCATGGGAAAAGCAGAAGTGCTGAGCTGTGAGTGACAAGCTGTTGCTAGGATACAGGGTGCAGACTTTTTTTTCCCAGAGCGCAGCACACAAGCGCTAAAAAAATGGTTCAGGGCGGTCGGGCGACAAAAAACGCATTTGGTGGACACGCAGCCTAAATCCTGTGATAGAAAGTCTTACCAGTTGAAGGACATGCCCAATTTTATGCACAATGGCCCAGGATAATGACTGAAACTGCATCAGTCCTTAAAAGCAGTTTAATGGTAAAATCCATCTTAACTTGGGTCAAGTTTTCAAAGCAGCTAGCCCAAAAATGCTAACTGGTCAGATGCTCACTTCAGGTAGGCCAGAGAGTCCTGATTGGCTCAACACTACTCACATTCCAGCGGCTGTACATACACTACCGTTCAAAAGTTTGGGGTCACTTAGAAATTTCCTTATTTTTGAAAGAAAAGCACTGTTTTTTTTCAATGAAGATAACTTTAAACTAATCAGAAATACACTCTAATATCTAATAGACATTGCTAATGTGGTAAATGACTATTCTAGCTGCAAATGTCTGGTTTTTGGTGCAATATCTACATAGGTGTATAGAGGCCCATTTCCAGCAACTATCACTCCAGTGTTCTAATGGTACAATGTGTTTGCTCATTGCGTCAGAAGGCTAATGGATGATTAGGAAAACCCTTGTGCAATCATGTTAGCACAGCTGAAAACAGTTTAGCTGGTTAGAGAAGCTATAAAACTGACCTTCCTTTGAGCAGGTTAGTATCTGGAAAAAATTATTATTTCAAATACAAATCATTATTTCTAACCTTGTCAATGTCTTGACTATATTTTCTATTCATTTTACAACTCATGGTGGTAAATAAGTGGGACTTTTCATGGAAAGCACAAAATAATTGTCTGGGTGACCCCAAACTTTTTTAACGGTAGTGTATCTACATCACCAAAAACGCTCCGTTTCAACTTGCCTTTTTTCAGGGGGCGGGGCTTAGGTGAAACTTCAAAGCAAAAAAAACCAGACACGTAAGACATTTGAATGATGTCGCTCTTGATATGTCTTGTAAGTCATTAAAAAACATGTTGCAGACATGTTAAGAGAAAAACTTGATTTTTGGTGGAGTGTTACTTTAAAGGGGTCATTGACTGCACTTTTTCTACATTTTAATAGCTCACACATGTCTTAATGAAGTGTTTGTGACATATTTTGTTCACATTTTCTTTAATTTTTTTTAAAATTAGTTAAGCAAATTTGTTTTTTATTTTTCCTGACTTTCTTGAAACACTGATTTAAAGCCTGTCACTTTAAGAAACATCCTTGAGCTGTTCAACTTCGCCCTCCCTCGTATGTCAGTTAGCCATTAGCTTCCTTCTAGCTTGGATGAGCAGCGCTGGTTCACTGATCCACGGTTGGTTGTGTATCTGGCGTTGCTCCGGCCCATCTCCCAACAACCTTGCCAGGATGCCACAACAAATTGCCAGCGCTGCACACCGGGCAAACCGCCAATCACCACAACCTGGGGCTGCTGGCCAAGCTGCCCAGCCACGGGATCTCAAAGTGCAGCGCCTCGTGCCACAGGCCTCCGCTCCTCCCCCACAGCCAGCCAGGGGATGCTTCGTCACGAAGCGGCTCCCCCATGTTGTCCGCGGGGGTGGAGCAGAGTGGTGCGGAGCCCCGGATAGTGGAGGAGCTCTGGGGAGCAGCTGCAGTGTAGGTGGTTGCCGCAATCGGCACACCGGAAGCCAGGTTGGAACGACGCGAGGCATATTGTGGACTGTGGACTGGTGAACCAGGTGGTAACAGGGATGGTTATTATGGTGACTAAGATCTGAAGAAAATAATATAAGCTGTGCTCGGTCCGAGCTTCCTGGTACCAGTGTTAGCTTGGGGCTAATAGCTCAGAGGCTAATAGGCTACCTTTAGCACCCTTCCATCTACATGACAGACAGCTAGGCAGGCCAATAACAGAGCAGTGGGCTGGTCTCAAGGACAGCAGTAGGTTAGCTTTTTTGATTTATGACGTTAGAGAGTTCCACAGAAAAGTCAAAAACATTTCTGGTGTTTCTGGGAGAGAAAAACGAGCTAAAGGCTGTGTGTTTTTTAAGAGAATTGACTGTTTTGAAAATTTTTGGATAATTAGGTGACTGGTAGACTCATTTCAGACAGTTAAAACCTACAAACACCATTTTTCAGTCAGTGACCCTTTTAAAATTTGGTAGTCCCTGTTTGAATTGCCTCCCATCTAATAATCAACTTCTTCCCTCCAGGTTTTCTTGGTGTTAGCTGCTCAGTTGGTGGTGACATTTGCATTTGTGGCCGTTTTCACCTTCGTGGACCAAGCCAAGCAGTTCGTCATTGCAAACAGATGGACCTACTTAGCGTCCTATGGTGTCTTCTTTGTGTCTGTCTGCGTCATCAGCTGCTGTGGAAACATTCGCAGAAGACACCCATGGAACCTGGTGGCCTTGGTAAGCCTGCCCACACACACTCATCTGATTTTGAGAATATGTGATTTGTTTACAAAAATGTGTAGTTTAAGATTGTTTTGGTAAAATGTAGGCTTCTAGAAGCTTCTTTAGTGAAAAGCTGATAAATTGCATTCACGACTTTGCCTTAATGCTAGAATGAGAGACTTCTTTCTTTTTAAATGTTTACAGAAATTTAAATGATTATCATCATCCTTAAAAAAAATGGGATTTTCCATTTATTATCCACATCAATTGATTTACTGCCCGTCCACACAAGTACAGAAAAATAACTTAATTTGTTTTTCTTTCTCTTAAATTCAGTCCATCTTGACTCTTAGTCTGTCCTACATGGTGGGGATGATTGCCAGCTTCCACCAGACGGAGTCTGTGATCATGGCAGTGGGTATCACATCAATTGTCTGCATCACAGTTGTCATCTTCTCTCTGCAGGTTTGTATCCATCTTTAGTGTCTAGGTCATGTGCTTTGAATGCACTTTGATGTTAAAGTAACAGCAACATTTGGTTCTCCCCGCAGACAAAGTACGACTTCACTTCGTGTTATGGGGTGCTGTTTGTATGTTTGATTGTCCTGATCATCTTCGGATTCCTGTGCATCTTCGTCCGTGACAGGATTCTGGACTGTGTGTATGCTGGACTGGGAGCGTTGCTCTTCACCTGTGTAAGTTTTGGGGAGAGTTTATTACTGCTACTTCAGCCATTGGACTCTAATACCTTTTGGCAATGTTTTGTGGGGTTCAGTAAAATGCAGTCAAACTTACTTAAAGCATTTTGTAGTTACCTCTGCCAAAGAGGTAATGTTTTCATCCGTGTTGGTTTGTTTGCTAGTTTTATCTGTCAGCAGGATTATGCAAAAACTACTGGACGGATTTGGATGAAATTTTCACCAAAGGTGGCCCTCGACCTAAGGATGAGCCCATTAGATTTTGGTGATGATCTGAGAGTGCATACCTCCACCAAGGGCCTTGTTTGTGTCTGTGCAGCAGGATTACACAAAAACTGCTGGATGGATTTGGATGAAATTGTCACCAGAGGTGGTCCTGGGCTAGACAGGAACCCTTTACATTTTGGTGATGATCTGAGAATGCATACCTCTGCCACGGCTCTTATCTTTTCAGGGTGTGTTTGCAAGAATGCTCCAAATCTACTGGACATACTTTGATGCGATTTTCACTAGAAGTGGTTCTTGGCCTACACACAAACCCATTTCATTTGGTTGAGGTATGTGCTCTCTGGGTGCTTTTCTAGTTATATAGTAACTAGTTATATAGTATATAGTAGATTTTCTACTATAGAAAATATAGTATATATAGTAGATTTTCCTTCTAGTATTCCTCATAATTTAGATGAACGTTCATGTAATGACCATTATGACTCTGTTTCATAAAAAAGCATCTCTTAACAGGCTTTTTCTGAGAGCTGAGACAACAGTAGCAAAAATTTGGTAATCAAATGTGTTATGTATGGAAATACCTGGGTGAAAGATGAGGCAGGATGACAGTTGGCGAACACAGCTTTATTGAACTATGCACGTAAGCAGTTACACGGTGTGCACCAGCGGGAGGCATTCGGCAAAGAGGCGGAATATGGATGCCTTCTGCCTTAAATAGTGCGGTGCAGTGATGTGACGGGAAGTGCACGTCACTACACCGCACTTCACAATAATGTTCCATTATTGATACACAATACCCCCTCCCCCCCTTTAGAAAAGTCCAGAACCACACACACAATTGAAACTCACCCCGATTTGGAACCCGAATCATGCTCTAAAATAATAGGAACTAATGTACTAAAATGGCCAAACACATTCACACAAAATAACCTAAAATAGGGCTGACGAGTGGACTACCGTACAGCCTGCGTGGTGGGGTGGATTATTCTGCCACCAATAAACTAAAAAGAGTCTTTATTTCAAACTAAAAATATCAGCCGTGCTCCTAAACTAAAACAAACACATAAAGTAACCCCCATACTATAACATGCATGCAAAAATACCAAAGAACTGTAAATAAAGCCCTACCGCACAATCATTTGAGTGAAAAAACTGCAAACTGCATGGGGGGTCCGGGGCAGTCCCTCAGCAGGCGCGCCCCTGGAGACCATAAACCCCCGGAGCGATGGCCGATCTTCTGGATGAAGGAGCCTGGATCCCACACCGCCGTCACTGACTCCAGTCCAGCCTCGCCACCTGGAGCTCTGGCCCCGTCCTCTTCTATAAACGTTGTAGTGTTCACTGTTGTAGCTGCAGACCCCCCAGTCAACTGTGGCCAAGAACCGGAGGCATCTGGGACTAGCACCTCAGTGTCACTCGCCGACGCAGGCACCTCGCCGCCATGCTCAGCACCCCCCTGTACCATGTTCCGAGCACCGGCACGGAGACCCACCCGCACCAAACCTGAGTGAAACTGTTTCCGCTCGATCGCCATGGCGTCCGTTGGCTCTTTGTACTGTTCACTGCCAGTGTCCGTTGGCGGCGAGCAGGGTGATTTCTCCCTTGGGTTCCCCGGGTAAGACAAATGGCACACCCTGATGTAGTGATTCAAGTGTCCACATTTACCACAATGTCTTCGTCTAGCCGGGCAATTTTCACTTTATGGCGGTGCGTCACGGACCCACAACCCCTGCAACGGGAGTTCTCGGGGCAGACCTTTGGCTGGCAGCATTGACTTCCCAAAAATCTTTGTCCGGGCTATCCTCACTATCCTCGCTATCAGGGTACACAACATTAGCTGAGGCAGGCGGTTCCGGCGTCTTCTGTGGTTGGCACCAATTTAGCTCCACCACTAGCTTATCAATGGCTTGCAAGCTCCATTGCTTTAGCTAACGTCAAGTCATTAGGCACCATTAATAGCCTAGCATGCAGCTCAGCGTTACACGTGTGCTCTGCTAGTTGGTCGCGTACCATTTCATCTTCAAGCTCTCCAAAACAACACTCGCTGGCTAGCTGCTTCAAGTCAATGGCATACTGGCGGATAGGCTTACCTAACCGCTGGCGTCTCCAGCGAAAACGAATTCAATGAACAGTCACATTGTCTGGGGTGGAGAAACGTTTAGCTAGCAGCTCCACAACTT
Source organism: Pholidichthys leucotaenia (assembly GCA_020510985.1). NCBI lineage: Eukaryota > Metazoa > Chordata > Actinopteri > Cichliformes > Pholidichthyidae > Pholidichthys > Pholidichthys leucotaenia. The sequence continues at coordinate 160,766,203 of CM035849.1, forward strand.
CCTTGTATGCGTCCGTTTTGCCGAGCGTCTGCAGGACCCTCTGGCCCTTGATACTGGGTTGTGAACGAGAAGCGCCGGCGCTCTCACCTTATCGAGCTTCCCGAGGTCCAGCGCCGTAACATACGTTTGATAGGCGTCCCACCAATGCGGCCATGAAACCGGTGGTTCGCCCGGGAGCTCGAGAAAGAGATGAAGCGGTGTAATGCACGTTAATCCTTGATTGCCAAATGTTATGCATGGAAATACCTGGGTGAAGAATGAGGCAGGATGATGGTTGGCGAACACAGCTTTATTGAACTATGTACATAAGCAGTCACACGGTGTACACCAGTGGGAGGCATCCGGCAAAGGCGGAATATGGATGCCCTCTGCCTTAAATAGGGCGGTGCAGTGACGTGACGGGAAGTGCACTTCACTACACCGCACTTCACAATAATGTGCCATTATTGATGCACAATAAAATGAACAAAAAAGTAATCGAAGAGCTTGGCAATAGTAAAGTTGCCCTTTTTTATAAATATTTTCAAATGAATTATCACAGGATAACTGACAAGATTGTAAATTAAATTTGTGGAACAAAGCAATGTGAATTTGGGATCCATGTCATGCAAAACATTTATTACTTTCTTCCCAAATGGCTTTTTTTTAAATTATTTTCTAATATGTCTAAAAGTGTGAGGCATCTTGGAAAAAAAAATCTGTACATCAGTCTTCATTATTCTGTCAGTTTGTAAAGTAATGAACTTCTTCCTTTTTTTGCTTGGTTGGGGAAAGACTCCAGGCGTGCTACAGCTAATTTGGAATGCTTCCTTCAGAGACTGGAAAAAGATGATAAATTCCTCAGTTCAAGTGGTGACTACCAGTCACATCTTCTCTTCATATTTATGAAAGAAAAGAGAGGGAAAAATTCTAAAAGCTTAATTTTTTTGACTGAGACCTTCTGTTAGAATAGCTACTACTTTTGTTGCTGTTAATTCAACTGTGTGCAACAACAAAACTCTAATTATAAATCGTACAAGTAGTATTGTATTTGAGTCACTTTAGTCTCTTGGTTATCTGAGGTTACAAGTTTTTCACCTGTTTCTCTTTTATATGTGAAGCATATTAGGTACATGCACAGTGTACTACATCAATACTTAATGCTGTTAAAATGCTGCCACAGCGTGTGACTAGTTGGAGATTTTAAAAAAAATGTGACAAATACTGAATTGGCACATATGTCTAAAGAATACTGCATAAATGTCACATGAATGCTTGGTGAATTTTGGGCCAAAGTTTTTCAGGAGTTTGCATACATGTCATACAAGCATTGCAGAATATTCTCGCAACAAGCACAAATTTGACTGTATTTAGGTGTCGTTTTATTTTTCGAGTCATCTTAACTGCCTAGTCTTTTTTATCAGTAAACTATCTTATTTATCAGTGACTTTTTATCACCCTGTCCAAGCTCCGGTGTTTCCTCATGGGGAGTCCTCCCGTGGGGGTTGTGCCTGTTTTCTGGTTGCGGGGCGTTGGCCTGTGATTGCCTTTTTCTGCCCGGCTGAGGGGGGTCGTGCGTCGCGCCTGTGGTGTCGACCCCTCGGGTTGGACTTGGGTGGTCTCAGATGGTGTTCCTGTATCTGTGGACTTGGCACTTTAAACCATAAGTTTTACATTGATGAAAGTTTCTTTGTGCGTGTGTGTGTGTGGGGGGGTAAATTTTGTTTTATTTCAGTGTGTGAAGCACTTTGCGTTGCATCTTTTTGTATAAAAAGAGCTATATAAATAAAGCTTTGATTGACTGATAGGGAACAGGTGAAAGAGAACCTGTAGAGGTGGAGAGAAGAGGAATGAAAGTCAGCAGAAGTGGGTGTTACAGAGGAAGATGCAAGGGACAGCGTGAGATGGAAGCAGATGAGCCATTGTGACAACCCCTAAAGGGATCAGCCGAAGGAGGAGGAAGAAAAAAAAGGTTCTAACTCTCTGACAAATGTTGTTAATTTTTTGTGTTACAGTTCTTGGCAGTGGACACACAGCTGCTGCTTGGCAACAAGGAGCTGGCACTGAGTCCAGAGGAGTATGTCTTTGCTGCTCTTAACCTGTACACAGACATCATCAACATCTTCCTCTACATTCTCGCCATTATTGGGAGAGCAAGAGGTGGTTGAGCAGGAGGAGCCACACAAAACGATGCAATCAGAAAACTTTTCATTGTATGCATAGAAGCAAGTTGTCATAATCACCATCTAATCTAATTTACTTTGTAGTGTGCATTCATCCGATACTAAAAGAATGGTTTTGCTTCACTTTGTGTAAATGCTGTTTTTTCTTTTTCTCTTTTTCCTTTTTTAGTGATGCTAAATTGTTTAGCTTAATGGATGCTATTGGAGTTGTATGCAGTGGACCACTTGTTAAAATTATTTTGGTCAGTTTGTATGGTGTGCCACACAAAATTATTAAAAACTGCACAAGTTTTGACAAAACTGTTCCAAGTCAAGGTCTGCTGGCTAATTTATGACAGGGTCTTATCAGCAGGAGGAGTTTCTTGGGACCTTAGTCTGGTGAAACTGTAGTACAGGGCATTGGGATTATTTGGTTGAAGTACTGTTATCAGCATGAAGAGATAACTTAAATGCTTTACTTAACATGGGGTTAGAGGGGCTAAAAAAACTATGGCTAAAACAGTGAATGGTGGTAAAGAGACAGTTGACCCCACAGTTAAACTGTTAAGTTTGTTTCTATTCTGTGTTGCCTCATTTTCAAGATGTGAGGTTTAGAAATGTGTGCTTTTACTTTTATTTCTGTTAAAACTACCCAAGATATAAAGCAACCCAAAATGATGTTGATAGATTAATGGCACTACAGGATTAAAGAAAATATGCATATTTCATTTTTTGTTGTGAGCTGTTGTTTTAAATGTCAACACATCTGTTTCCATGACAACAAACTTCATTTCCAGTTAAAAAAAAAAAAAAAAAAAACTCCTTAAAAGGTTAATCCTGAGGTGACCTTTTTTTGTCGAAAGTATTTCTGCACTCTGTGATGAACTTTCATGGTTTTGCATCTTGAGCATTTCTTTGTAAAACAAAAATAAATAAATCAATGTATTTTTGATTAAGTTCAGATCACAACAGAACTTTGCCAGGATTCTTTGTTGTTTAAGTGTTTTATTATTTTGTTAGAAGTGGCTCAGTTGTGAAACTCAACAATTCAACAATGGACTGGGATCAAACCATTTTGGCTTTGTGGTCAAAAAATGAACATGCCAGGGAGGAAAATGAACAACTCCGGCAGGAAAATGCTCAGTTGAGGTCAGTGCTCAGTGCAATGAAGGAAAACGGAGACTCGATGGCCAGGGTCAGTGACACCCAGGAGGAAACAGGTATTGTGTTTTTTTCCCCAGTAGATGGAAGCCATGGTTCAAATTAGGTTTAAGTGTAGACTTTCATCAGTAATATATAGATATCTGGTCAAATTGAATCGGTGAATTCAAAAAGGGCCCAAGTCCACACTTTTTCAAAGGGGACTTGGGCCCTTTTTGAATTCACTGATTCAATTATAACGAGTTATAGATGATCAGTTCATAATTTGTGCTGGTGAACATTCAGCCTATTAATAGAAATGTTGTTCCAGTATTTTATAATGCCAGTTTTAGAAGAAAACCTCTTGGTTAAAGCAACACTATAAAAGAGTTTCACCTTAAAATAATGTTTCCAAAAGTATTTTGATGGTTCATCAACTTTTGCCTGGGTGAATGTCACTCCCCCATAGCCTGCAAAAGCTCTGTTTTTGGTTGGAACACTGAAAGGACTACAGCTATGGCGACTATGACCTCAGTCTTGACAGCCAAGCAGGCTGTGATAGCTGTTGGGACTGAAGTCATGATCACCACAGTTGTAATTTTTTCAGTGTTCTTACCAGAAACAATAACGTTATAAAGTGCTGCTTTAACTGTATTGCATTTCTTTGACATCAGCCAGCATCACTCAAATCCCACATTGTGGGAAATAGTAAGCTTAATGATTAAAGTTATAAAGCATTTCTAAAATACAAATTCAATAAAAACTAGGCAACAATGGCAGATTCTTCAGTTGTTGCTTGTAAGGACAATTTCTGAACAATGTCTCCAACAAACAAAATGCATCCAATGACTGTATAAAAATTGATGCTCTGCTTCATACATGAATGAAGTGTCTTAATGCAATGATGTGTGAAAAGGAGAGGCACTGTCTCTGAGGGCTGTCAAATTGTTTTATACTACATGAATCATCACAAGGTCATTGTGTCAAAGAATTAGACTGTTTCAGTTTCTAAATAATGCATGTATAGTTGTACAAAAGTGTATACCACAAGAACAGTTATTTGATTATGAAAAGGCAGCCAAGTACAGTGCTGTAAAAAATATTTTTTCTTATGTTTTTGCATATTTGCGCTCTTGAATCTTTCAGATCATCAAACAAATTTTAATATTAGACGAGGATAACCCAGGTAAATAAAAAATGCAGTTTTTAAATGATGATTACATTTATTAAGGGGGAAAAAAGCTGTCCAAACCTACCTAACCCTATGTGAAAAAGTAAATGCCCCCGAAACGTAATAACTGATTGTGTCACAATTCTGCAAAGAAGAGTGGGCCAAAATTCCTCAACAGTGATGTAAAAGACTCATCGCCAGTTAACACAAATGCTTGACTGCAGTTGCTGCCACCAAGAGTGGCACAACCAGTTATTAGGTCTCAGGGGCAATTACTTTTTCACATAGACCCAGGTAGGTTTTTCCTTTTCCCTTAATAAATGGAATCATAATTTTAAAAACGGCATTTTGCGTTTGCTCGAGTTATCTTTGTCTAATATTAAAATTTGATGATCTGACAGATTTAATTGTGACAAATATACAAAAATAAAAGAAATCAGGAAGGGGGCAAACACTTTTTCACAGCAGTGCAACTGTGTTGAACACAGTATTTTATATATGGCAATTGTCATCAATATTGTAATATTGTAACAGCCCTATAGCTTAACTGTCAAAACTCCACTTTGTATATATCAGTTTGCTCACCCTCAGTGTCACAGCCATCCAATCATGGGCAAACCATCTTTGTTAAGCGACAATTCAGAGAAGGCTTACAGAAAGCCAAAGCTGAACACCAGCACAGAACCTCATCTCCGGTTGACTTTAAGTCTTTTGTCCAAGACTCTGTGTTCCTAAACACAGAAGAAAGAGCAGAGGCTCACAACCACCAGACAGATCTTCCTAATGCCAAAGGTGAGTGTTACCTTTACATTGTAGCACCTTGGGGGAGTCAGATTATTTAGCATCTCAGACAAGAGACAGTGGATAAGCATGGGAGAACAATGCTCAGGAGGTTCCTGGCGAGATAGCAGGAAAGAGTCAAGGACGTAGGGGGTTGAATGCAGTGTAATGCAAATGTCGTGTGTGGGAAAATGCCATGAAACTTGTGAGGAGAGATTTGGGTAAAAGAAGAGTGCCTGCTAAAATGTGTCAGTCTGTTCTGTGCTTGAGAGATGTGAAGTGTGTAATAAACTGTCTGCCATGAATCAGCCTCTTATTTCACACACTCCACAACATCAGTGAGGTTCATACAGTATTCTATTTTCACTTTTAGAATAATTTCAATTATTTTGTTGCAGTTCGATCCAGGTTATTGGGAGAGATTGCTTATCAGCTGGATAGGAGGATTCTGTCCTTCAGCTTTCAGGGCCAGAAGAGGCTCTATGGCTTCTCACTTCTCAACATACCAGAAAAGATCTTGGAGGTGAGAAATCTTTCCCTGATAATTATTACTTCATGAAGACCTCTGATTGATTATAACCAGGCTGTTTGGGGAATGCATTAAACAGTTTAAAGATAAATCTGGCAGCTTCCTCAAATCACTTCAACTTCAGTTGGTGTTTTCACCCTTTTCTTCTTTCACAGGTTAGCACTCATCCAGTGACAGGGAAGGTGGATGACGAATATCGGCTTCATCTTACTCAGAGGTATGCAGACCTTATGAAGAGGCTGGGCCAGCTCGGATACAAAGCAGCCGTTCACCCTTCCTTTAGTGAATGCATTGTCAACACCTATGGGATCCTGAAGGAGAAGAAACCCAGTGAATACAGCACCCAGGAGGCTGACTACAACAACCCAGCCTTCCTAACTAGGCTGATAACAACCACCGCACCCAAAAAAACTTCAGAGGGATCTGCTGTATGTCCAAATTTTGAACACGCTTTCAGAAAAGAGTTAATTGTAACAACTTGGTGACTGCCGATATGATTTGGCCAGTTGGCCTACTACATTGAGGCATCGAAGGTGGCCGGACAGAAAGTTTTTGCCTGTCTCCTACAGACAATTTGAGGCCCCTCATCTCAGAAGGTAAGCAAGAAGCCTATTCTAAATTCCTGTAGATTTGTCTGTAGTATTCAGTCAAAGTAAGTCTTTTTGTCATAATTATAATTTTACAGAAATTAAGAATTTGATAATCACAATTTTTTAACAGAAATGTGGAAATTTAATGTCATTTTTTTGAAAAATTAAGAACATGCAGAGAATATTTTAATCATTTTCCATTCTAAGATGATATAAATAAATTGTTCGATTAGATCAATGAGCCACTTTTTTCAGAGAAATAAGGAATATTAATACAGATAAGGATTAATCCAGAGCGAGATCTTATTTTTACATCAATAAGTGACCATATAGATAAGGAGCTCTAATAATTACAAGACTTTCTCAAATTCCAACAATGAGTGAGTAATATAGGAATCACCACGAGACTTTCAAATCCCACTACTGAGTGAGTAACATAAGAATAATTACAAGACTCTCAAGTTTAATCAAGAGTGAGTAATATAAGAATAATGAAAGTAAAGAGATACAGTATGAGACTCTAAATTAACAATAAGTAGTGAATAACTATCGCCAGTTTGTTAAAATTAATCTGGGATTAATATACACTACAGTTCAAAAGTTTGGGGTCACCCAGACAATTATTTTGTGTTTTCCATGAAAAGTCACACTTATTTACCACCATGAGTTGTAAAATGAATAGAAAATATAGTCAAGACATTGACAAGGTTAGAAATAATGATTTGTATTTGAAATAATAATTTTTTCCTTCAAACTTTGCTTTCGTCAAAGAATCCTCCATTTGCAGCAATTACAGCATTGCAGACCTAACATGATTACACAAGGGTTTTCTAATCATCCATTAGCCTTCTGACGCAATGAGCAAACGCATTGTACCATTAGAACACTGGAGTGATAGTTGCTGGAAATGGGCCTCTATACACCTATGTAGATATTGCACCAAAAACCAGACATTTGCAGCTAGAATAGTCATTTACCACATTAGCAATGTATAGAGTGTATTTCTGATTAGTTTAAAGTTATCTTCATTGAAAAAAAGTGTTTTTCTTTCAAAAATAAGGAAATTTCTAAGTGACCCCAAACTTTTGAACGGTAGTGTATATGATAAGGTCCCTCTGGTATAAATACCAGACGTGGGTTTATGTAAGGACCCACTACATGTAGTTAAACTGGTTAAGGTTAAAAAGTGATTTAGAGCAACAGCAGCAGGAAAAGACACACAAACACACAATTGTTTCTGCAGAATTTATGTATGTTATGTACAGTATGTTGTCATTGTCTTTGTGGATTTTGTGGAGTAAATGTGTGGGTGGTTAACCACTTATAACCCTGTTTAAGACATGAAGAGTGGTGTAGGGTGGAAGGATTTTGCCTAAAGCCCAAATTCCCACTTCTGGTTGTCTGGATAAGAGGCAGTGCATTGTGGGATTTTGGGAATAAAGGCCAGAAGTGCCTTCGGGAAATGTAATTATTTTTTGACGGTCTATCAGAGACAAAAGATCCTGTTTCCACTATAATTCTGAGTGGGCCACACCCACTTAGCTTCAACAGGAGGCTAAGTACCTGATGCGGCCAGAAGTCATAGAAAGGCGACAGGTATCCACTGTCTGGACCAACAGGGCTGTTGATATTGCTAACTTTTGCTCCACATAGTTTGTATAGGAAAATCTCATAACCATGGCTTTGTCAAAATCATTTGACAAAGACTTCCCACCCCAAAGATCTGAACAGCTACAGACCAGTGGCCCTGACGTCCCACATGATGAAGACCCTGGAGAGACTGCTCCTTGCTCACCTCTGCCCCCTGGTGGGTCCAGCGATGGATCCACTCCAGTTCGCCTACCAGCATGGTATTGGGGTGGAGGATGCGGTCATCTTCCTCCTTCACTGTTCTCTGTTCCACCTGGAGAAGCCTGGGAATACAGTGAGGATCATGTTCTTTGACTTCTCCAGTGCTTTCAACACCATTCAACCGATGATCCTGAAAGACAAGCTGCTGTGCGCAGGGGTGGACCAGCACCTGTCATCATGGATCCTGGACTACCTCACAAACCGGCCACAGTTTGTGAGAACCCGGGACTGTGTGTCCGACACGATCATTGGTAGCACGGGGGCCCCACAGGGAACGGTTTTGGCTCCCTTCCTGTTCACCCTTTATACTGCGGACTTCTCACACAACACAACACACTGCCATCTACAGAAGTTCTCTGACGACTCTGCGATCGTTGGCCTCATCTCCAACGGAGATGAAACTGAGTACAGAGGGCTTATCCAGGACTTTGTGGACTGGTGCCATCGGAACTGCCTCCAGATCAACGCGAGGAAAACTAAGGAGCTGGTGGTGGTCTGCCGCAGGCAAGGACAACCCCTCACAGCACCAGTAAACATCCAGGGAACAGACATTGAGATGGTGACATCCTACAAGTACCTGGGTGTTCATCTGAACAATAAACTAGATTGGTCACACAATACTGACGCACTCTACAAGAAGGGACAGTGCAGGCTGTTCCTACTGAGGAGAATCAGGTCTTTTGGTGTACAAGGGGCGCTACTGAAGACATTCTACGACACGGTGGTGGCATCAGCCATCACTTTTGGAGTGGTCTGCTGGGGCAGTGGCATTACAGCAGCCGATAGGAAGAGACTGAACAAACTGATCAAGAAAGCTAGGGGCAGCGCCTTGACCCAGTGGAGGAGATGGGAGAGAGAAGGATGGTGGCTAAACTGTCATCTCTGCTGGAGTCCGAGTTCCACCCTATGCAGGACACACTGAATGCAGTAAGGAGCTCATTTAGCAGCAGACTACATCATCCTAGGTGCACAACCGAGAGGTTTTGCAGGTCCTTCCTACCAACGGCTGTCAGACTGTATAACCTAAGCAGGGCTGCTCGCAGAGATAAGATAAGATAAGATAAGATAAGATAAGATAAGATAAGATAAGCCTTTATTAGTCTCACAATGGGGAAATTCCAGGATTGAAACAGCACAGGGATAGCAACACTCAGAGCAACAATCAGAAGGCAAGAAAAAACAAGAGCAGCTAGTATACATATGTACATATTAATATAAATATATATATATAGACACACAGTGCGGAGCATTGTGGTTGGTGGATGTGCAGCAGAAAGTCCAAGCTCTCACTCTGTGGATGCGGCGGGCCAGCTGGATGTCTTTGGGCATGATGGTGACCCTCTTGGCATGGATGGCGCACAGGTTGGTGTCCTCGAAGAGACCCACCAGGTAGGCCTCGCTGGCCTCCTGCAGAGCCATGACGGCGGAGCTCTGGAAGCGCAGGTCGGTCTTGAAGTCCTGAGCGATCTCCCTCACCAGGTGCTGGAAGGGCAGCTTACGGATGAGCAGCTCCGTGGATTTCTGGTAGCGACGGATCTCTCTCAGAGCCACGGTACCGGGCCTGTAACGGTGAGGCTTCTTCACTCCGCCGGTGGCCGGAGCACTTTTCCGAGCAGCCTTGGTGGCTAGCTGCTTCCTGGGGGCTTTTCCTCCAGTAGATTTACGGGCGGTTTGCTTGGTTCTTGCCATCGCTCTTTATTATTCTGTCTTATATTTCTTGCACGCCGCCTAAACTCCAGCCCGGCACCCGCGTCGTTTTCGCTTCAGTTCCCCGGTATGTCGAGTTTCTCCGTTAGCACCGGGTGGCGGTTGAGTGCTAGCTAGCTCTTCCCTGCTGTATCGTCTCCTGCTGTAAACAGAGGCTCTGTCCGCCGACTTGGGAGACCTTTGGGGCAATCTGTGTGTCCGTGGTATATATAGAGTGAAAGGTGTGCCGGATCAGAAAGTTATCACCGGATCAGAAAGAAGAAGGAAGATAAAAAGACTCAGAATTGAGCCACTGTTGCAAAAGGCAGCCAACTTGTGTGGCGCCGGAAGATAGATAAGATAGATAGCAAAAAGACGTGACAACCTAATAGTATTGAATGCAAAAGACGCAACAGACTTACACAATGGTCCCCTCCGGTATACAACTAGGAAAATAGCGGTAGCTACGGAGGGTGACAATATGTATGGGTACATAATCATACCATGTAGGATAACTAAGTACACGGTTATGCTGTTTCATTCCATCGAGTTGCAATGCTCCGCACTGTGTGTGTTTGTATATTTATATATTTATTCCATCTAGCGACAATGCTCCACACTGTGTTTATATATTTACATATTTATTCCATCTAGCTACGGTGCTCCGCACTGTGTGTTTATGTGTTTGCATATTTGTTCCATCTAGCTACAATGCTCCGCACTGTGTGTGTTTATATATTTACATGTTTGTTCCATCTAGCTACAATGCTCCGCACTGTGTGTGTTTATATATTTGCATGTTTGTTCCATCTAGCTGCAATGCTCCGCACTGTGTGTGTTTATATATTTGCATGTTTGTTCCATCTAGCTGCAATGCTCCGCACTGTGTGTGTTTATATATTCATATATTTATTCCATCTAGCTACAACGCTCCACACTGTGTGTGTGTTTATATATTCACATATTTATTCCATCTAGCTACAATGCTCCGGACTCTGTGTTTATATATCTACATATTTATTCCATCTAGCTGCAATGCTCCGCATCGTGTGTCTATATATTTATATGTGCATATGTATACTCGCTGCTCTTGTTTTTTTCTTGCCTTTTGATTGTTGCTCTGAGTGTTGCTATCCCTGTGCTGTTGCAATCCTGGAATTTCCCCATTGTGGGACTAATAAAGGCTTATCTTATCTTATTTTTTACTCTAAAGGAAATATGTGAGAGGACAGAAAAAAACAATAGAGAGACAGACATATGTGTCAGACAGAAAAAAAGGAAGTGAAGAAGTTTCAGCAGTGGGTGAATGAGATGCAATCTCAAGAATTTTTTCTAGGGTTAGAAAAAAACCATGCCTCAGTCAACCAAACGTAGAAATTCTGCAGATAATCATTCAAAGTTATCTCACTGCAGAGGAAAATTATGTTAAAGCAAGGAACCCCAAAGTTAGAATTTAGAAAGATTAAAAACAGATTGCAGGAAACAGAGAAGAAAAAGACTAGGGCTATGTGTTACATCCCTAAAATTGTTGCTATGTAGTGACCCAGCACACTGCGGACGGACACTATCTCACACTCAGCAGGGCTGGAGGAAACGGAGGACAATTTACATACAGACAGAGAGCCCCAGGGGGCAATCAGAACAATGGACTGTAATGTATACGTCCCCGGACGACGGAGAGGACATCCGGGCGCCAGCTGGTCAGGCTAATGATATGTATTGACTGATATGTATGTATATCACTATGCTAATGTGCCATGCATTCTCTCTGTCTGTATAATGTGTGTAAAAGAGCTTGTTATACATGCCTCAAAAACGCAGTAACTCTCTCCGACGAGACACACGACCCCAGCGGGCAACGCTGGGGTCCACCAGCTGTATTTATGCTAGAGGGTCAATAAAGAACCTGTGTTGACCTACGCTCGTGCCTCGCCTCCACATCCTTTCCTTACACCCTCTACATTGCTGACCTGATGTGAAATGGACTATCTGTCCCTTTCGCCGTGCCGTGACTTCCTTTTTCTCCACATTGGTGACCTGATGGAGATTAACTGTCTCTCCCTTATGCCGCACACCACATGGTGACCTGATGTGGAATGACCGTCTGCTCCCTTTCACCATGCTGTGGATTCCAGAGACCGGGGATCACCTACATCCTTCGCATCCACACTGGAGCGCCTTATCCTCTCTCCACGATGGCGACCTCCAGGGCCAAATGGAGAGCGCGGTGCTGGGACCGAGACGCACGAGGATCAGCGACACGAGCAACGCACAGAAACAGCCTGAACGGGGAGAATCATCAGTGCCGTCTGCGTTGATTTCCACCAAGCTCCCCAACTCTGACTCACCTCCCAACAGCGGACTTTCTGCGCACAGAAGCCCCGCACACACACCGCAGGATTATGAGGACAGCACAACTTCCAGCTATGTGGTCACTGTGCCAGATGCACACCACACACCAGGGACAAACCGGCTCCACAGACTTATACATCGTCCTCCACCGCTGCACAAGCCCAAGAAACACGGCTGAATGCCATCCTCGGAACCTTTAGGGCTGCTCACACACCTGAAGCAGACTGTCATGGTCCGCTCTGCTCATCACCGTCAGCTGCACTCACACCTGGTCCTCATCAGGCGCTGCCTATATCTACTGCTCTGGCCTTTGGGTTAGTGCGGAGATCTCTCACTGCACTCCAGGAGAGCTTCATCACCGTTCCTTGCCTTCTACCTACGCTACAGCCAGTGCTCGTCTTCTGCCTCATCCAAGAAACCATTGAGCCTGCCACGTAAGCGCTCATTCCTACTCACCTTGTGAATCAGTTCCCCTGTGCACAGGCGGCGTCCTTGGCGGCGGATTCCCAGCCTCCTCCTCCCAGGCAGCAGACCATTCATCCTACCAACTCACCTCCACCAGCATGTCTACTCACCTGCCGGAGTCACTTCACCACCTGAAGAGCACTGTCTTCCTGGCCACAGCTGTCACACTGAACTGGAGCTCGCTACCATCTGTTCCCACAGTAAGTTCAGTGTAACTGTTAAACTCCAGAAGTGACGCCCAGTATTCCCTCTCCTTGTGTGTCTCCAGGGTTGCCAGGCTGTACGGTGTCTCGCTCGGTTCCCGGCAGTTCCAGACTACATTCACACCACACTCTCACAACCTGGTTGTTAATAAACTTGATTGTATCGATTCGGAGTCTGTGTGTCGTCACTGGGTCATTGAACTATGACAGTACATCTCCGCCAGAGCGACCCAGCTGACAGCGCTTGGGTGCGCCGTGTCAACCATATGGAGATCCAATTCAATCAATTGGTTTATCAGCAGCAGGTCATTATGAGCCAATTAGCGTGCAGCTAATGCATGCGATGCAGCGTTCAGAGCGAAGGACAGGATTGCCCTCCGCTCAGCCAGGTCTGCGCTTTCAAAGGGAATTAAGGCGGCAAAGCGCGCCTATGCGCAGAAAATCCAGGGACACCTCTGTGACACTGGGAACACCAAGCAGATGTGGCAGGGAGTTCGGACACTGACGGGCTTTAAGTCTAGGCAGGGGGTTGATGATGACGACGCTTTGCTTCCAGACAGGCTTAACGACTTCTTTGCACGTTTTGAAGCATCAAACTCGACAATCAGAGGGAGGGCCGGCCCACTCCCACCATCAGTCGGACCAGCTTTTACCATTAACACAGCGGACACACGGAGGACCCTATCCAGAATCAACCCACGCAAAGCTGCAGGTCCAGACAACATTCCGGGACGTGTGCTCCGAGACTGCGCGAGCGAGTTGGCGGATGTCCTGACTGACATTTATAACATCTCCCTGAGTCAGGCCATCGTTCCCAGATGCTTCAAGACCTCTATCATTGTACCGGTGGCAAAGAAACCAGTGGTGTCCTGTTTGAATGACTATCGTCCTGTTGCACTTACACCTATTGTGATGAAGTGTTTTGAACGGCTTGTCAAACCACACATCACAGCCTGCCTCCCTGCATCACACGACCCGCTCCAGTTTGCATATCGTTCAAACCGCTCCACGGAGGATGCTATAGTCACCACCCTACACTCTGTCATCACCCACCTGGACCAGAAAGACACCTACGCCAGACTCCTGTACATTGATTTCAGTTCAGCATTCAACACCATTATTCCCCAGAGACTGATAGAGAAATTACTCCTTCTCGGTCTGAACACTGCCACATGTCTCTGGATCCTGGATTTCCTGACTGAGAGACCTCAGTCTGTCCGGGTTGGAAACAACATCTCCAACTCTGTCACGCTGAGTACCGGAACCCCTCAAGGCTGTGTACTCAGTCCACTGTTGTTTACACTTCTAACACATGACTGTGTATCCAAACACGAGGGGAACCAGATTATTAAGTTTGCAGATGACACCACAGTGGTGGGACTTATTCAGAGGGATGAGGAATCAATGTACAGGGAAGACCTGGAGGGCTGGTGCAGGGAGAACAATCTGGTGCTCAACGTGGACAAAACGAAGGAGATGATTATCGACTTCCGGCGGTCACAGCCTGAGCACGTCCCCCTCAGCATCGGCGGCCGTTTAGTGGAGAGAGTAGAGAACATCAAGTTCCTCGGAGTGCAGATCTCGCAGGACCTGACCTGGAGCAAGAATTCCTTGGAGATCAGGAAGCGAGCTCAGCAGAGACTACACTTCTTGAGGAAACTCAAACAGGCCTCTCTCCCCATCTGCATCCTCAGGACCTTCTACAGAGGTGTGGTGGAGAGTGTTCTGACGTACTGCATTGCTACATGGTACTCCAGCTGCAGTATGTCAGACAAAAAAGCCCTGCAGAGGATAGTCAAGGGGGCGGAAAGGGTAATTGGAGTCTCCCTCCCCTCTGTCCAAGAACTTTTTCAGAACCGTTGTAGGAGCAGGGCACTGAACATTGTCAAGGACCGTTCTCACCCTCTGCATAAACACTTTGAACTTCTTCCATCTGGTAAACGATTCCGGAGCATCAGAGGCAGAACCACCAGACTGATCAACAGCTTCCTCCCACAAGCTGTCAGGATGCTGAACAGCTGACCCGGATTCTCACATACACACTACTGCACCTATGGACATTTTGTATATTATAGTTAGTTATTCTTTTTCCCCAAGTATGTCTCAGGGATGTGTGAATGGATGGGGGGGTGGGGGTGGGGTGGGGGGTGGAGCTATGTGGGAGTGTGTCTTAATCATGCTGCTTCTTATATGGATGCCGAGAGAAACGCAATTTTATCTTGCCTGCACTACAGTTGTATGTACAGCAATATGACAATAAAGTTTGATTTGATTTGATTTGAATTAACCCATGTTACTGGTCGGTTAGACCGATTATCTAACTCTCAGCCCTTTTCCCAGGCCTTACCGCCTTCCAGCAGCTCCTTGGCTCCCACTAGCTTCCCAGCGAGCCAGCTCAAGCAGGCCTCCCCCGCTCGTCTCACTCCCGTTCTGACTCCCGTCTGTTTTAGTGGTAAGTTGGGCGAAGCCCGGGGATTTATTATGCAATGTGAGGTGGTTTTCCAGCAGGTGCCAGATGACTTTCCCTCTGACCATAATAAGATCGGTTACGTCATTAACATGTTGGAGGGGAGGGCGCTAGCTTGGGCATACACGGTAATGGCTAGGGCTAATTACTCGAGCCTCACCTTCAGTCAATTTATTGGTGAATTTTACTAGGTTTTTGATCATTCAGACAGGGATAGTGTTCTCACCACCTGCTTACTTAACCTAAGACAAGGGTCTAAGACCGCAGCTGACTATGCTATTGACCTCTGGGTGGCGGCTACGGAAGTGGGTTGGGAGGACGCCTCTCTTTGCAGTATTTTTATTAGAAGCCTCTATCCTAGCCTTCGGGATGAATTAGCCCCGTTGGAGAAGCCGACTAGGTTGTCCCAATTAATCTCCCTAGCCATTAGCTTGAATAACAGACTTAGGGAGTGGGTGGCTGAATGTAAGGGCTATAGGCGATCTGAGGAACCGTTTTGTCACACCCCATGGTCCTCGTGTTTAGCTCTACCATCTACTGAACCCTCGGGCCCCTCGGAACACATGACGGTGGGACACTCTAGATTATCTGCAGCTGAGAAACAGTGGCGCGTGAGCTGGGGTTGAGCCTCTATTGTGGGAGCGAGGAGCATGAGATCGAGTCCTGTCAGCTTCAGCCCAAAGGGGGGAGTCCGTGCGTAGCAGTAGGGGCTCTCACGGACCCATCCCAGCCTAATTCCCTATCTTGGTTACTGTTACCCATTAGATTCATTCATAAGCACACTGAAATTCCCACTCAGGCTTTAGTGGACTCCGGGGCTGAGCAGAGCTTTGTCTCCAGAGACCTGACAACCTGGTTGGGCCTCCACTACCAACCCCTTAAGTCTCCGCTACAACTGATCGCGTTGTCCAACGCTCCTATGGCTACTGTGTCCCAGAGGACTGCCCCTGTGTCAGTTATTATTTCCGGAAATCATCGTGAGGAACTGTCTTTCCTGGTTTTGCCCATCTCGTCATCTCCGGTCATCCTGGGCTACCCTTGGCTTCGTGTCCACAATCCAACGATTGACTGGAGTTCAGGGAGTATTAAGTCGTGGAGTTCATTTTCTCTCAGCGCATGCCTTCAGTCAGCTGCATGTTCCCCTTCTGTGACCCTAGGGGTTCCTACCGCTCCCCCTCCTGACCTGTCTAAAGTGCCCCCTGAGTATCATGACCTTGGAGCCGTGTTCAGCAAGTCCCAGGTCCTGTCCCTTCCTCCCCACCGACCGTACGATTGTGCCATAAATCTTCGACCAAGGGCTCTGCTCCCGTCCAGCCGGCTGTATAGCCTTTCCCTGCCGGAGCGGGCTGCCATAGACGCGTATATCAAGAAGTCCCTGAGTTCGGGCATTATCCGCCCGTTCTCTTCGGCGGTGGGCGCAGGTTTCTTCTTTGTGGGAAAAAAGGACGGGTCACTGAGACCATGCATCGACTTCAGGGAACTGAACAATATCACTGTCAAAGACAAATACACCCTCCCATTACTCAATTCTGACTCTGACTCTCTCCAGGGGGCGTCCTTCTTCACGAAATTGGACCTGTGTAATGCCTACCATCTGGTGCGGATCCGTGAGGGGGACGAATGGAAGACAGGTTTCCGAACCCCTAGTGGTCACTTTTGAGTAACTCGTGATGCCATTTCGGTTGACCATTGCGCCTGCTGTCCTCCAGAGGCTTATTAACGACGTCCTGAGAGACTTTTTGAATGTGTTCGTGTTCATATATCTGGATGACATTCTAATCTTCTCCTGTTCCCTAGATGAGCACCGAATACACGTCAGACGTGTTCTGCAGCGGCTGTTGGAGTGACTTTGTTAAAGCTGAGAAGTACGAGTTTCACACCTCCAAGACATCCTTCCTGGGCTTTATCATCTCACACAAGGAGATCCTCCCGGACCCGGGCAAAATCAAGGCGGTGGTGGAGTGGCCGGTCCCATCCTCCAGGAAACAGCTCCAGCAGTTGGTGGGGTTCACTAACTTCTACCGCCGGTCTATCAAGAACTACATCTGCCTGGCTCTTCCTCTGACGCACCTCACCTCCTCTGAGGTCCCCTTCCGGTGGTCAGAGGAGGCGTCCTTGGCCTTTTCAAACCTCAAGGAGCAGTTTTCCCAATCCCCTATTCTGGCTCAGGTGGATCTGGATCTACAGTGCCTCGTGGAAGTGGACACCTTGGATTCGGGGGTGGGGGCTGTCCTTTCTCAGCATTCCCCGGCAGATGGCAAGGTCCGTCCATGCGCTTTCTTCTCCCATCGACTGTCACCGGCTGAGCGCAATTACAGCATCGGTGATAGGGAATTGCTGGCTGTGAAACTGGCCCTGGAGGAGTGGCGCCACTGGTTGGAGGGGTCCTCGCAGCTGTTCGTGGTTTGGACGGATCACCGCAACCTGGAGTACCTCAGGACGGCTAAGAGCCTGAATGCTCGCCAGGCCCGCTGGTCCCTGTTTTTTGGCCGGTTTAATTTCACCATCACATATCGCCCTGGGTTGAAAAATACCAAGCCAGACGCCCTCTCCAGGCAATTCGCCACGGACATGCTGGACCACGAAGACCACCCTGTTCTCCCTGCCTCTTGTGTCTTGGGCGTCGTCTCGTGGGGGATCAAGGAGAGGGTTCTGAAGGCCCAGGAGACGGAAAGGGACCCGGGCGGGGGGCCAACAGGGAAACTGTTCGTTCCTTCGTCCATCCGTGGTGATGTCATTCAATGGGCTCATTTCTCCAAGTTCGCCTGCCACCCGGGGAAACGACGCATGGAAGAGTTGCTGCAACGCTCGTTCTGGTGGCCCTCCCTCCAAAGGGACATCGGGGAGTATATCCGGGCCTGTCCCCAATGTGCCACCGGCAAGACCCCATCGTCTCCACCGGCTGGATTACTTCATCCTCTCCCGATCCCCGGCAGGCCCTGGTCCCATGTGGCATTGGATTTCGTCACCGGCCTCCCTCCCTCCAACAACCATACCGTGGTCCTCACCCTAGTTGACAGATTCTCCAAAGCAGCCCACTTCGTCCCCCTTCTGGGTCTACCCTCGGCCAAGGAGACTGCCGATCTTCTGGTTCAACATGTGGTGAGGCTTCATGGGATCCCCCTGGACATCGTTTGGATCGGGGGCCCCAATTTATTTCCCAGGTGTGGAGGTCGTTTTGCAGTGCCCTTGGAGCTACGGTGAGCCTGTCGTCGGGATATCATCCACAATCTAATGGCCAGTGCGAACGAGCCAACCAGGACCTGGAAGTGGCGCTGCGCTGTGTGGCGGCTACCAACTCAACAGCATGGAGCTCCTTCCTACCTTGGATCATGTACGCCCACAACTCGACAGTGTCCTCGGCTATAGGTATGTCCCCTTTTCAAGCCTCTCTCGGGTATTCTCCTCCCTTGTTTCCAGAAGAGGAGGGTGACATCACTGTTCCATCAGTCCGAGCACATCTGAGGCGCTGTCGACGTCTGTGGAGGGTGACCCAGGCCACACTACAGTGCACGGCAAAGCGCAACATCGCAGTGGCCAACTGCCGTAGGACCCCAGCCCCATTGTACCAGGTAGGCCAGCAGGTATGGCTCTCTACCAAAAACATTAATCTGAAGGCTGAGCGCAAGAAGATGCAGCAGCGGTTCATTGGACCCTTCGCTGCATCCCGCATTATCAACCCTGTATCTGTTCGACTTGATCTCCCCCCTCCCTCCGCATATGCCCTACTTTCCATGTCTTGCAGATCAAGCCTGTGTCTTCCAGCCCCCTGTGTCCCCCCCTAGGCCACCACCTCCTCCGCGGATGATCGACGGCAGCCCGGCCTGGACTGTGACTGCTATCCTGGATGTCCATCGTCGGGGCCATGGATTGCAATACTTGGTGGACTGGGAGGGCTATGGCCGAGAGGCCAGGTCCTGGGTGCATCCTGACTTCGTCTTCGATAAGGCTCTCATCAGGGAGTTTCATTGGACGCATCCAGGGAGACTGGAGCAACTGCCAAGAGGCGCTCGTTAGGGGGGGAGTACTGTCATGGTCCGCTCTGGTCATCACCTTCAGCTGCGCTCACACCCGGTCCTCATCAGGTGCTGCCTATATCTACCACTCTGGCCTTTGGGTTAGTGCGGCGATGTCTCACTGCGCTCTAGGAGAGCTTCATCACCATTCCTTGCCTTCTACCTACGCTACAGCCAGCGCTCGTCTTCTGCCTCGTCCAAGAAGCCATCCAGCCTGCCATGCAAGTGCTCATTCCTACTCATCTTGTGAATCAGTTCCCCTGTGCACAGGCGGCATCCTTAGCGGCGGATTCCCAGCCTCCTCCTCCCAGGCGGCGGACCATTCATCCTACCAACTCACCTCCACCAGCATGTCTACTCACCTGCCGGAGTCACTCCACCACCTGAAGAGCACTGTCTTCCTGGCCACAGCTGTCACGCTGAACTGGAGCTCGCTACCATCTGTTCCCATGGTAAGTTCAGTGTAACTGTTAAACTCCAGAAGTGACGCCCAGTATTCCCTCTCCTTGTGTGTCTCCAGGGTTGCCAGGCTGTATGGTGTCTCACTCAGTTCCCGGCAGTTCCAGACTACATTCACACCACACTCTCACAACCTGGTTGTCAATAAACTTGGTTGTATCGATTCGGAGTCTGTGTGTCATCACTGGGTCATTGAACTATGACACAGACATGCAGCCCACACACAGGACTTTGTATGGGTTTCTCAGCCATGGTGCACAACGGGAATTTACCCGATTGCTTTCTCCGATGATTTTAGGGCTGCTTCCGCACCTAAAGCCAAACCGCCAAGTCCCTCACACAGCTTCAGTTTTTTTTCACAGCCGCTACGCATCCTTGGGAAATTTGGCCATTCGCCTTCCCCACATCCTCGCAGGACTGAACCGCACGAGGAGTCAGAGACTTAATTTTTTTTTGCACAGCTGCTGCGGATCACCGCCAGGTTTACCGGGAAAGTCCCTCACCATGGCGGATCCACACGCAATTTTTGTGCGGCCCAGACACTTTTGACGTCCCGGGCCGGCACTCACTTATTCCCACCCCCTCCCCCTCCTCTTCCACATCGCTCTTCCCGCACCTCACTCCCTAAAGCTGGCTGATCACCGGTTTGTTCCATTACGCACAATGCGCACCAGCCCCGTGCGTCCAGGATCCACGGCCGTTCAACGTGCTAGAACTCGGAGCGGAGCACACTATCTTTTCCACCCCACCCCCGCCCCCCCATGGACTGACATGCCCTCTCACACTCCTCTACAGCAGGACAGTTCTACCGGAGCTGGAGCCCAAATGACCGGTGGTGGGGGTGGGGGGGGGGGGGTCACAGCCCTTTCTGAGTGTTCTGGGGGAGTCATGTGGTGACCCAGCACACTGCGGACGGACACTATCTCACACTCAACAGGGCTGGAGGAAATGGAGGACAATTTACATACGGACAGAGAGCCCCAGGGGGCAATCAGAACAATGGACTGTTATGTATACGTCCCTGGACGACGGAGAGGACATCTGGGTGCCAGCTGGTCAGGCTAATGATATGTATTGACTGATATGTACAGCCATGGACAAAATTGTTGGTACCCCTCTGTTAATGAAAGAAAAACCCACAATAGTCACAGAAATAACCTGAATCTGACAAAAGTGGTAATAAATAAAAATTCTGTGAAAATTAACCAATGAAAATCAGACAATGCTTTTGAATTGTGGTTCAACAGAATTACTTTAAAAACAAACTCATGAAACAGGCCTGGACAAAAATGATGGTACCCCTAGAAAAGATTGAAAATAATGTGACCATAGGGACATGTTCAACCAAGATGTGTCCTCTAATTAACATCACAGGTGTCTACAAACTTGTAATCAGTCAGTTGGCCTGTTTAAAGGGTGACAAGTAGTCACTGTGCTGTTTGGTGACATGGTGTGTACCACACTAAACATGGATCACAGGAAGCAAAGGAGAGAGTTGTCTGAGGAGATTAGAAAGAAAATTATAGACAAGCATGTTAAAGGTAAAGGCTATAAGACCATTTCCAAGCAGCTTGATGTTCCTGTGACTACAGTTGCACATATTATTCAGAAATTTAAGATCCACGGGACTGTAGCCAACCTCCCTGGACGTGGCTGCAGGAAGAGACAGATAATACGAATGGTAACAAAAGAGCCCAGAACAACCTCTGAACACATTCATGGTGAACTCCAAGGTCAAGGTACATCAGTGTCAGATCACACATCCATCATTGTTTGAGCCAAAGTGGACTTCATGGGAGAGGACCAAGGGTTGAAAACAAATCATAAAAAAGCCAGACTGGAATTTGCAAGACTGCATGTTGACAAGCCACAAAGCTTCTGGGAGAATGTCCTATGGACAGACGAGACAAAACTGGAATTTTTTGGCAAGGCACACCAGCTCTATGTTCACAGATGCAAAAAGGAAGCATACCAAGAAAAGAACACTGTCCCTACTGTGAAACATGGAGGAGGTTCTGTTATGTTCTGGGGCTGCTTTGCTGCATCTGGCGCAGGGTGTCTTGAATCTGTGCAGGGTGCAATGAAATCTCAAGACTATCAAGGTATTCTAGAGAGAAATGTGCTGCCCAGTGTCAGACAGCTTGGTCTCAGTCGCAGGTCATGGGTCTTGCAACAGGATAATGACCCAAAACACACAGCTAAAAACACCCAAGAATGGCTAAGAGCGAAACATTGGACTATTCTAAAGTGGCCTCCTATGATCCCTGATCTAAATCCTATTGAACATCTGTGGAAGGAGCTGAAACATGCCGTCTGGAGAAGGCACCCTTCAAACCTGAGACAAATGGAGCAGTTTGCTCATGAGGAGTGGGCCAAAATACCTGCTGAGAAGTGCAGAAGTCTCACTAACAGTTACAGAAATCTTTTGATTGCAGTGATTGCCTCAAAAGGTTGTGCAACAAAATATTAAGTTAAGGGTACCATCATTTTTGTCCAGGCCTGTTTCATGAGTTTTTTTTTTTTTGTTTTTTTTAAATAATCCTGTTGAACCACAATTCAAAAGCACTGTCTGATTTTCATTGGTTAATTTTCATAGAATTTTTATTTATTACCACTTTTGTCAGATTCAAGTTATTTCTGTGACCATTGTGGGTTTTTCTTTCATTAACAGAGGGGTACCAACAATTTTGCCAATGTGTGTATATCACTATGCTAATGTGCCATGCATTTTTTCTGTCTGTATAACATGTATAAAAGAGCTTGTTATACATGCCTCAGAAACGCAGTAACTCTCTCCTACGAGACACATGGCCCCAACGGGCAACGCTGGGGTCCATCGGTTGTATTTATGTTAGTGGGTCAATAAAAATCCTGTGTCGACCCACGCTCATGCCTCGCCTCCACATCCTTTCCTTACACCCTCTACAGCTGCAATGAAAGAGGGTCAGGTGCTGATAAATAATTCTGGAAAGGTGTTTTTACAGCAGATTAGACAAAAAGAGGAACAGGAGAAACCACCTCATTATGAGGAAGTTGCCTCATCTCCTCCAACAGCCCTCCAGCTCCTTGTGTGTCACAGACAAGTCCATATGCAGACTGCATGAGCCTGTTGGCAAAGCAGATGCCTCTCACCACATATGTTGCAGACAACTATGATGTGGTAAATGCAGTAACAAGAACACTTCACATGAGACCAATGATGACCACAGGAGATAGCAAAAAGGCTGCAGATACAGTACAAGAGGTTATTGATCATCTAACACACTCAGAGCCAGCAGAGCGTCTCGATTCCTCTGATAACAGAGGAGGAGGGGGAGGGAAAGACTTTTAGTAAGTTAGAAATAATTTCCACCTCCACCCCTTCAGCAAAACAGGAGGTACATGAGAACCCTTTAATTACTACACCACGGGAAAGGGATGAACAGTTGAACCAAACTTCAATTAGGCTAGACAATATGTCAGATTCTAACAAGGGAGTTACTCCTACAAGAATATCTGCTTACACAGATAAAAATGCACCTACAGGCATACAAAAACAGTAGAAGATTGGTGATTATGGAGCAACAATAGAGAATCTGACTGAGAAGGTTATGCCCAGCACACGGTTACAAAAAAGGGGTCATATCTAAGGTAACATAAAAATACGCCTATTGTGGCGGTTTGGGAAAACCCCCACAAACAGACTAAGGACAGACAACTTGCTACTCCTGGTTTTTTCCGCTACACTACTGTGATAATGTCACCTTTCATGCATTGTGTTCATGCGTCCTGTCCACACTGGTGACCCTGACGCGAGAATATGGACCGGAGGCGTTCTTCAAGCTGCTCATCCATGGTGGCTCTGGCATACGCCAGCGACGACGCAGACGAGGGAACAAGCAGACAGCTGTTCCCCACGGCAGAGGGCACTGAGAGAGCTCAACCGAGCTCCAGCACCGCCGTGAGAGCCGTAGAAACGCACTCTCACCCGGCGAACACGACAATGATGGTGTGCACGAACGCCGTCGCTGTCAAGCTGCCAGACTTCTGGAGAGAAGACCCTGCATCTTGGTTCCAGCAAGCCGAAGCCCAGTTTATACTGGCGGGTATCACAGCAGATGATACTAAATTTTATCACATCATCTCCAAGCTCGACTCCGCAACTTCGAAGTGTGTGCGGAGCTTGGTCCAGCGACCACCAGCCCGGGACAAATATGAGACACTCAAGGTTACCATCATGGCGAATTATGTCCCGTCAGCGGAGGAGAGAGCCGAAAAGATCCTGGCGGTCTACGGCCACAGAGGGGGCAATCCAAGGACCCTCATGGAGGATTTGCTACAGCTCAAGGAGGAGGACAATGATAATTTCCTTTTCCAGTACATTTTCCTCAGCACTCTACCACCGCATTTGAGAGGGACACTAGCGAGTATGAGGTGCCAGAATCATCAGGACTTCCGCACACTGGCCAACGAGGCTTACCGGCTCGTCAACGCCTGCAGAGAGCGGGCACCCACAGCGGCATCCGCAGATCTGAGAACTGACACCCCGAGCCTTGGAGAGACTCAACCCACAGTGCGGCGGCATGAAAAAATAAGCAGCGATGCTGTGGTTTTAAAGAAGTTTTATTATCATACCGCCGTCACGGGATCCCCTCTCCAGCCCAAGTGTGTGCAGGCTGGATGGGGATCCTCTGGCTCTCAGAGAAGGAGAGGAGAGGCGGACACAAAGTCTGTGTCCTGCAGCAGAGGCTGAAGTGTGTGTGTGTGAGAGTTACAGAACCTGTGCAGTATTTATACCCAACTCAAACAATACATCAAAGCAGATTCACAGCAGTTTGTCTGATCAAAGGGACTGCAGAACAGGCATGAGATATTTGCATTTGTGAGACATACATCACAATAGGCAGATCTGCTCTAGCTGCAGAACAAAGAGGTTAACAGGCACATCTACATATTGATCTGAGTCTCTAGGTCACAGTAAGGACAGGACGCATGAACACAATGCATGAAAGGTGACATTATCACAGTAGTGTAGCGGAAAAAACCAGGAGTAGCGAGTTGTCTGTCCTTAGTCTGTTTGTGGGGGTTTTCCCAAACCGCCACAGCTCCCCCCCAGAGGGCTCGGCAGGTGGTCGAGACCTCGATAGTGCAGCTTGGGCAGTGAGCAGGGAAAAGCTCTGTGCAGGAGGGGGTGGAGGGGGGTGGGGGTAGTAAAAGCCGGCCGGAGACCATGAAAACGTCTGGGCCACGCAAATATTGCTTGTGGGTCCGCAATGTCGAAGGGCTGGTCCCGTTGAACGTGCAGAGGTCCACAAGAAGAAAAATTAGTCACTGGCTCCTCCCGCGATTAAGTCCTGCAAGGATTAATAGCGGCCGTGAAGAAAAGACGAGGCTGCTTGGTGGCTGTGATGAGAGCAGAGGGACTGGCATGTTGACTTTAGGTGCGGGCACAGCCTTAAAGTCCTCGGGGATCGCAAAACCGCTGAATTCCCCATGTGTGCCGTGGCCGAGACTATTAACAAATCCTTCGAGCATGCTGCATGCGTGCCTCAGGTGAGCGAGCAGCCCTGAAGGGCAGCGGCGAAGGAGGAAGGCAGTCTGTGGAGCCGTATGTGTCCCGTGCATGGTGCGCCGTGCCCGTAACTCCCCGGTGCGTGTGCCGGGGTCCCGTGCGTGGGTGGGCCGCTGGAGAGGAGAACCAGGGTCAGGGAGCTTGCTGGAGATCATCCCTGTTCAGTGTGTTGGAGCGGTGAAGGAAAGTAGACGCTCTGTCACTCGCTCGGTCATGGTGCGTTCAGGTCCACGTGTGCTCCGTCGGCCATGGGGATCGCCGTCGTGGAGAAAGGACGAGGAACATGCGCTCTCGATGTGGAGGAGCTGCGAGCGCGGCTGGTCCAGCGTGGATGTGCCGATCTAGGCGTGCAGATCTCACCATGAAGTTTGCTGCGGCTTTCCCGGTCGTGGGTGGTCTCCGGAGAGTTTCACCTGGAAACTCTGCGTCAAAATCTCCCTGAAGCAGAGGGGAGCTGTTGCGTTCGCTTGTCGTCGGAGACTCACCGCCGGGTGTTGCGTTCGCTGGCAGCGTGTTCGTTTCAGCATCGGGTCACCAGTGCGGCGGCATGAAAAAATAAGCAGCGATGCTGTGGTTTTAAAGAAGTTTTATTATCATACCGCCGTCACGGGATCCCCTCTCCAGCCCAAGTGTGTGCAGGCTGGATGGGGATCCTCTGGCTCTCAGAGAAGGAGAGGAGAGGCGGACACAAAGTCTGTGTCCTGCAGCAGAGGCTGAAGTGTGTGTGTGTGAGAGTTACAGAACCTGTGCAGTATTTATACCCAACTCAAACAATACATCAAAGCAGATTCACAGCAGTTTGTCTGATCAAAGGGACTGCAGAACAGGCATGAGATATTTGCATTTGTGAGACATACATCACAATAGGCAGATTTGCTAGACTTTGCTCCAGCTGCAAAACAAAGAGGTTAACAGGCACATCTACATATTGATCTGAGTCTCTAGGTCACAGTAAGGACAGGACGCATGAACACAATGCATGAAAGGTGACATTATCACAGCAGTGTAGCGGAAAAAACCAGGATTAGCGAGTTGTCTGTCCTAAGTCTGTTTGTGGGGG
Organism: Pholidichthys leucotaenia; assembly: GCA_020510985.1. Taxonomy (NCBI): domain Eukaryota; kingdom Metazoa; phylum Chordata; class Actinopteri; order Cichliformes; family Pholidichthyidae; genus Pholidichthys; species Pholidichthys leucotaenia. The sequence goes on from CM035849.1 coordinate 160,792,664, forward strand.
TTTTCCCAAACCGCCACACCTATGGTAGTTATAGAAACTGAAACAGCTCAGTATGCAGAATGGTCTTTTAAGGACCTTAAACGTATTTGCGATACACTCCCTCCGTTAATCTCGGGAGCATCTCCGTGGATCAGGGCAATGCAGAAGGCCACAGTTGGTTGCCGTCTGTGTATGGCAGACGTCAGGAGAATAGTGGCCACCCACACTTCCTCTTCTATGCTTAAAAACTTAGAGGAGGACACAGGGACCATAGGTGTGCCTGATGAGGCTCCATTCAGACTGCACAGTGATAACATTTTTGCTGTAATGAGAGGAATGTTCCCTTTAGATCTTACTAGTGCAGAACTAACAAAGATTCTTATGAAAAAGGAGAGGAAGCAAAAACCTATGTGGACAGGTGTTTGGTACTTTGGACTCACAGGAGAACCCCCCCCTGAACAACGCAACTACACAAGCGGTATTCTGCAATGTGGTTCAGACATCAGTCCCACAACCTGTTAGAGCCGCTCTGGAAACAGTTGTGAGTTTCAACACCCGCCCCTGGGCAGAATGGTTGTCCCATGTGCATCACTATGTGAGACAATATAATAAAAAACAAGATGAAAAAGATACAGAGACAGCAGATTTGTCTAATCAGCTGATAAGGCCCAATTAAAAGTAGCTAGGGATGTGGTGAATAAGGATTTAAAAAAAAAAGAAAAACACTGTACAGGCTCCAGCCGTTACAGTGATAACCCCTGAGCCCACTATCAGTTCTGTCCCTGCTGAGCCCTTTGTGTTCACACCCCAACAAATACACCAACAATGGTATCCCCACCCACCACAAAGAGGGCGTGGAAGAGGTGCATACAGGAGAGACATGAGATCAACATCAGGGCCACCAAATGACATGTGCATGAAGTGTGGCAAAAGAGGCCATTGGGTTCGTGGTTGTAGAGCTCCACCTGCTGGTAGAGGAGGTGTCTGGACAAACTATACACCCATCTCACCTCCAGCACCCAGGGTGTGGCCAGGTCAGCTACAGCAGACACAGCTGCCTCAGCAACCATACATGGCTCCCAACCAGAGCATGATGCCCAGTCAACAATGACTAGAAAACTACACAGAACAGATAGCACTTTCTGATCGAATGCTATCCCTCACAGTGGGAGACAAGACTTATGAAGTCATGGTGGACACAGGGGCTCGCTTCTCATCAATATCAACTTCTTTACCCCTGTCCTATAACTACACATCAGTGGTTCGCATCTCTGGGACTCCAAAACGTCTCCCTTTCTCAGTACCACTGAACTGTTCATTGGCTGGACTGGATTTTGTTCATTCTTTCCTGTATTCTTCTGACTGTCTAATAAATCTCTTGGGAAGAGATGTGTTACTGAAAGTGAGAGCACACATTTTGCTTCCACTGGAACTGTTGTGTGTCTGCCAGATGGGACAATGTTGCGGTGCACATCAGATTTGTCAACTTCCCTAAGTGCTCCACAGTTGCAAATACGGGAAGTAGACCAAGAGGAAGATCAAGTCTCTCTTGCAACTGTGTGGTGGCTGCAACTGAATGATGTAAGCCCTGACAAGAATTCACTGGTTGACAAATATGTCACCTGGGCACCATGGATTGACTCTGTCCAACCTTATGACCCCCCACATGATCCTCTCCACTGCACAATGAACTATTCACATGATGATCAGGAACTGTATGATGATCAATGGGAAGCCTTGGTGGGGGTGCAGGACTTGGTGTGTAAAGACATTTATGTGGGACCACAAGGAGTTGCTGCTGTGGTTTATCTGGACAAAGACTTGTTGCCTCTGTATGCCCTCTTGGATACTGCTGCACCCCATGTCACACTGGGGGTGTCCGCAGGGGAGAAGGCAAGGGCACTGGGACCGATGGTGAGAAACTGTCTTAAGTTGACTGATTGGGTTGTCACACAATGTAGGGACCTACATTATTCACCATCTGCAGGGTCAGTTTGTCTTGGCCTGTCCTTGCCACTGATAATACCTCTATCTGCCAAGAATGTGTCGCTAGTCCAGCAAAAGCTAGCGGTACTTAAATACTTTGCAATCTGATCAGACCTAAATGAAACAGTCATTGTCGCCCCCGACAGACTGCTATGCTGCTGCTGCTGATTGCTATCACATCTCATGCAATGTCTCAATTCAGGTTACCCCACAAACATTGCAATTAGATTGAACACATGGCAGAGAAAATACTGATCACCCAGATTCTAGTGGACTGTTGGACGCTCTGCCCCCCACCCCGTGGTCAGATGGCTCTGCAGATGTTGGTCTGACTACCTGTCCACCAGTTAAAATCTCACTGAAAGCAAATGCTCAACCAGTATGGAGAGCACAATATCCTCTCACAAAGGAGAAGGAGCTAGGAATAGCAGGAACAATACAGGGTCTTCTCCAAGCAGGGGTTCTAGTGCCAACACAGTCCCCATGGACCGCACCAATTCTTCCTGTAGAGAAGCCAGGCGAAACGGACTATTCAATTCAATTCAATTCAACTTTATTTATACAGCACCATATCACAACAAAAGTCATCTTATAGCACTTTCAAATGTAGGGGAGACCCCACAATTGCAGAAAGACCCCAGCAATCAGGCAATACCCTGTGAGCAAGTACTAGGCAACGGTGGAGAGGAAAAACTCCCTTTTAACAGAAGGAAACCTCTAGCAGAACCAGGCTCAGGGAGGGGCAGTCATCTGCTGCGACTGGCTGGGGGGTGAAGGGATAGAGAAGATGAAAAGAACAGGCATAAAAGAGCAAACATTAACAGAGAGAAGCCGAGTACATTATTGGAGGTCACCCGGCAGTCTAAATCTAATAACAGCAAAACAAACAGAGGGTTAAGAGACACAAGATCATTCTCTAATCGTAGGCTATATTGAAGAGGAAGATTTTTACCCTATTCTTAAAAACAGAGATAGAGTCTGACTCCCGAACCCAAATTGGTAACTGGTTCCACAGGAAAGGAGCTTGATAGCAGAAGGCTCTGCCTCCCTTTGTACTTTTGAAGATTCTAGGTATTACAAGCAATCCAGCATTTTGGGAGCGCAGTGCTCTGTTAGGATGATAGGGTAATATCAGATCTTTTACACAAGAGGGGGCCTGATTATTGAGAGCTTTGTAAGCGAGAAGAAGGATTTTAAACTTAATTCTAAACTCTATGGGAAGCCAATGAAGGGAGGCCAGAACCGGAGAGATATGACCTCTCTTTCTAGTACCTGTTAAAACTCTTGCTGCAGCATTTTGGATCAACTGAAGACTTTTTAAAGATATTTTAGGACAACCTGATAATAACGAGTTACAATAATCTAATCTAGAGCTAACAAAAGTGTGGATCAATTTCTCGGCATCACTCAGAGACAAGATGCTTCTAATCTTGACAATATTATGCAAATGATAGAAGACAGTCTTAGAAACAAATTTAATATGTGAATTAAAAACAGATCTTGATCAAAAATAACTCCAAGGTTCCTCACAGAACTATTCAAAGTAAGAGTAGCAGCATCCAAATTAAGAGTTTGATTTGGAAAGGTATTTCTAAGGTTTTTGGGACCAACACGAATGACTGCAATCTTATCTGGGTTTAATAGCAGAAAATTCCAAGTCATCCAAGCTTTGATTTCATTAAGACAGGCATCTATCTTGGCTAATTGATTACAATCATCGGGCTTCATTGACAGGTATAATTGTGTGTCATCTGCGTAACAATGAAAATGTATACAGCGCTTTCTAATGATGTTACCTAACGGAAGCATATATAAACTAAAAAGAGTAGGGCCTAACACAGATCCCTGTGGAACTCCATGACTGAGCTTAGAGTTGGAAGAAAACTCATTGTTGATATGAACAAACTGAAGTCTATCGGACAAATAAGATCTCAACCACTGCAGTGAAGTACCATTTAGTCCAACATAGTCTTCTAATCTATCAAGCAGAATATCATGATCGATAGTATCAAAGGCTGCACTAAGATCTAAAAGGACAAGTACAGAAACAAGTCCATTATCAGATGCGATAAGAAGGTCATTAGTGATCTTCACTAAGGCTGTTTCAGTACTATGATGAATTCTGAACCCAGATTGAAACTCTTCAAATAAACCATTTCCCTGTAAGTGGTCAAATAATTGCGTAGCAACAACTCTTTCTAAGATTTTTGAAATGAAAGGCAGATTAGAGATTGGTCAATAGTTAGCTAAAACTCCTGGATTGAGCGTTGGCTTTTTAAGTAAGGGTTTAATTACAGTAATTTTAAAAGCCTGTGGTACATGACCTAAGGTTAAAGAAGAATTGATTATTTGAAGAATATGGCTACCAATAAATGGGAAGACATTTTTAAATAAGCTGGTAGGAATAGGGTCTAAAAGACAAGTTGAAGGCTTGGATGAGGAGATTATTTTATCTAACTCTAAAAGGTCAGTTGGAGTAAACTTATCCAAACATATCAATTGAAGGAGTTGTAGTAGTTGCTGTACTTAAGTTTACGGTGGGAATAATCTGATTGATTTTATCTCTAGTAGATAAAATTTTATGATTGAAAAAGTTCAAAAAGTCTTGACTAGTAAGCTTTAGGGGGATGCGAGGATTGACAGAGTCCTGACTCTTTGTCAGCCTGGCTACAGTGTTGAAAGGAAACCTGGGATTATTCTTATTCTCTTCTATTAATGCAGAGTAGTAACTGGTTCTAGCTTTTCTAAGAGATTTTTTATAAATTAGGAGATGATTTCTCCACGCTAAATAGGATTCATCTAAATTAGTCGAACACCATTTTCTTTCTAATTGACGAGTCTTCTGTTTTAAGGTACGAGTTTCTGTGTTAAACCAAGGGGTTAAAAATCTCTGATTAGACTTTTTCTTTTTTAAAGGGGCCATCAAGTCTAGAGTCTGATGCAGAGAGGCTGTAACACTATCTACCATGCTATCAATTACAGAAGGAGCAAGCTCTTCATCTATTATTTCCGTTGTGTTGACACATGGTATACAGGAAATAATCTGCAAAAATTTGGAAACATCATCATCTGAAAGACATCTGCTGTAGTAATATTTTTCTTTAGGAGTCAAATAATCAGAAATAGTGAAATCAAAGGTTAAGATAAGATAAGATAAGATAAGCCTTTATTAGTCCCACAACGGGGAAATTCCAGGATTGCAACAGCACAGGGATAGCAACACTCAGAGCAACAATCAGAAGGCAAGAAAAAAAAACAAGCAAGCAAGAGCAGCTAATATACATATGTACATATTACTATAAAATATATATATACACACACACACACAGACACACAGTGCAGAGCATTGTAGCTGGATGGAATAAATATATGAATATATGAACACACAGTGCAGAGCATTGTAGCTAGATGGAATAAATATGTAAATATATAAACACCCACAGTACGGAGCATTGCAGCTAGGTGGAATAAATATGCAAGTATATAAACACACACAGTGCGGAGTAATGTAGCTAGATGGAATAATATGTAAATATATAAAAACACAGTGCGGAGCATTGTAGCTAGATGGAATAAATATGTAAATATATAAACACACACAGTGCAGAGCATTGTTGCTAGGTGGGATGAAACAGCATAACCGTCTACTTAGTTATCCTACATGGTATGATTATGTGCCCATACATATTCTCACCCTCCATAGCGACCGGTATGTTCCTAGTTGTATGCCGGAGGGGACCATTGTGTAAGTCTATTGCATCTTTTGCATTAAAAAAAAAACTATTAGTTTGTTACGTCTTTTTGCTATCTCTGCGAGCAGCCCTGCTTAGGTTGTACAGTCTGACGGCCGTTGGTAGGAAGGACCTACGAAACCTCTCGGTTGTGCACCTGGGATGATGTAGTCTGCTGCTAAATGAGCTCCTCAGTGCATCCAGTATGTCCTGCATAGGGTGGAACTCGGACTCCAGCAGAGATGACAGTTTAGCCACCGTCCTTCTCTCTCCTATCTCCTCCATCGGATCAAGGCGCTGCCCCAGGACAGAGCTAGCTTTCTTGATCAGTTTGTTCAGTCTCTTCCTATCGGCTGCAGTAATGCCACTGCCCCAGCAGACCACTCCAAAAGTGATGGCTGATGCCACCACCGTGTCATAGAATGACTTCAGCAGCGCCCCTTGTACACCAAAAGACCTGAGTCTCCTCAGCAGGAACAGCCTGCGCTGTCCCTTCTTGTAGAGTGCGTCAGTATTGTGTGACCAGTCTAGTTTATTGTTCAGATGAATACCCAGGTACTTATAGGATGTCACCATCTCGATGTCTGTTCCCTGTATATTTACTGGTGCTGTGAGGGGCTGCCCATGCCTGCGGCAGTCCACCACCAGCTCCTTAGTTTTCCTCGCGTTGATCTGGAGGCAGTTCCGATGGCACCAGTCCACAAAGTCCTGGATAAGCCCTCTGTACTCAGCTTCATCTCCGTTGGAGATGAGACCAACGATCGCAGAGTCATCAGAGAACTTCTGTAGATGGCAATGTGTTGTGTTGTGTGAGAAGTCCGCAGTATAAAGAGTGAACAGGAAGGGAGCCAGCACCGTTCCCTGGGGGGCCCCCGTGCTACTGATGATCGTGTCGGAAACACAGTCCCGGGTTCTCACAAACTGAGGCCGGTTCGTGAGGTAGTCCAGGATCCATGATGACAGGTGCTGGTCCACCCCTGCGCGCAGCAGCTTGTCCTTCAGGATCATCGGTTGGATGGTGTTGAAAGCACTGGAGAAGTCAAAGAACATGATCCTCACCATATTCCCGGGCTTCTCCAGGTGGGACAGAGAACGGTGAAGGAGGAAGATCACCGCATCCTCCACCCCAATGCCATGCTGGTAGGCGAACTGGAGTGGATCCATCGCTGGTTCCACCAGGGGGCGGAGATGAGCAAGGAGCAGTCTCTCCAGGGTCTTCATCAAGTGGGACGTCAAGGCCACCGGTCTGTAGCTGTTCAGGTCTTTGGGGTGGGAAGTTTTTGGTACAGGTACCACACAAGATGTTTTCCACAGCTGTGGTACCCTCCCCAGTTTCAGGCTCATGTTGAAGATATACGTCACAATCCCACACAGCTGGTCTGCACAGGACTTGAGGAGCTTTGCGCTGATGCCGTCCGGTCCCGATGCCTTCCTCGCCTTGATCTTCCTCAGCTCCGTCCTCACCTGGGTCTTGGTCAGGGTCAGGATGGGGGGCTGTGTGTTGGGAGTGGGGGGGGTGTCGGTGGAGTGGGGAGTGGGCAGCAGGACTTGATTTCTTAGAGGCAGCAGTGGTTGTTGTGCAGACAGGGGGGAGGGCGGTTGGTCAAATCTATTGAAAAACAGATTCAGGTTGTTCGCCCACTCCCTGCCCCCCGTGGCCTGGGGGGAGGTATTCTGGAGCCCCGAGATGGTTTTGAGGTTTCTCCAGACCCCGCTGATGTCACTCTGTTGCAGCTTGTCCTCCATCTTCTTCCTGAAGCTGTCCTTGCCTTCTCTGATCTTTCTCCTCAGCTCCCTCTGTACGGACTTCAGCATCTCCCTGTTCCCCGACCTGAAGATCCTCTTCTTCTCTCTCAGAAGTGTTTTTATCTCAGGGTTGATCCAGGGTTTGTTGTTTGAGTGACGCCGTATGGTCTTGGTGGGAACGGATTTGTCCACACAGAAGCTGAGGTAGCCCGTGAAGGTGTGAATGAGGCCATCGATGTCCTCACCATGTGGATCACAGAGCTGCTTCCAGGCAGTGGCTTCAAAACAGTCCTTTAGAGTGTCCATTGTCTCCTCAGACCATAACTCCACAGTGTGCATGGCCGGAGGTTGTCTGTGCACTAGGGGTTTGTACACCGGCCGGAGATGAACCAAGTTGTGATCCGATCTCCCAAGTGGGGGGAGTTGTGATGAGGTGTACGCCTCCTTAGTGTTTGCGTAGAATAAATCCAGTGTTTTATTGTCTCTAGTGTGGCATGTGACATACTGGGTGAAAGTGGGCAGAATGGGAGACAGTGAAACGTGGTTGAAATCGCCTGAGATGAGGAGAAGAGCATCTGGGTGTTCTGTCTGCAGCCTGCTGGTTACTGAATGGATGACGTCACGCGCTGTCCCAGCGTTCGCCGTCGGATTTGCATAAACAACAATGCAGATCACGTGTGAGTGTTCTCTCGGGAGATATGTAGGCCTCATGCTAACAGCTAGCAACTCAATGTCTTTGCTGCAGTGTCGTTGTTTAACAGTGATATGTCCCGGTCTGCACCAGTTGTTGTTAACATACATTATCACTCCGCCGCCCCTTGCTTTGCCACTCTCTGGTGTTCGGTCAGCTCGTATCATGTGAAAACCCTCCAGCTCAATGTTAGCATCTGCTGCTAGTTCAGTTAGCCACGTCTCAGTAAACAAAAGGAGAGAGCACTCCCAGTAAGTGCTATCATAACGGGAGATAGCCGCTAGCTCATCTAACTTTCCCAGTATCGACCGTACATTTCCCATGACAACAGATGGAAGGGAGGGTCTGTACCTTATATTTTTTGTCCTCCGCCTTACTCCAGCCCGGCAGCCGCGACGCTTTCGCCTCAATTCTCTCGGTATGTCGAGTTTTTCCAGTGGGACCGGGTGGCGGTTAAATGCTAGCAGCTCTTCCCTGTTGTATCGTATCCTGCTATAAACAGTGGCTCCGTCCACCGGCTCAGGAGACATTTGGGACGATCTGTGTGTCCGTGATATAAGTGGGGTGAAAAAAAAAAAAAAAAAAGTGATCAAAAAGAGAGGAAGGGAAAAACAACTCTGAATCGAGCCGCTGTTGCAAAAGGCAGCCTACTGGTGTGGCGCCGAGTAGTAAATTAAGAGACAATGGTCTGACAGTACAGGATTATGAGGAGACACTACCAGATTTTCTATTTCTATACCATAAGTCAGAACAAGGTCCAATGTATGGTGGAGATAATGGGTAGAATTTTCTACTTTCTGGGAAAACCCCATTGAGTCTTATATTGAATTGAATGCCTTATTAAGATAGTCACTATCTACATCAACATGTATATCAAAATCCCCTACTATAATTATTCTATCTGATTTCAGCACTAAATCAGCTAAAAATTTGGCAAAATCGGATGAAAACTCTGAGTAGGCAGAGGGAGGATGGTAGACTATGGCAAAGAAGATAGGGTTTAAGCTAAGATTGCTAACATGCCTCATAGTGAGGATCAGGCCCTCAAAGGAATTGAAACAGGTTTTTTGCTTTACATTAACTAGTAATTTAGAATGGTAAATTGCCGCTACTCCACCTCCACGACCAGAACTTCTAGGATTATAATAGTTTAGATAACCAGAGGGAGTTGATTCATTTAAACCAACATAATCATCTTGCCCTAACCAAGTCTTTGTACGGGATATTAAATCAATCTGATGATCAATTAATAGATCATGAACTAGTAGAGACTTGGGAGTTAGAGACCTAATATTTAACAAACCACATTTAATTTTTAAATTATGAGGAGGAAGAAGAGAGGCCGAATCATTAAATTTAGAGACGTGATGTTTAATTTGAGTTTTACCAACTTTTTGTTTAATCACTTTAGGATGTTTATACATTATATTTTTATTAACTGTGGGGGGGAGTAGACAAAGGTTCTCCGAGGGGGAAGACAGGGGCTAAGTTGAGGGGTGGCGGATGAGGAGGAGCTGCAGAAAGGTGTAAATTTATTAAGTTATGTTGTATTTGTCTTGGGTTATAATATTTTGGGTAATGGGAGACAGACACAATCTCAGTGGGGTTATAAACTGAAGGCTGATCTAAACAGTGAGGATTATTTGGATTAATAGGATTAATATGAGAAGTGGAAACAGTGGTGCAGTGGTTAGCACTGTTGCCTTACAGCTAGAAGGTTCCTGGTTCGAATTCCCAGGCTGGCAGGGGTTGGAACCTTTCTGTGTGGAGTTTGCATGTTCTCCCTGTGCTGCGTGGGTTTACTCCGGGGGCTCTGGTTTCCTCCCACAATCCAAAGACATGCATGTTAGGTTAATTGGCTGTTCTAAATTGTCCCTGGATATCTGTTTCCTAAAGGCCCTTAGAATAGAGAGTTAGTACTAGTGAAAGCGCTTTGAGTGGTCTTTGTGACTAGAAAAGCGCTATATAAGTGCAGGTAAAAAAAAAAAAAAAAGAAGGGATGGTTGGCAGACCCGGGAACTTCGGGGTGAGTTAACGCACCAAAATTCAGTCACTGTACTAAAAAACACTGAATGGAATAGAACAGATTGTCCCTTAAAACACGTGCACCGTCTATTTGGATGGATGCCATTTGGCCTCATAAGTGATGGGCGGTTCCAAAACAGGTTGAAATTGTCTACGAAACCAATGTTAAAAGTAGGACATGTAGAACACAACCAGGTATTAAGGGTGAGAGTTCTGCTAAAATAATTGCAACCTCGTCTAAAAGGGGCGAGGGGCCCAGAAATAAATGCACGTCTGCCACAGTTCATAAGAGTGGACAGAAGGCTCTTGAAGTCACTCTTTAAAATTTCCGACGCTTCATCTGGGATGTTGTTGCATCCAACGTGTACAATGACAGTTTTAGCGTGGGGGTATTCATTTAACAGGTCAGGGATAAGAGCCTCGATGTCTGACACTTTAGCCCCAGGAAAAAATTTAGTGACACAGTACCTGCTTCTGACGTTCCTCATAATCGAGTCACCAATTACCAACGTCGTCTGGGGGAGCCTTGCCGGTGGTTTCTGAAATGGGGGATAATTTTGCCGATGTTGTTCTTGTGATGGCGGGGTGATGTGCTCTCTTCTTTTTGGAGCTGGTGTATAGTTTGGCACACCTAAAATGGTTTTAATCCGGGGCTTGCGGGTTTGGGCTGCTGTTGAAGGAGGAGGAGGAGGAGGGGGAGCCATGGGATGATGATTGACTTCCAGGTGGGGAAAATCTTCCAGGGAAAGGATGTCGAATCTGTTTTCCAATAGCAAAGGGAAAGAGGAAGCACGACCGGGTCTAGTCAACCACCGATGCTTGCAAGTTGGTTCAACCAAGGTCCAGGGTTTATTGCCGGGGTCCTGGACAACTGAAGAGACTGGAGCAGGGGTGGAAGTGGTGTGCTGAATTCACCCAGGTAAGTAGCCATCTCTGCTAGCTGAGAGTTGGTTGCCGGGGCCGACGTTTTCCCGAGAATTATGGTGTCTAGGTGGTCTTCAGCCTCCCGAATCTTACAGAGGTTGGAGAGTCTCACTTCCAACTCAGAAACCTTCCTGAATGAATGAATGAATGAATGAATCTTTATTTTGGATAGATTAAAAGTAAAGATTAAAAGGAAACAGAATAATATAACAAAGGGGAAAAAAATCCAACAAGGTCAAATTAAATAATAACTCCTCTGATTATATAGTTCAACATAAGTTATCTGAAATGGGTGATGGCTGAATCCGCAGCTTATATTGCCCACCCATATTCCATCCAAGAATTCAAAAGAAAAACAAAACAAGAGCGATTACAATTCGGAACAAAGCTAAGACAAAATGTGACAAAAAAAAAACTAAGCAACAACACAACACAGACTGGATATGACAATCCTTATGTGATTTTACATGTCATCTTGTATATATGTTTGGAGTATTTCATCCTTTAGTTTTTGTTTAAATTGTCCAAGCGTTGTACATGATTTTAATTCAGGTCCAAAATCGTTCCATAATCTTACTCCTTGCACTGAAACACAGTGTTGCTTGGTGGTAGTTCTCACTGAAGGTTTTTGAAATATACATGTTCCTCTGAAATGATATTGTTTCCCCCTTATTTGGAACAGCTTTTGGATATTTGCGGGCAGTGATAGATTCTTCACTTACAACATTATTACTGCAGTTTTAAAGTCAACCAGATCTTTGAACTTGAGAGCTTTTAATTTAAGAAAAAGTGGGTTTGTTGGTTCCCTGTAAGCAGCTTTGTTTATTATTACCTCCGCCAGGCCACAGGCCGCAGGAGGTTATGTTTTTGCCAGCGTTTGTCTGTTTGTCTGTTTGTCTGTCTGTCTGTTGGTTAGCAAGATAACTCAAAAAGTTTTGGACGGATTTCCATGAAACTTTCAGGCGTTGTTGGAAATGGTACAAGGAAGAACTGATTAAATTTTGGGGATGATCCGGATCACCGTCTGGATACAGGAATTTTTTAAAGGATTCTTTAACATTGTGAGATACGACCATTTTCAACATGTGTGCAGGCACAATGGAGGGCGCTGGTCGTCGTGTCTGACGAACACGAACTCCACGTTTTTCAAAGTTTTAGGTACAAAAGCACGCGAAAAACAGTGGTGGGCCGGGCCCGGCAGCGTGCCTGTGTTTGCGCTACGCTGCAAAAGCTGAGACGGGCAGCTGTGCGGCGCGGGATTATTTGGCAGAAATTCCCCGGGCAGCCATAGGGGCTGCGCAAAAACAAGCTCTCTGCCGGGGAAGCTTCCAAATCCTCTTTTGCCGCGGAGCGCAACCCCAATATAAAACCCACGGCAACCTGTCTACCCAATTTGCATCCGTCAGTGAAGCCCTGAGCGCTGCTTTCAGTGATCTATGAAAACGCTTGCATAACCCATTGGCCTGTGGGTTGTACACGGTTGTGCGATGAATTGCAACGCCCGCAGCCTGGGAGTTTGGAGATGGAGGAGATGGACACAACAGCAACACTTCAGTTTATTACCTCCGCCAAGGAGGTAATGCTTTTACTACTGAACCACTAATCCTATCATTGTGAATCCAATTGCTAGTCATATGTTTTCATGGTCAAGGAATCTGAAAACGTACACACAAACACTGTATGGGGGGGGAACTGTGGCGCTTGGCGGAGGTCTGCGCTCTCCGAGTGCTTTTCTAGTTCTAATAGCTCTCTTCTGAAGCATAAAGACTGAATATATGTTTGTTTTATATGTATTTCCCCATACTTCAGTACAATATGTCATGTATGGGAGTATTAATGAATGATACAAAGTATATAATGTGGGTTGATTCAGCAAATATTTCACTCTGTGTAGTATTGCGATTGATTTAGATATTTTACCTTTAATATAATTAATATGTGACTTCCAACACAGTTTATTATCAATTATTACTCCAAGAAATTTAGTTTCAGATACCCTTTCAATCTCTACACCATTTACACTGAGTTTAGATACTAAGTTGTTGTGATGGTTGTTAAAAACTATAAATTTACTCTTACTTAAATTGAATGTTAATTTGTTTGAATCAAACCACAGTTTAACCTTTTGCACTCCGTTGTACCGCGGGTGGGCAAGTCTCTGCATCCCAGAGCGCACGATGGCGCTCTTGTGCACTCTAGGACGCACGAGGGCGCTGCCTCCAAGCGCGCACTGAAAAAAAAAAAAAGTTCTTTGACTACAGACACAGCCGCGAACAGATCAGATATGATTGACCTCTCATTCGACTAATAAGAGCCTTGAATTGGGTTTCTGAAACCTTGAAGAACCAATGACTGAAAACCTAGCAAGAAGGTTTGCCTTCCAACGCTGTGAATGCAGCGAGCCAATTGAAGCACAGAAGTTCGCAAGCTTTTTTGTGTAAGGCTGGGTGAAGAGAGACTGACTGCTGTAGCAGATGAAAAAAAGGGCCCGCAGGAAGAACCCCACAGACCCAGCAGCACAGAGACCATCCACAAGTGCAACCTGTGTGACAGCGACTGCCATTCGCGCATCGGCATATTCGGCCAGGCGGTGCTTTTTTTGTTTTTGTCCCAGCAGAGTAGACGTTAGGATTGTCTTCCATGGTCATCATAGACCGACGGAGGCCGACGACGAAGGCTGAGTGACACACATGCGTTCGCCAGTCTATTTTTAATTACTACTGTTATTTGTTTTGAAAAATCGTTCGCCAAAAACCGCAATCAGGGAAGCGCAAAACCGCAATAATGGAATTGTGTTTTGATCGGGTCGCGAGACCAGCGTCCTGTTCGTCTGACAATGAGGAAGAAGTTCGCCAGCTCCGCTTCTGCTGTGAAGAGGTAAGTGTTCTAAGCTAAATTATTCTTTATCCCTGAAAATTGTAATCAAAATGACTTTTGACCAATCGGTAAATTACAACTGTGCGGCGCACGAAGTCCAAAGTGCGTGCGCCGCTGTACACGGTTCGTTCGCTGCGTCCGGACCGTGAACGCCCCCCCCCCCGCCCGCTATTCTTCTGTAGCGAGGGGGGGGGGGTAGCCGCGGTGACTGCGCCGCGGTCGCCACATCGCCACATGAGTCTAATCCGTCATGTAGCGATGGCCGATGTCCGTCCTCTGTAGCGAGGGGGGGGGGACCCCCCACACACATGCACACACACACAGCCCTGAGTGACAGCTTTCATTAGAGCCCAAGATGAAGCTTCTATATTGAATCATTCAAAAGTTAGACGTTTTTCCAAACTGTGCCATTTGGCACAGTTCAAAAACGCCTGGGAACTACCTGAGGAAAAAGTTGTGTAATATATTCATTTTTTGTGGTATTGTTACAAAATTTGGACCTCAGCTGGATAACACTTGGTTCTACATTTCTGTTGCATTTTCCAGCCCGGATCTGAAGCTGTGTGTTATTTGCAAGCATTTGTATCCGAAAAAACACCCAGGCCAAATTTATTTTCTTCAAGTTCACTATGTTTAGATAACTGTAACTCAGTGGCTGGGGCACTTAGAGAGATTATGACTGTTTTGCCAAAAAAAGTGTTTTCTTTTAAATGAGACCAACCCCATGAAGATGCTGCAAAGGGTTGAAGAACAGCTTTCGATTTACTTGGGGCACGTTATTTTTTGGCGTTTTTAGGGAAATTGACCGGAGTGCAAGGGGTTAAGCTTTCCTAATTCCTTTCCGAGTGTATCCAAAAGTTGTTCCAAATTGCTTCCATTGCATAATAGATTAGTGTCATCGGCACACAATATTAAATCCATTTTTTCCGAGACTTTACATATATCATTTATATACATATTGAATAACAATGGCCCCAAAACTGAACCCTGTGGGACTCCACAAGTAACCTTCAGTAACTGTGAGTTTTTGTTACCAACACATACATACTGATATCTATTCTTTAAGTAACTACTTAACCAGGACAGTGCTACCCCCCTAATACCACAATTTTGTAGTTTCTTTAATAATAAATTGTGATCCACTGTATCAAATGCTTTTTTAAGATCCAGGAATACCTCAACTGAATACTCTTTATTTTCAATGGCAGTTGATACTTTTTCTATAAATTCCATTAGAGCAAATGCAGTTGTCCTCTTGTGTCTGAACCCATATTGCTGCTCACACAATAAATTATTCTTCATTATGAAGTTGTCAATTCTCTCACAGAATATTTTTTCAAGTATCTTGGAAAATTGCGGCAATAGTGAAATTGGTCTATAGTTTGAAAGTTCCCCTCTGTCACCCGTCTTGTATATCGGAATTACTTTAGCTATTTTCATTGCATTGGGAAATATACCTGTTTGGAGAGACAGGTTATAAATATACGTCAGTGGTTTCACTAAGCATTCAATAATAGTTTTGACTAAGAGCATGTCAATACTATCACAGTCCGTAGATGTCTTACTTTTAAACGATTTAACAATTTCAATGACCTCTCTCTCGTCTGTGTTCTTTATGAAAATAAAGTCTTTTATAGCAGTGTTTTTGCTTATTGTATCACCCGTAGGTGCCGTAATGGGTATTTCTCGAGCCAAATTAGGACCAATGTTAACAAAAAAGTTATTAAATTCATCTGCAGGTGAAACTGCATTCACACTCTGAGTCGTTGTATTATTTTTTGAAAAACTGGTTGGGTAGCTTGTATTTCTGTTTTTGTTTCCAAGAATATTGTTAAGTATTGTCCATGTATTTTTAATATTGTCTCTGTTTTTCTCCAGTTCTTTACTGTAATAATCTCTTTTACAACATCTCATTATATATGTTAACTTATTTTTGTATGTTTTATACCACTGCTCTGCTTCTTTTGTCCTTTTCTTTAGAAAAGCTTTATATAATAAATTTTTCTTTTTACACGCCTTTTGTAATCCTTTGGTTAACCATGGCTTATCGACAAATTTATGTTTAAGCTTTTTCTTTACTAATGGACAATTTTTTTCATAAAGAGTGGTTACAATGTTCATAAATGTGTCATAGGCTTCATTTACATCTGATACATAGACTTTTGTCCAGTCCTGCTTCAGCAAGTCTTCTTTAAAAGAACTGATTGCATTTTGTGATTTGTATCTGAATGATTTTAAAATTTTTTCTGTATTGGCCTCCGTGTGGCCATGGATAAGTGCAAAGGTTGGCAAATGGTCACTTATATCATTTATCAATAATCCACTTTCTATTTTCTTATCAATAATATTAACAAACAGGTTGTCAATAAGTGTAGCAGTGTGAACTGTGATTCTACTGGGATGTGTTATTGTGGGATATAGACTCATACTGTACATAGAATTCATGAACTCTGTAATTATATTTTGTTGATATGGATTTAGTAAATCAATATTGAAATCTCCACAAATTACTACCATTTTCTTACTAGTAATATTATTGTACAGCTCGACTAATTTATCTCTGAATGTCTCAATGCAAGTTCCCGGCGTTCTATATATACAACTTATAATTAGATTTTTGTTTTATCTTGGTCAATCTCAACGGTAACACATTCTAAAATCCCTGGTAGTGCAAAGGACATTCCATTTACAAGTTTACACCTATACAGGTCATCAAAATACAGTGCAACACCACCACCCTTTTTTTGAGATCTGTTAATATGAAACATCTGATATCCCTCTATTGCCATCCCTCTATTGCCTTCAGAGCGAAGGACAGGATCGCCCTCCGCTCAGCCAGGTCTGCGCTCTCAAAGGGAATTAAGGCGGCAAAGCGTGCCTATGCGGAGAAAATCCAGGGACACCTCTGTGACACTAGGAACACCAAGCAGATGTGTCAGGGAGTTTGGACACTGACGGGCTATAAGTCTAGGCAGGGGGTCGATGATGACGACGCTTTGCTTCCAGACAGGCTTAACGACTTCTTTGCACGTTTTGAAGCATCAAACTCGACAATCAGAGGGAGGGCTGGCCCACCCCCACCATCGGTCGGACCAGCTTTTACCATCAACACAGCGGACACACGGAGGACCCTAACCAGAGTCAACCCACGCAAAGCTGCAGGTCCGGACAACATTCCGGGACGTGTGCTCTGAGACTGCGCGAGTGAATTGGCGGATGTCCTGACTGACATTTATAACATCTCCCTAAGTCAGGCCATCGTTCCCAGATGCTTCAAGACCTCTATCATTGTACCGGTGGCAAAGAAACCAGTTGTGTCCTGTTTGAATGACTATCGTCCTGTTGCACTGACACCAATTGTGATGAAGTGTTTTGAACGGCTTGTCAAACCACACATTACAGCCTGCCTCCCTGCATCACACGACCCGCTCCAGTTTGCATATCGTTCAAACCGCTCCACGGAGGATGCTATAGTCACCACCCTACACTCTGTCATCACCCACCTGGACCAGAAAGACACCTACGCCAGACTCCTGTACATTGACTTCAGTTCAGCATTCAACACCATTATTCCCCAGAGACTGATGGAGAAATTACTCCTTCTCGGTCTGAACACCACCACATGTCTCTGGATCCTGGATTTCCTGACTGAGAGACCTCAGTCTGTCCGGGTTGGAAACAGCATCTCCAACTCCATCACGCTGAGCACCGGATCCCCTCAAGGCTGTGTACTCAGTCCACTGTTGTTTACACTTCTAACACATGACTGTGTATCCAGACACAAGGGGAACCAGATTATTAAGTTTGCAGACGACACCACGGTGGTGGGACTTATTCAGAGGGATGAGGAATCAATGTACAGGGAAGAAGTGAGAGACCTGGAGGGCTGGTGCAGGGAGAACAATCTGGTGCTCAACGTGGACAAAACGAAGGAGATGATTATCGACTTCCGGCGGTTACAGTCTGAGCACGTCCCCCTCAGCATCGGCGGCCGTTTAGTGGAGAGAGTAGAGAACATCAAGTTCCTCGGAGTGCAGATCTCACAGGACCTGACCTGGAGCAAGAATTCCTTGGAGATCAGGAAGTGGGCTCAGCAGAGACTGCACTTCTTGAGGAAACTCAAACAGGCCTCTCTCCCCATTTGCATCCTCAGGACCTTCTACAGAGGTGTGGTGGAGAGTGTTCTGACATACTGCATTGCTACATGGTACTCCAGCTGCAGTATGTCAGACAAAAAAGCCCTGCAGAGGATAGTCAAGGGGGCTGAGAGGGTAATTGGAGTCTCCCTCCCCTCTGTCCAAGAACTTTTTCAGAACCGTTGTAGGAGCAGGGCACTGAACATTGTCAAGGACCGTTCTCACCCTCTGCATAAACACTTTGAACTTCTTCCATCTGGTAAACGATTCCGGAGCATCAGAGGCAGAACCACCAGACTGATCAACAGCTTCCTTCCACAAGCTGTCAGGATGCTGAACAGTTGACCCGGAATCTCTCATACACACTA
Source organism: Pholidichthys leucotaenia (assembly GCA_020510985.1). Lineage (NCBI taxonomy): Eukaryota > Metazoa > Chordata > Actinopteri > Cichliformes > Pholidichthyidae > Pholidichthys > Pholidichthys leucotaenia. The sequence goes on from CM035849.1 coordinate 160,811,127, forward strand.
CTGCACCTACGGACATTTTGTATATTATTTGTATATTATAGTTAGTTAGTTTCCCCCCCCCCCCCCAAGTATGTCTCAGGGATGTGTGAATGGATGGGGGGGGTAGGGGTGGGGGGTGGAGCTATGTGGGAGTGTGTCTTAAATCATGCTGCTTCTATTTATATGGATGCCGAGAGAAGCGCAATTTCATCTTGCCTGCACTACAGTTGTATGTACAGCAATATGACAATAAAGTTTGATTTGATTTGATTTGATTTGATCAGGGGAGCCTGCTCTTCATTGAGCCAAGTTTCAGAGACTGCGATGGCTGTAAATTTTCTGTCTAGCTGTTTTAAATAGTCCTGAATCTGTGGAAAGTTTTTGTTAAGACTTCTGCTGTTGAAGTGTATTACTGATAGTTTACCACCTAGTTGCACTTGACTTTTGAATTGCTTTTCAGTGTAATATTCACAATGATTATGAATATTATTGAAAAAGTGGTTATCAGGATCAATATCATTTTCCATCTCTTGTAGTTTATGTTCAGCATAATGGCATATTTTCAGAGTTTGAATTTCCTCACTCTGTGTCAAATGACTTCCTCCAACTGGGTATAATTGATGTCTACTCAAGTCAGTCATAAGTTTTTTTGTTTGTTTTGTTTAGGTTTTTTTGTTTGTTTTTTTTAAGTACATTGACATGGTATGTCAAAAGAACTATTCTTGCCGTGTGTGTGGATATGGATTATCATAGTCTCTTAATTTTCTTCATCAGTGTTCATCTATATTTATTTAAGTCAGTAATCTCTCTGATTATTATACTCTTTGCTTCCTCAGGTGTTCCATTTAGTTTGATCCAAACTCTACAATTTCTTGTCCATGTTGCCTGTATCTTATTTTGTCTTTTCAGCATCCGTGCTTGCTGTGCTATTTCAGCATTAGTTTTTGTTAGATGTTCATTTAAGTAAACTTCTGTTCCCCGTAGCTTTCTGGCCTGCCTCAGTATGTCATTCTTAAGGAGGGACAAACAGCTGACACACGTCGGGGATGGAGTCATGACGTTCGACGAGAAGTGGATAGCTAGCTGGCAAAAAACAGCTAAAAGCAGCTAAAGACAGGTTAGCCTAGCCTAGTGAAAACAGCCCTGCCCGGGGTCTGATTCACCTGTGTGCCAATCGGGCTTTCTGCTAGGCCAACACTAAGCTAACACTAGGAAAAAAGCTAATATTAGTAAAAAGAGATAAAGAATTAAAAACGAAGTTAATAAAAACAAACAAAAGCGAACAGGATAACGCTTTGACGTGACGTGACGTGACGTGACGTGACGTGACGTGACGTTTACAGAATTCATCCACAGCTCTGTAAGAGACTCATTGCCAGTTATCGCAAACGCTTGATTGCAGTTGATGCCATCTCCGTCAGAATTACAGGATGGTCCATGATGAACAATACGGTTCAAATCCTTATCTGCTCCTGAATAGCATTACACCACAGCACAAATTTTTTGCTGTGGTGGATATTTCTAATGCTTTTTTCAGCATTCCACTACATGCAGACAGCAGGCCACTTTTTGCATTCACCTATCAAGGTCAACAATACACATACAGCAGGCTACCACAAGATTTTGTTGACCCACCAGCCATTTTTAATCACATACTGCACCAACATTTGCAGGATTTGTTCCTGACCCTGGCACATTGTTGCTGCAGTATGCTGATGATCTGCTATTGGCAGGCCCCACTGCTGCCTCTGTGCTTTCAGCCACGGAGATCCTTTTGAAACATCTTCACCAGAAAGGCTACAAACTAAGCCGTGAAAAGGTACAGTGTTGTCACCCCAGAGTTCATTATTTGGGCAGAGTGATTACATCAGGCGATTCTGTGGTGTCACCATCACAAAGGTCATCAATTCTCTCACACCCCAAACCGCGCACTGTGAGGGAAATGATGTCATTTTTTGGGTCTTACTGGCTACAGCAGAAACTTTGTCCCAAATTACACTGTACTCACCCAACCACTATGCAATCTTCTTTAAGATGTAGGGCACAAAAATCTCACATTGTAGCGCCCATATTCATAACTGTATGTAACTGTATGTAGCTCACATATTTGCATGCTTAGGTTTAAACACAGAAGGACTGTGGGCTTGCAATGTGGATTGACCTCACGCCGCAAATGGACAATGAGTCTGGGCCACCTGCGGACTTAGAAGAAGGACAGAGGCTCAGGGACGAGAGCCTGAAGGAACTTCGGATTAAGCGTGAATAGAAGGATGTAACATGGATGTGTGACCTTGCCTTTGATGTACGTTATGAATAGAAAGATTTGATGTAACGTGAATGTGTGACTTTTGGTGTGAGGGATGAATAGAGGGATTTGACTTGAGTGGGTGACTCTGTCTGTGGGGGTGCATGATATATATACGTATATATATGTGTGGGTTTATTGCAGCACTTTCGGCTTTAGGACTGTGACTAGGATTCTTCTTTGACTTGGCACAGAGGCGTCGTCTCTTCGAATTTAGTCTGCTGGTAGGATCATTAGCTTCCCCAGGCGAGCCCGGGTACTGGCGGAGGGCGCGACGAGAACACTGATCCATTGCCCCCCTGGTCCAGGTCATCTTACACACACCATGTAGACACCCAGCTCAACTCAACCATGAGAACTATAACTGGAACAATCCGCTCAACACCACTCCCCTGGCTCTCTGTACTGTCAAACATAGCCCCTCCACACATCCGGCGAGCAGCATTAACTCAAAGGATGCTCCAAAAAGTTAAAGATTCTCCTCACTTACCAATCCATGCAGATATCTACACCCCACCCACTGCCCGACTTTCATCCAGACGGCCGATTTGGAAAAACCCTCCCCCAGCTGACTTTACCATCCAGACAGCTTGGCAAGAGGAATGGGAGACCAAGGAGGTCCCAAACAAACAGCTGGTGATAAACCCCAACCAACAGGTCCCGGGCACCAACCTCCCAAGGAGACAGTGGTCTACACTCAATCGCTTCAGGACTGGACATGGCCCCTGCTTGGCCAGCCTTCACAGATGGGGCAGTAGCCCTAGCCCACTGTGCGCATGTGGAGAGGAGCAAACAATGGAACACATCATAGAGGCTTGCCCGCTCCAAAGACTGGAAGGAGGATTACACACCCTCCATACAGCAAACCAGGAGGCAACTGCTTGGCTTAAGGACTTTGCATTCGCTAAATAAATAAATTGCAGCACTTTCTCTTTGTTTCTGTCTGAGAGAGAGAGAAGGTTGAAGATGTAAGATGCAATAAACTGGAACTAAAAAAGCAACCAGTCTCATCATTTCGTGATCTCTACAGTGGTGACCAAGACGTGAGATGTCAGGAGACGAGCGCTCTGACCCGGATTCACCGGGGACCGTCCGTACGAGTGCGGTCTCACTCAAGCTCCCTGAGTTCTGGCAAGAAGACCCGCACTCATGGTTCCAGCACGCGGAATCGCGGTTCGTGCTCGGGGGAGTTACAGCGGAGGACACCAGATTTCACCATGTCATCGCAAGACTCGACAGCCGCGCGGCTTGGTGCGTGTGGAGCTTGGTGCAGCAGCCGCCCGCTGCTGGCAAATACGAAGCACTGAAAGCCGCCCTCATTTCGAGTTTCATGCCCTCAGCCGAGGTGAGGGCCAGGAGGCTCCTAGACCTGCGAGACCGTGGAGGACGCAGGCCGGCCGAGCTGATGGAGGACATGCTGCAGCTGCTCGGGACGGAAGACGACAAGTTCTTGTTTAAGCACATTTTCTTGAGGACCCTCCCGGCGCACATGAGAGGTACCCTGTCCAGCATGAAATGTGTGAACCACCAGGACTTCTGCGTGCTGGCCGCAGAAGCGCAGTGGCACCTAGATGCCTGCGGCGAGCAGGCGATGTCCGCGGCAGCAGCAGACCTCGGCGCAGTGGCCGGGGGCAGGGAGGAGCCGGAGGCAACAGAAGCCACCCCAGCGACAACGGCAGCAGCGCGGTCCCGAAGCAGAGGAGGGGACGGCCTCTGTTTCTACCATCGACGCTTCGCGGAGAGGGCGTACAGATGCATCCCGCCGTGCAGCTTCAAGAAGCAGGGAAACGCCAAAGCCGGGGGTCGTTAGCAGCTTCGACTCTCGGCGAGCAGAATAAGCTGCTTTACCTAACAGATGCGAGCTCTGGGTGGCATTTCCTCGTGGACACCGGAGCCCAGAGGAGCTTCATCACCGCGACCTATGCGGACCGCTTGGCTGGACCCAGCGGGGACGGGGCAATGGCGGCAAACGGCTCGTCCATCAAGACGTTCGGAGAAAGGACTCTGCAACTGTCCCTACACGGCCGCAACTATGAATGGACTTTCATTGTAGCGGCGGTGAGTTTCAACATGTTAGGCGCTGATTTTTTGTGCTCACATGGCTTGTTGGTAGATCTGAGGAATGAACGCCTGGTTAATGCACTCTCTTTTTATTCTATTCCTTGTGCAGCTCGAGTGTCCCCGCCACCAGTACAGACTAACGTCGCCACAGCAGGCGGTAAGTTTCACACTCTCCTCACCCAGTTCCCAGCACTCACAGTTCCCACTTTTTCAGGTAAGGTTGTGAAACACGGGGTGGAACACTTCATCACCACAGTTGGCGCGCCTGTTTTTGCGAAGGCTCGGCGCTTGGATGCAGCTAAGCTCTCCATTGCGCACGAGGAGTTCGCCAGCCTGGAAAGGTTGGGCATAATTCGCCGCTCGAAGAGCCCCTGGTCTTCCCCGCTCCATATGGTCCCCAAGGCCGATGGTTCGTGGAGACCGTGTGGTGATTACCGCAGGCTGAACAATGCCACGGCGCACGACCGCTACCCAATTCCGCACATCCAGGATTTTTCGGTGCACTTAGCGAAGGCACGCATTTTTTCTAAAATAGACCTGGTTCGCGGCTATCACCAAGTCCCGGTCCGTGCAGAGGACATCCCCAAAACAGCGGTAATAACCCCATTCGGACTTTTCGAATTTTTACGCATGCCTTTTGGCCTTAAAGGCGCCGCGCAAACCTTCCAACGAATGATGGATGCCGTGTTGCGCGATCTCCCTTTTGTTTTTGTCTACCTGGACGATATTTTAGTCGACAGTGCCTTCGAGGAGGAACATGAAAAACACCTCACTGTGGCTTATATTAATCATATATTCCATACCTACATATGTATAGACATATTAGAATGTTTAGTGATTACATATGTGGAATGACCTCACGCCTCAGAACAGGACAAGAGGTCTCAACCACCGGCGAGGATCAAAGAACAGACTGAGTCGCAGCGGTGGAGACCGGATCAAACTTCCTGACCACCCAGGGTCAGGTGGAGGAGATGGAGGACAATGGAGGGGGATTATGTTAATGAGGGATGTCAGCTTTGATATGCAATGTCTTTTGTTGAGTGTGGGTATAAGTATGAAGGTCTGACTGCACTCAACCTCTTATTCTGCTTCTGCATCGAGATGAGACATGTTAGGGAGATGAAGCTGATAATAAATCCTGATTTATGAAATCACATCGCTTCTTCATTTCAAGCTCCCTACACTGGTGACCAGACGTGAGGATGGAACAAAGACGTTCTCCCGCGACAAACTCATCAGAGGCGACCCAGGCAAGCGCCGTCGCCAATGCAGACAGGGGAACGGATGGAAGACGTTCACCCACGGCAGAATCCACAGAGAGGGCTCAACCGAGCACCATCCCCAGCTCCGCTGTGAGAACTGAAGAAAGGCGTTCTCACCCGGCGGACACATCAGAGACGGCCCACACAAGCGCCGTCACCGTCAAGCTGCCAGAGTTCTGGCAAAGCGACCCGAACTCGTGGTTCCAGCAAGCTGAGGCTCAGTTTGCGCTGGTGGGCATAACGGCGGATAAAACAAAATTTTACCACATTGTCGCCAGACTCGATGCCGCCACATCAAGATGCGCGCGGAGCGTGACTCAACAACCACCCGCCCACGACAAATACAAAGAACTGAAGGCGACCCACATCGAGAGTTTCGTCCCCTCAGCCGAGGAGAGAGCAGGGAAGATTCTGGCGATTTACGGCCACGGAGGACGCAGACCAAGGGCCCTCATGGAGGACATGCTGCAGCTGAAGGAAGCAGACAACGACAACTTCCTCTTTCAGCATATCTTCCTCAGCACTCTGCCGCCGCACATGAGAGGGACACTGGCCAACATGCGGTGCAGCACCCAGCAGGACTTCTGCGTGCTGGCCCGAGAAGCGCAGCGGCTCATCAACGCCTGCGGCGATCAGATGGCCACAGCAGCATCTCCAGATCTCAGCGCGGAAGCCCAGAGCAGCGGAGAACCGCGGACAACGGAGCAGAGCCCGCCCAACATGGCAGCAACGCGACCAAGGCGCAGCAAGCGGAACGACCTCCTCTGCTATTATCATCAGCGTTTTGCTGTGAGGGCGCACAAATGCGTGCCCCCCTGCAGTTTCAAGAGCCCAGAACCGTTAACAGCCGCGGCTCTCGGCGAGACGAATAAGCTGCTTTATGTGACTGACGGACACACCGGGAGACAGTTCCTTATCGACACCGGAGCTCAGGTGAGCTTCATCACCCCTTCCAACGCAGACCGGGCCATGGGACCCCGGGGAAACGGAGCGATGGCAGCCAACGGCTCGATCATCGACACTTTCGGTGAAAGGAACCTGCCTCTTCTCATTCACGGCCGCAACTACAGATGGACATTTATTATAGCGGCGGTGAGTTTTATCTTGTTGAGCGACGAGCCTGCACGGGTGGCGAGAGCACCTCGGCAGGGTAGACCCCCCAAGAGAAAAAACTCAGCCCCCCTGCAGGGAACAAATAACCACTCTCCTCCCCAAGCTGCAGATTCCTTACAGGATGGTCCCACCAGGACGCCAAAGCGGACCTACAGCAGATTCGGGAGAAGATTAAAACCCCAGACGGCACAGGGACTGATGCAAAATTGACAAAGAGTTGTTAACTATGTTATCAGATTGTGCCGTGACAGTTTTAAGGCTGATTTGTGACATTGCTATACTGTTGTTGTTACCACTGAATTTTCTACAGGATCATGACTGCTGGAAAGATTTTTTTCCTTGTTTTCCCTGTCAAGATGTTTAACAGTATAATATGTCATAGAGATTATCTTAAACTGTAAACTTAATTTGATTGTCCTTTTCTTAGTCGTTTGGGGGGGGGCTGTGGCTTATATTAATCATATATTCCATACCTACATATGTATAGACATATTAGAATGTTTAGTGATTACATATGTGGAATGACCTCACGCCTCAGAACAGGACAAGAGGTCTCAACCACCGGCGAGGATCAAAGAACAGACTGAGTCGCAGCGGTGGAGACCGGATCAAACTTCCTGACCACCCAGGGTCAGGTGGAGGAGATGGAGGACAATGGAGGGGGATTATGTTAATGCGGGATGTCAGCTTTGATATGCAATGTCTTTTGTTGAGTGTGGGTATAAGTATGAAGGTCTGACTGCGCTCGACCTCTTATTCTGCTTCTGCATCGAGATGAGACATGTTAGGGAGATGAAGCTGATAATAAATCCTGATTTATGAAATCACATCGCTTCTTCATTTCAAGCTCCCTATACTCACGACCGTTTTTCAGAGGTTGGAGGAGCACGGGTTGATAATTAACCCAGCCAAGTGCCATTTTGGCGTGGCGCAAATCGATTTTTTGGGACACCGCGTCTCCCCAGAGGGGACAGTCCCTCTATCGGCCAAGGTACGCGCAGTGGCAGAGTTCCCTCGGCCACAAACGGTTAAAGCGTTGCAAGAATTTTTAGGAATGGTAAATTTTTATAACCGTTTCATACCCCACGCAGCGCAGCTCATGCAGCCGTTATACGCCGCTCTCAAAAAGCAGAAGCCCTCCAATGTGATCGAGTGGTCCCCGGAGCGGGAACGCGCGTTCACAGAGGTTAAAACAGCACTGGCGGACGCGGCACTGCTGGCACACCCAGACCCATCAGCCCGCATAGCGCTAACCACCGACGCGTCAGACGTGGCCATCGGGGCTGTGGTGGAGCAGCAGGTCGCCGGGGTCTGGCAGCCGCTCGCTTTTTTCAGCAGATCCTTGCGCGATGCCGAGCAGAAATACAGCGCGTTTGACAGGGAGCTGTTGGCACTCCACCTGGCCATTCGCCATTTCCAGTTCTGGCTGGAAGGGCAGCGTTTCACCGCGTTTGTCGACCACAAACCGCTTACTTTCGCAATATCCAAAATTTCGGAACCGTGGTCCGGACGGCAGCAGAGGCAGCTGGCCGCAATTTCGGAATTTACCACTGACATTCAGCACGTAGCCGGTAAGCTTAATGTTGTAGCGGATTGTCTCTCCCGCGCGGTAACAGCACCTGTCCGCACGGATGCAGATTGCACGGCCGCGGCCGCGGAACCGGTTAGCGGCGCGGACGCGCACGCGGCCCCGGTGCACGTGGGGATAGATTATGCAGCCATGGCGTCGGAACAGAGTGGTGATGCAGACGTGCGCACGCTCCAGTTTGGACCAACAGGGTTAAGGCTGGAGAGCAGGATTCTATAAGCCGGTTTGCCCCCCCTCATCTGCGATGTATCCACCAGGCGGCCGCGCCCAGTGGTACCGGCCGCTTGGCGCCGCCGAGTTTTTGACGCGGTTCACTCCCTGGCGCACCCAGGGGTACGCGCTTCTGTAAAAATGGTAGCGGAGAAGTCTGTTTGGCCGAGCCTGCGCAAGCACGTGAAAGAGTGGGCGGCAGCCTGCATGGCTTGCCAGCGGGCCAAAATCCACAGGCACACGAAAGCCCCCTTAGAGCCTTTTCACATCCCGGCTAAGAGGTTCGATCATGTGCATGTGGACCTCATGGGCCCGCTACCGCTGTCACAAGGGTTCACACACCTCTTGACAATGGTGGACCGAACCACACGTTGGCCAGAAGTGGTCCTGCTAACAACGACCACAGCGGCAGAGGTGGCTCGCGTTTTTTTAACGGCCTGGGTAGCTCGTTTCGGGGTCCCGTCGGACATTACGTCCGATAGGGGACCTCAATTTGTGTCAGAACTGTGGTCAGCGATGGCCAGCAGCTTAGGAGCGACAATCCACTGCACTACCGCGTATCATCCCCAGGCTAACGGGTTATGCGAGCGTTTTCACAGGTCTTTGAAGGCAGCCCTGAGAGCGTCGCTCACGGATGCAGATTGGGTAAACAGGCTACCTTGGGTTTTATTGGGGTTGCGTTCAGCACCCAAAGAGGATTTAAACGCCTCACCCGCGGAATTAGTTTTTGCTCAACCTCTCAGGCTGCCCGGTGAGTTCTTACCAAGCCATGCGGCGCCAGGGCGCCCCCCAGCACGGGGACGTCTGAGTGGCGTGGGGGCAGAGACGCTCCCCGGCCCCGCGCATCACGCTTTTCTGCGTGTTTTTGTTCCCAAAGCTCTACAAAACACCAAATTTGTTTTTGTTAGGCACGATGCTCAGCGACACAGTCTCCACCCACCATATGACGGTCCATTTCGAGTGCTGGAAACCGGGGACAAATATTTTGTGCTTGATTTGGGAGGCAGGAGAGAAACAATCAGTATTGATAGATTAAAGCCTGCCTTTGTGTTGCATGACGAGTCTGTACGACTGGCGCAGGCACCTCGACGCGGCAGGCCCCCCAGGGAGCGTCCCCAGGCGTCCCCGCAAGGATCAAATAACCTTTCTCCCCCTCACTCCACAGATTCGCCGCAGGATGGCGCCACACGAATTGTGAAGCCTGCTTACAGCAGGTTCGGGAGGAGGTTGAAACCTAGGCTACGTTTGGGGTGATGTGTGATTTGATCAGACTGTGCTGTAGTTTCTGCAGGTGGGGGGTGACATACGCTGTATTACCCATTGAGATAATGTGGTTGTCTTGTCCATTCTTGGGCGTTTGGTGGGGGGGGGGGGTGATGTAGCACCCATATTCATAACTGTATGTAACTGTATGTAGCTCACATATTTGCATGCTTAGGTTTAAACACAGAAGGACTGTGGGCTTGCAATGTGGATTGACCTCACGCCGCAAATGGACAATGAGTCTGGGCCACCTGCGGACTTAGAAGAAGGACAGAGGCTCAGGGACGAGAGCCTGAAGGAACTTCGGATTAAGCGTGAATAGAAGGATGTAACATGGATGTGTGACCTTGCCTTTGATGTACGTTATGAATAGAAAGATTTGATGTAACGTGAATGTGTGACTTTTGGTGTGAGGGATGAATAGAGGGATTTGACTTGAGTGGGTGACTCTGTCTGTGGGGGTGCATGATATACAGTATATATGTGTGGGTTTATTGCAGCACTTTCTCTTTGTTTCTGTCTGAGAGAGAGAGAAGGTTGGAGATGTAAGATGCAATAAACTGGAACTAAAAAAGCAACCAGTCTCATCATTTCGTGATCTCCACAACATCACCATTACAATGGACTACTTCAGCCAAGGGTGCATTCATTGAACTAAAACAACTGATGTCACATGTGTATTCACTTAAACCACCTGATTATACTTCCCTATTTCAACGCAAAGCTCCTCAAGTCCTGCACAGATCAGCTGTGTGGGATTGTGGAGCACATCTTCAACCTGAGCCTGAAGCTGGGGAGGGTACCACAGTTGTGGAAAACATCTTATGTGGTACCTGTACCAAAGACTTCCCACCCCAAAGACCTGAACAGCTACAGACCAATGGCCCTGACGTCTCACCTGATGAAGACCCTGGAGAGACTGCTCCTTGCTCACCTCCGCCCCCTGGTGGGACCAGCGATGGATCCACTCCAGTTCGCCTACCAGCATGGCATTGGGGTGGAGGATGCAGTGATCTTCCTCCTTCACCGTTCCCTGTCCCATCTGGAGAAGCCCGGGAACGCGGTGAGGATCATGTTCTTTGACTTCTCCAGTGCTTTCAACACCATCCAACCGATGATCCTGAAGGACAAGCTGCTGTGCGCAGGGGTGGACCAGCACCTGTCATCATGGATCCTGGACACTAACCGGCCACAGTTTGTGAGAATCCGGGATTGTGTGTCTGACACAATCATTGGCAGCACGGGGCCCCCCCAGGGAACGGTTTTGGCTCCCTTCCTGTTCACCCTTTATACTGTGGACTTCTCACACAACAAAACACACTGCCATCTACAGAAGTTCTCTGACGACTCTGCGATCGTCGGCCTCATCTCCAATGGAGATGAAGCTGAGTACAGAGGACTTATCCAGGACTTTGTGGACTGGTGCCATCGGAACTGCCTCCAGATCAACGCGAGGAAAACTAAGGAGCTGGTGGTGGATTGCCGCAGGCAAGGACAACCCCTCACAGCACCAGTAAACATACAGGGAACAGACATTGAGATGGTGACATCCTACAAGTACCTGGGTGTTCATCTGAACAATAAAGTAGACTGGTCACACAATACAGACGCACTCTACAAGAAGGGACAGTGTAGGCTGTTCCTGCCGAGGAGGCTCAGGTCTTTTGGTGTACAAGGGGTGCTCCTAAAGACATTCTATGACACGGTAGTGGCATCAGCCATCACTTTTGGAGTGGTCTGCTGGGGCAACGGCATTACAGCAGCCGATAGGAAGAGACTGAACAAACTGATCAAGAAAGCTAGCTCTGTCCTGGGGCAACGCCTTGACCCAGTGGAGGAGATAGGAGAGAGAAGGATGGTGGCTAAACTGTCATCTCTGCTGGAGTCCGAGTCCCACCCCATGCAGGACATACTGAACGAACTGACGAGCTCATTTAGCAGTAGACTACATCATCCTAGGTGCGTGACCGAGAGGTTTCACAGGTCCTTCCTACCTACGGCTGTCAGACTGTATAACCTAAGCAGGGCTGCTCGCAGAGATAACAAAAAAACGTGACGACCTAATAGTATTGAATGCAAAAGACACAACAGAATTACACAAATGGTCCCCTCCATTTGTGTAAGTACCCTTAAGTACTCTACCCTTATTTTCTTGACATTTGTGTCAGGGGGTAGTTGAATTGTAAGGGTGCTGGATGTCTGAGAGTGGTGGAAACTCAGAGACTTATCTCGTATACAACTAGGACAATATCAGTCGCTATGGAGGGTGACAATATGTATGGGTACATATTCATACCATGTAGGGTAACTAAATAGACGGTTATGCTGTTTATTCCATCTAGTTACAATGCTCCACACTGTGTGTATATATATTTATATATTTATGTGTACAGATGTACGTATATTCACTGCTCTTATTTTCTTATCTTCTAAATTATTGCTTTGAGTGTTGCTGTCCTTGTGCTGTTGCAATCCTGGAATTTCCCCATTGTGGGACTAATAAAGGCTTATCTTATTTCACTTGGATAATTCTGAACAGCACAGAAATATAAATGCCATGCTGTGTCAGAAGGGGGAAGTACAGGGTCAAGGTCAGTTCTAATGTACTACAGTTCAACATTAGATAGAAAGAGGACATGCTCACAGGCGAAAACCCATGACTGTTGTGCAATTGTGGAAACAGACATGAAAGCTGTGCCAAATCTCCAAGCAAATGAAACTGAACATCCAATTTAAATCTTTTTTGTGATGGATGCTGTTACAGGAAAACAGATGGATCTTTGAGTGCTTCATATGCAGTTGTAAAATATGATGAAGAAATAGGTGCTTTTCAAACTGTAGAGGCAGGAATGGTAGACCAGCCTGCCTCTGCTCAAAAAGCTGAAATTGTCACTCTTACCAAAGCATGTTAATATGCAAGGCAACAAGAGGCAAACATATACACTGATTCAGCTTATGCTCACCAGGCTGCACATCTTGATTTGCCACATTGGAAAAGAAAAGGATTTCTTACTTCAACTAGCACATCGATTAGACACCTAACTGAAAAGGTTGAGCTGTTGGAGGCCATGGGTCAACCTAAGAGGGTGGCAATTTTGAAGTGCAAGGGACATCAAAAAGGAAATGCTATTGTAGCCAAAGGGAACGAAGCTGCTGATTTGGCTGCTAAGCAAGCAGGTGGCTATGCCACTCAGACAAATATGATGGTGCAGAAAGAAGATCAGAAGTTCATAGACTTGGGTGAGGAAGAAATCAAACAGTTACAAGAGAAGGCAAGTCCTGAAGAAAAGAGTAGGTGGATAGAGAAAGGTGCAAAGAAGGATGAAGAAGGCTTGTGGAGATTGGTTGATGGAAGGCTAGTAGCCCCAGCTAAGGTTTTGCTGCTGTTGTGCAGAGAAGCACACTTGAGAGGTCATGTCTCAAAAACAAAAATTTCTGTCATATCCGGCTCTAGGGAGCCGGGCAATCAGAGCCGGGGACAAGCCAGTGAGTCGTGATGTTTTATTTAGGGTAAAGGGTAAGGGATGAGGAGAGCACAGATACTCATGCAGACGTACACTCACAGGTTGCACAGCACAGAGGTAAGCAGCTCGTACCGGACATGGGGGTAACAAGACGTACATACTCACAGCGGGATACAAACACAGGAATGCTGCAAGAGGAGTAAAAGCTGACACCAGACGAAAGGGCTTCAGCTTAGCAATGTGTTTATGTCGCAGCCCCGAGTCATCGAGGCTGCTCCTATTTATCCTCATTGGCAGCGCCCCAGCTGATGAGGACTAATTGGCCCCAGCTGTCCATAATGCTGCCAGCTGGGAGCCTGCTGAGACGCTGCTCAATGGGAAGCAGGGATGAGGGAAAACATGGGCTGAGTGCCGAGACGGCATCTCAACCCGTGGTGACAGAGGCCCCCCCTCAAGGTCGGGCTCCTGAACGACCAGGAACATCCCAGCCCCCCCCCCACCTAGGGTGGGAGGAAGGGAGGCAGGACTGGAGGGGAAGAAGCCAAGGGAAGGACAACACCAATGGGGCAATGTAGGGTGGCAGGGAAAAAAACCCAAATACAATACTGAACAAAACAGGGAATAATCAACCCAGGTTCGAATGGGGAGAAGAACTGGGTCAGCACACCGGTTACACACTACTCAGTGTACCAACAATGCGTGACCCAGAGCAAGGAAACAAAAAACCACCAAAAAGGTACAGGGCAAAAATGCTGAGTATGGTTAAATAAAGGGGAACACAATACACAGCGCCAATTTAAGTACATACACAGTCACCAAGAAAAGAGAAGGTGACTGGAACAAATGGACAACTACAGAGCATGGTGTTACGGAAAACAAGGCACATGACTCTATAATGAACCAACAGGGCATAAAAAAGAAATACTGAGTGCAGGCAAAGAAAAACCCCCACACACGAATATATAAATACCCACAGTCACCTAAAGAAATGAAAGTGACTGGAATAAATGGATAACTGCAGAGCATGGTCTGAAAGGAAACAAAACATAACTCTACAATGCAAAAACGGGACTAAAAACATGGTACAAAAAATAAAATGCTGAGTATGTGAGATGGAAAACAGCACTATAAAAACATATCCACCAACAGGACAAAACATTACACCCGAGTGACCTTGATAACGATAAAAGAAAAAGTGACACCCGAGGTGTACGGCAGGCAGAGTCCAAAAATAGCCGAGATGGCTCCGGAGATCTCCCCGCCCATTGTCCAGCTGGCGAATCAGGGGAAGAGAAGTGTTCGGACGGCGAACTCCGGACCCAGATCCCAGGAATCCAGTCCACCGGCAGCCGAACCAGGCCGCCCAGAAGGAAACACAGACCAGTGGGGGGAACCAGATCACCGAACCGAAAGTTCTGTGGGTCGGGTCGTCGACCCGCATCACTCAACCACCAGGACCGTTGAGACGGGCGAAGGATCAGAGCGGATCCCGGTGGAAGAGGCTCAGGGGAGAGCCGATGACGAGGGCGGCGGGCGTCAGGCCGCAGGAAAACGGCCACCTCCTCACCGGACCTGGACAATACTGGGGCAGCACCCACGTCGGACCCCGATCGGGCCTCAGGCGAACCCACGTTGGACCCCGATTGGGTCTCGGGCGAACCCACGTTGGACACTGCACCAGAACCGACCTCCAACGTTGAACCCGGACCCTCCAGCACCACGAGGAACAGCAACTCCTCGCCGGTGACCCTGGAAGAAGGCTCAGAAGAGAAAACAGAACCGGGATCAGGATCACCGGCAGCGCCAGAACCCGGCGAGACGAGCTCAGACGCAGCGGGCGGCTGCACCCTGCTCGTCTCCCCTAGAGATAGGCTGAAGTGCTCAAAGATAAAAAAAGAGAAAAGAAAGGAGAGCACTCGCCTGATCTCGGGTTCTGACGCCGTCCAGGACTGCGAAGATCCAGGATCCGTCGTCAGGAGGTCGTTGTCAGGCTCCCATCTAGCCGCGTCGGGCCCCGCAGCCAGCATGATGGTCAGCGCAGCTTGAGATTCCTCCAGCTCCGGTGACCCCGCCGACGATCCACTCGGCGTGAAGCCAGAAGAATCTCGTCCCGCTGGACCGAACCGCTCCTCCGTGGAGACCCGGGGACGCTCAATCGTCGGCGTAGACTCCACGCAGCAGTCAGTCCCCCTCCTCCGTCCGCAATGTAGCTGCGGAACCACAGGCCCTCTCCATATCCCACCACGTTGACCCGGAGCCGGGGACCGCTCGGCGGAGAGAGACACAGAGGATGCGGGATTAGGAATACAGGTTACAGCAGGTGGAGGGAGTTCAGGGAGCTGCGAACCCTGAACTTCTCCTCCAGGGATGTGACAGAGCAAATCATTAAGCAGGTGTGAAAAAACAATGACTTGCCTGCCCCCTGGAGGTTGAGTATCGCCTGCTGTAGTGGATTCTGCTTCTTCCTCTCCCCGCCCGGCGATAACGGAGGACCCCCCGGGAGTTCGTCTGAGGATCGCTTGCGTTGTCTCCAGCAGAGAGCTCACCAGGCCGGAATTCCAGGCACACACAGCAGTCAGGAAGCGCGTCGAGGAGGAGGGGAAAACAGCCGGGGTGAGCCAGCCCGAATGTCCAGGAATGACAGCGGGGGAATGAGGCTCAGGAAACGGGGCTGTAGAATCTCCACACAGACGAGGCGAAGAGGTGACAGCTGCGTGGGAGGAACTGTCCTGACGATGGCCCAGAACTGGATCCGGATGAGGTTCGTGCAGAGGTGACTCGGCAATGTGATGACGGCTACTCCCAGGGGACGAAGCGAGGGGGAAACCCAGGATTCGCCGCTCCAGATCGGAGATCGAGACGAGGAAGGCGTCGAGCACAGGAAAGCTTCGTAGCCCTGAAGTCCTCACCATCAACCTCATTGCCGCCGCCACATGCCTGAAGGTGGTGACAGGAAACACAGTGGAGCTCGCGACAGCCACTCGACCCCAGACATAACTGCTGTCAGCTGCGGCTCCTTGAAGGGAATCCCGAGTGACGTGGCGCAGGTCGGGGGAAGTCCTCTGGTTGGCGCGAACTCCCGGACTGGAATAGCGGCAGGAACGGGACTCCGAAGCGGGGAAAGACGTCGCCCACTTCGACTCCCTGCCGGGATTTCCATCCACCCCGTGGAGCTTCTCTCGCTGTGTACCTGCAGCGTCTATCCTGGCACTGTCCTCCAGATGGTACAGAGAGTGAGGGTGACAGTCCAGGAGTTCCTCAGCACGGCCCGGATGCCAGCGTTTCGCGTTGGAGGCGTCGTGCAGGGTGAAGAGCGTCCCGTCGACAGCCTCCGAGATGGACCTCAGCTCGTCGCCCTGGCGCCGGAAGTGACTCCTGGGAAACGGCATGCGAGCAGCGCTGACACCCAGACAGAAAGGTACATTTCCACGGCGACTCACGGCCGCCGGTAACTCTTCTGGCTGCGACATACTGTCATATCCGGCTCTAGGGAGCCGGGCAATCAGAGCCGGGGACAAGCCAGTGAGTCGTGATGTTTTATTTAGGGTAAAGGGTAAGGGATGAGGAGAGCACAGATACTCATGCAGAGGTACACTCACAGGTTGCACAGCGCAGAGGTAAGCAGCTCGTACCGGACATGGGGGTAACAAGACGTACATACTCACAGCGGGATACAAACACAAGAATGCTGCAAGAGGAGTAAAAGCTGACACCAGACGAAGGGGCTTCAGCTTAGCAATGTGTTTATGTCGCAGCCCCGAGTCATCGAGGCTGCTCCTATTTATCCTCATTGGCAGCGCCCCAGCTGATGAGGACTAATTGGCCCCAGCTGTCCATAATGCTGCCAGCTGGGAGCCTGCTGAGACGCTGCTCAATGGGAAGCAGGGATGAGGGAAAACATGGGCTGAGTGCCGAGACGGCATCTCAACCCGTGGTGACAATTTCTGCTTTGACTGAAGCACATTGGTGGCATCCACATCTGGCTGAGGTTGCAGAACTAGTTGTTTCTGAATGCGAAGCATGCCAGAAGTCCAATCCCAAACGCACGTTAAAGGCTTCTATGGGAACCTTTCCAGCCCCTGAAGGGCCACAGAAAGACATTGTGATTGATTTTACAGACATGGGCACAGAAAACAGATGCAGAGGCTACAGATATTTGTTGGTGTGTGTGGACACATTTTCAAGATGGGTTGAGGCTAAAGCATGTATGACAGAAAGTGCAAAGGAAGTGATTAAATGGCTGACTGAGGAAGTGACTCCTAGGCATGGGTTTCTAAGAATGATCAGATCAGACATTTTGCAAACAAACATTTGAAGGAAGTTGAATGTGCCTTAGGCTTAAGACATAAGTTTGGTTCTGTGGTACATCCATCCTCCCAAGGACTAGTTAAAAGAATTCTAGCCAAACAATGCACAGGGACAGGCATGACATCAGCCATGGACAAAATTGTTGGTACCCCTCTGTTAATGAAAGAAAAACCCACAATGGTCACAGAAATAACTTGAATCTGACAAAAGTGGTAAAAAATAAAAATTCTATGAAAATTAACCAATGAAAATCAGACAATGCTTTTGAATTGTGGTTCAACAGAATTACTTTAAAAAACAAACTCATGAAACAGGCCTGGACAAAAATGATGGTACCCCTAGAAAAGATTGAAAATAATGTGACCATAGGGACATGTTCAACCAAGATGTATCCTCTAATTAACATCACAGGTGTCTACAAACTTGTAATCAGTCAGTCAGCCTATTTAAAGGGTGACAAGTAGTCACTGTGCTGTTTGGTGACATAGTGTGTACCACACTAAACATGGACCAGAGGAAGCAAAGGAGAGAGATGTCTCAGGAGATTAGAAAGAAAATTATAGACAAGCATGTTAAAGGTAAAGGCTATAAGACCATCTCCAAGCAGCTTGATGTTTCTGTGACTACAGTTGCACGTATTATTCAGAAATTTAAGATCCATGGGACTGTAGCCAACCTCCCTGGACGTGGCCGCAGGAGGAGACGGATAATACGAATGGTAACAAAAGAGCCCAGAACAACCTCTAAACACATTCATGGTGAACTCCAAGGTCAAGGTACATCAGTATCAGATTGCACCATCCGTCGTTGTTTGAGCCAAAGTGGATTTCATGGGAGACGACCAAGGAGACCACCACTGTTGAAAACAAATCATAAAAATGCCAGACTGGAATTTGCCAAACTGCATGTTGACAAGCCGCAAAGCTTCTGGGAGAATGTCCTATGGACAGACGAGACAAAACTGGAACTTTTTGGCAAGGCACATCAGCTCTATGTTCACAGATGCAAAGATGAAGCATACCAAGAAAAGAACACTGTCCCTACTGTGAAACATGGAGGAGGTTCTGTTATATTCTGGGGCTGCTTTGCTGCATCTGGCACAGGGTGTCTTGAATCTGTGCAGGGTGCAATGAAATCTCAAGACTATCAAGGTGTTCTAGAGAGAAATGTGCTGCCCAGTGTCAGACAGCTTGGTCTCAGTCGCAGGTCATGGGTCTTGCAACAGGATAATGACCCAAAACACACAGCTAAAAACACCCAAGAATGGCTAAGAGCGAAACATTGGACTATTCTAAAGTGAATGAATGAATGAATGAATGAATTTTATTTCGGATAATACAGTACAGGTTAAAAGAAACTGTATAATATAACAACAAGGTCAAATTAGACAAAGACTCCTTCTACTAAACAATTCCACGTGAGTTATCTGAAATGGGTGATGGCTGAAGCCGCAGCTTATATTGCCCACCCATATTCCATCCAAGAATTCAAAAGAAAAAAGAGTAAACAAGACAAGACTGATTACAATTTAGAACAAAGCTAAGACAAAGTGTGACTGAGAGAAAAAAAAAAGGAAAACTAAGCTAAGCTAAGTTGAGCGGTTACTATTCAAGACAAATCTAAGACAGAATGTCACAGAGAGAGAAAAAAAAAAACTAAGCTACAACACAACACAGGCTGGATATGTCAATCCTTATGTGAGTTTACATGTCGTCTTGTAAATATGTTTGGAGTATTTCTTCCTTTAGTTTTTGTTTAAATTGTCCAAGCGTTATACATGATTTTAATTCAGGTCCATAATCGTTCCATAATCTGACTCCTTGCACTGAAATACAGTGTTGCTTGGTGGTTGTTCTCACTGTAGGCTTTTGAAATATACATGTTCCTCTGAAGTGATATCGTTTCTCCCTTGTTTGGAACAACTTTTGGATATTTGCGGGCAGTGATAAATTCTTCACTTTGAACATTATTATTGCGGTTTTAAAGTCAATCAGATCTTTCAACTTGAGAGTTTTTTGTTTAAGAAAAAGTGGGTTTGTTGGTTCCCTGTAAGCTGCTTTGTTTATTATTCTAATAGCTCTCTTTTGAAGCATAAAGAGTGGATATATGTTTGTTTTGTATGTATTTCCCCATACTTCATTACAATATGTCATGTATGGGAGTATTAATGAATGATACAAGGTGTATAGTGTGGGCTGATTCAGCAAATATTTCACTCTGTGTAATATTGCAATTGATTTGGAAACTTTACCTTTAATATAATTAATATGTGACTTCCAACACAATTTGTTATCAATTATTACTCCAAGGAATTTAGTTTCAGATACCCTTTCAATCTCTACACCATTTACACTGAGTTTGGGTACTGGATTGTTGTGATGGTTGTTAAAGACTATAAATTTTGTCTTACTTAAATTGAGCGTTAATTTGTTTGAATCAAACCACAGTTTAAGCTTTTCTAATTCCTTCCCGAGTGTATCCAGAAGTTGTTCCAAATTGTTTCCACTGCATAGCAGATTAGTGTCATCGGCAAACAATATTAAGTCCATTTTTTCTGAAACTTTACATATATCGTTTATATACATATTGAATAATAATGGTCCCAAAACTGAACCCTGTGGGACTCCACAGGTGACCTTCAGCAACTCTGAGTTTTTGTTGCTAACACATACATACTGATATCTATTCTTTAAGTAACTACTTAACCAGGACAGTGCTACCCCTCTAATACCAGAATTTTGTAGTTTCTTTAATAATAAATTATGATCTACTGTATCAAATGCTTTTTTAAGATCTAGGAATACTCCAACTGAATACTCTTTATTTTCAATGGCTGTTGATATTTTTTCTGTAAATTCCATTAGGGCATATGCAGTTGTCCTCTTGTGTCTGAACCCATATTGCTGCTCACATAATAAATCATTCTTCATTATGAAGTTGTCAATTCTCTCATAGAATATTTTTTCAAGTATCTTGGAAAATTGCGGTAATAGTGAAATTGGTCTATAGTTTGAGAGTTCCCCTCTGTCGCCCGTCTTGTATATCGGAATTACTTTAGCTATTTTCATTGCATTGGGAAATATACCTGATTGGAGAGACAGGTTGCAGATATACGTCAGTGGTTTTACTATGCATTCGATAACAGTTTTGACTAGTAGCATGTCAATACCATCACAGTCAGTAGATGTTTTACTTTTGAATGATTTAACAATTTCAATGACCTCTCTTTCGTCTGTGTTCTTTATGAAGATGGAGTCTTTTACAGCAGTGTTATTGCATATTGTATCACCTGTTGGCACCGTAGTGGGTATTTCTCGGGCCAGTTTAGGTCCAATGTTAACAAAAAAAATTATTAAATTCATCTGCAGGTGAAGCAATATTCACACTCTGAGTCGTTTTATTATTTTTTGGAATGTTAGTTGGGTAGCTTGTATTTCTGCTTTTATTTCCAAGGATACTGTTGAGTATTGTCCATGTATTTTTAATATTGTCTCCGTTTTTCTCCAGTTCTTTACTGTAATAGTCTCTTTTACTACATCTTATTATATATGTTAACTTATTTTTGTATGTTTTATACCGCTGCTCTGCTTCTTTTGTTCTTTTCTTTTGGAAAGCTTTATATAATAAATTTTTCTTTTTACACGCCTTTTGTAGTCCTTTGGTTAACCATGGCTTGTTAGCAAATTTGTGTTTAAGCTTTTTTATTACTAATGGGCAGTTTTTTTCATAAAGAGTGGTTACAATATTTATAAATGTGTCATAGGCTTCATTTACATCTGATACATAGACTTCTGTCCAGTCTTGCTTCAGCAAGTCCTCTTTAAGAGAACTGATTGCATTTGGTGATTTGTGTCTGAACGATTTTGAAGTTTTTTCTGCATTGGGCCCCGTGTGGCCATGGATAAGTGCAAAGGTTGGCAAGTGGTCACTTATATCATTTATCAATAATCCACTTTCTATTTTCTTATCGAAAACATTGACAAACAGGTTGTCAATAAGTGTAGCAGAGTGAACTGTGATTCTACTGGGATGTGTTATTGTGGGATATAGACTCATGCTGTACATAGAGTTCATGAACTCTGTAACTACATTTTGTTGATGAGGATTCAGTAAGTCAATATTGAAATCTCCACAAATTGCTACCATTTTCTTACTAGTAATATTATTGTACAGCTCGACTAATTTATCTCTGAATGTCTCAATGTAAGTTCCCGGCGTTCTATATATGCAGCTTATGATTAGATTTTTTGTTTTGTCTAGGTCAATCTCAACAGTAACACATTCCAAAATCCCTGGTAGTGCTAAGGACATTTCATTTACAAGCTTACACCTGTACAGGTCATCAATATACAGTGCAACACCACCACCCTTTTTTTGAGTTCTGTTAATATAAAACATCTGATATCCTTCTATTGCCATCAGGGGAGCCTGATCTTCATTAAGCCAGGTTTCAGAGACTGCAATGGCTGTGAATTTTCTGTCTAGCTGTTTTAAATAGTCCTGAATCTGTGGAAAGTGGCCTTCTATGAGCCCTGATCTAAATCCTATTGAACATCTGTGGAAGTGTTACGCCCTCTGCTCCACAGTTTGGGAGAAGCATGTGGTACTTTTGAGCAAAAAATAATGAGCAGAGTCGCGGTCTACGTCTTCACTCCATTTTTCTTTATTTAAAAGAACAAGGAAACTTCTGCGCAAGCGCACAACACACTTCTCTCTCTGGGCAAAAGCAATTGATCTGTGAATCATCGGACTTTCAACAAACTGTAAATAGTGTACACAGTATTCAAACCTTTTTAGCACTGTATTAATGTTTTTAAATGTAACAATCATGTGCAAAAATAATAATGAAATATTAATCTTTTTAACTCTCATTTTTAACTGTATATATTGTCTACAATCAGCTTTTTAACTGACTTTTTAACCTCTAATCTGCTTCTTAACCCGTGTATGATATGCTTTTAATTAACCCATTAATCCCCATTTTTAACCCGTCACGTACTCCCCCTCAAAATAGATGTTGTCCCCAACATCAGGACATGTGAAATGTATAATAACCACTGTCACAGTGCAAAATTCTCAAAAACGGCATAGTCAACTAATTAAAAAAAAAAGTTTACAGACTGGAACTCTTTTCATACATTCTGGCTTTGAGATGAACTCATTCACAGTCTCAAGTGTCCATTACACTTTAAGTGCATATCCTGTGCATACTGAGATAAACACCAACACGGTCCCTTTTTTTTTTTTTTTAAAGTCAGTCCCAATGAGTCAAACGACCTTAAAACTCAATCTTTCAGTATGAGTCCAATGTAACTGCATTTACTCTACTTCAAGTATACAAAATGACCACCAACCCATTAACATTGACCACAAAACTCTTGGAAGTAGAAAGGATGTACACTGTATACCCATGACATGGTCGGTTCAGAATAATAAGGCAATGTCTGTATGTTATAACATGCTGGTGTACCCAATGTATCATAAGTGAATACTTTTGGTTTTCTAGTGTTACATCTAGGTCTCTGATTCACTTCCTCACCAGGATCACTATAGGTAGGAGAAGGAGGGTGCGGTGAAGGAAAGCTCACCTCCGCAGGTAAGTCCTCTACCTGACCAATGTCGTCCTCTGTGGCTGGTCAGCTGCTGCAGCTCAAGCTGTCTCCTGCTGCACCTCTTCAGGTATGTTGTCCTCCTGCTGAGCTGGGTCTGCGGTCCTCTCAGGCGGTGGCGAATCAGGGCGAGTGCTCAAGTGAAGTGGCACTGGATAATACTCATCCTCATCATCGTTGTCCTCTTCTGAGTGAATCTCCGGTGTCCTCGCTGATCTGGTAGTGGCGTATTTCTTTGAACGAGGCTTCAAAGAAATCTCCAAGGGCAAATGATCACATGGCGGAAGAAGATTGCGATGCAAAGTTCTAGATCTACCCTTGCCTCTCTCAGGTTTCAGTTCATAGATAGGACTATCCTGCCCAACTTGCCTTACCACAGCATGGATTGCGTCCCCCCAGTGATCCTGCAGCTTACCAGCTCCTCCACGTGGTGAGTTGGTGTATGGGGGCCGGCGGCCGTAGCGTTTACGTACAAAGTATGGTGGGAAGTGCTGTCTGCCAGGGTAAGTGGGTCTGCGCCGTTGTTGCTGCTGGTCTCCTTCGGGGGCGTTCTCTCCATCACTCTGGTAGTTCTCTGGATAGTCTCCATGGGGAGGGCCTCTCCTCCTAGGGTAGCGCCTATAGCGGCTCCTGTCAGCGGCATACTTGCTTCCCTGGACTGCAGTGCCTCCTGGGCCAGTAACATTTGCCGCCTCTGCTCCCTTTTCTCCCTCAACTACATCAAACTCCACAATTTCGCCATCTCCAGCACTGCAAAGGTATTTCCTCGGGCTGTCCTTTTTGATGGCTGTCTGGTGTACAAAAATGTCTTTTTTTGTGTCATTCCAATTGATGAAACCATATCCATTTCTGACATTGAACCATTTGACTGTACCCAAGACTTTTGTTGCGATGACCTTCTTATTCCCTGCTGGAGCTGTGGCTGCCAGGCTGGATGGGCTACTGCCTTTCGGGCTCTCTGCTTTCCTCTCTCTTGCAGCACTGTGCTCCCTATATGCTCTACAGCCTGCCTGAAAATGCTCACTACTCCCTTTACGAATACTACCACAGGTGTAGGGCTTACATTTGGCTTTGTGTATGGGCCAGCGCTCTCCTTGACACTTTATGAAGCAGTACAAGGCACTTTTACACACTGAACAACATTTCAAACTCTGGTTTTCACCCTGTGTAGCACAGCTACAACAACACTGGAGCCTTTTTATGTCACCGGTCACACCATGTCCCGCTGGAGTGACCCCTTCTAGTTTAAAGAGTTACCTCTGGCTGGTTTCATTGGCTTCTGTGCTTTACAGCCTGCTCTAAAATGCTCGCTGCTCCCACAGCTAAAACAGTGCTGGCAAAACTCTTCACCTGTCTGAATGCAATAATAACACCTTGGTTGTGGGCGGGGCATGTGGTACCGCTGAGGGGCGAAGCGCTGCTGGAACTGTGCAGTGCCTCTCATCGGTGCCAGGCCTTGCGCTGGATAGTACTGCTGAAGAGCTGCTTGGGGCTGCTGTTGAGGAAAGTAGTGCTGAGCAGATGGGTCCAGCTGGTATTGTGGGCATGGCGTGAAAGTTGGCGCTGGGGAGTGATTTTCAGGTCCTCTGCTGGTCATGGGTTGTGCTGTGGCTGAAGACTTCTGCGTGGTTTCTCGGATTTGGGACACTTCAGCTCGCAAGTCCTTTAAAAGTACCATCTCAGACCACATCTCTTTAATCTCTGCCAGCAGATCAGGTGACGGAACAGCTGTGCTTTGTTTTTGAACTGTCTTTTTTTTCTGCAGGTGCAGGAGTGTCACTGGGCTGAACAGTATTCACAGCTGCCGCTCGCTGGGGGACAGCATGTTTCTTCTTGTCTTTCCTTTTCATTTGTGCATGCAATATTCACCTTTTCCAATAAAACTTCATCAGGTGTCGTGGGCTGAAGACGGTACGGCTGCATGTCACTCTTAACATTGTCACTCTGCAAACCTGTTAGGATGGTGTACATGAACAAATTTTGGACCAAGGCGGGATCATATTTTAGACTCGACTCATCTTCCTGGGACGTAAAGAGAATCTTCTGGCGAAGGTCCATGGCTCTCAGAAGGAAGTTTTGAGGAGTCTCTTTACTGCTCTGAGCTTCTGAAGAAAGCTGCTTGTACAATTCAGTAGCCCCTCTCTCCTGATAGTGAGACCTTAGGATCCTCCGCAGGGCAGGAAGAGAAAGATTACCTTTACCTTCTAGGTAACTTCTCAGCTGCAGGCCCGGTGTGATGGTGCGAATCACTGCGTCGATGAGCTCATCTTCATAGTAGCCTTTACTGAGCCCACTTTCAATCTGCCTGGCCAAACTGGAAAATGTGAGCTTGTCTTTTTGTCCCGACTCCCCTATTTGGCCTGATATCTTAAAGTCTTAATGCCACATGGAGTTATCTGGAGGCGCTGAAGCTCGTCTGTGCATTGATGCGCTCTGTAGGCTCAGTTTATTACTCATTAGCTGATGCATAGCCTCTTCTTTGGCTTGAAGTGTGGCCCGTAAAGCATGTACTTCTTTCTGCAGGTCTTCTTTCTGTTTATCTTCACCCGCTATCTCTAATCTAGCATCTTTGCATTTTCAAGCAAGTCATTTATATTTAGCAAATGAGACATTCCCTCATCTTCTAGCTCAGCTAACTCAGCTCTTTCAACATAACTTGTGACAAATGTGATTAGCTGGCCTCGAGTTTTGTCTGCAAATTGCTCTTTTCCCATTCCAGATATTTGTAGTCCATTGCATACATTAAGCAGTTGTTCAGCATTCAATTTGTATAATGTGCGGCGGCATGAAATAAAGCGGCGTTGTTGGAGGTTTTAAGTAGAGTTTTATTATATCATACTGCCGTCACGGGATCCCCTCTCCAACCCAAGTGTGTGCAGGCTGGATGGGGATCCTCTGGCTCTCAGAGAAGAAGACACAGAGTGTGTGTCTGCAGCAGAGGTTGAAGTGTGAGTGAGAGGATGTGTTACAGAACCTGTGCAGTATTTATACCCAACTCAAACAATACATCAAAGCAAATTCACAGCAGTTGGTCTGATCAAAGGGACTGCAGAACAGGCATGAGATATTTGCATTTGTGAGACATACATCACAATAGGCAGATTTGCTAGACTCTGCTCCAGCTGCAGAACAAAGAGGTTAACAGGCACATCTACATATTGATCTGAGTCTCTAGGTCACAGTAAGGACAGGACGCATGAACACAATGCATGAAAGGTAACATTATCACAGTAGTGTAGCGGAAAAAACCAGGAGTAGCGAGCTGTCTGTCCTTAGTCTGTTTGTGGGGGTTTTCCCAAACCACCATAGCTCCCCCCCAGAGGGCTCGGCAGGTGGTCGAGACCTCGATAGTGCAGCTTGGGCAGCGAGCAGGGAAAAGCTCTGTGCAGGAGGGGGTGGAGGGGGTGGGGGTAGTAAAAGCCGGCAGGAGACGATGAAAACGTCCGGGCCGCGCAAAAATTGCTTGTGGGTCCGCGATGTCGAAGGGCTGGTCCCGTTGAACGTGCAGAGGTCCACAAGAAGAAAAATTAGTCACTGGCTCCTCCCGCGATTAAGTCCTGCAAGGATTAATAGCGGCCATGAAGAAAAGACGAGGCTGCGTGGCAGCTGTGATGAGAGCAGAGGGACTGGCGTGTTGGCTTTAGGTGCGGGCACAACCTTAAAGCTCTCGGGAACCGCAAACCGCTGAATTCCCCTTGTGTGCCGTGGCTAAGACCATAAAATCCAGTGAGCAAGCTGCGTGCCTCAGGTGAACGAGCAAGCCTGAAGGGCCAGTGTGCAGCAGAAGGAAGGCGGTCAGAAAAGCCGTATTTGTCCCGTGCGTGGTGTGCGCCGTCCTCGTAACTCCCCGGTGCGTGCGCCGGGGTTCCGTGATGGGTGGGCCAGCTGGAGAGGAGAACCAGGGTCAGGGAGCTTGATCATCCCTGTTCAGCGTGTTGGAGCGGTGAAGGGAAGTAGACGCTCTGTCACTCGCTCGGTCATGGTGCGTTCAGGTCCACGTGTGCTCCGTCGGCCATGGGGATCGCCGTCGTGGAGAGGGGACGAGGTGCATGCGCTCACGTGTGGAGGAGCTGTGAGCGCGGCCGGTCCAGCGTGGATGTGCCGATCTAGGCGTGCAGATCTCACCATGAAACGTTGCTCAGCTTTCCCGGTCGTGGGTGTTCTCCGGGGAGTTTCGCCTGGAAGCTCCGCGTTGCGGTCTCCCTGAAGCAGAAGGGAGGGCAGATCAGTCAGGCTGCCGCGTTCGCTTGTCGTCGGAGAATCACCGCCGGCTGTTGCGTTCGCTGGCAGCGTGTTCGTTTCAGCGTCGGGTCACCAGTGCGGCGGCATGAAATAAAGCAGCGTTGTTGGAGGTTTTAAGTAGAGTTTTATTATATCATACCGCCGTCACGGGATCCCCTCTCCAGCCCAAGTGTGTGCAGGCTGGATGGGGATCCTCTGGCTCTCAGAGAAGAAGACACAGAGTGCGTGTCTGCAGCAGAGGTTGAAGTGTGAGTGAGAGGATGTGTTACAGAACCTGTGCGGTATTTATACCCAACTCAAACAATACATCAAAGCAAATTCACAGCAGTTGGTCTGATCAAAGGGACTGCAGAACAGGCATGAGATATTTGCATTTGTGAGACATACATCACAATAGGCAGATTTGCTAGACTCTGCTCCAGCTGCAGAACAAAGAGGTTAACAGGCACATCTACATATTGATCTGAGTCTCTAGGTCACAGTAAGGACAGGACGCATGAACACAATGCATGAAAGGTAACATTATCACAGTAGTGTCTGTCCTTAGTCTGTTTGTGGGGGTTTTCCCAAACCGCCACAAATGCACCTTTAACTCCTAACTCCACTTTCTCCAATTCCATTTTCATCAGCGAAGTGGGCATAAAACAGTTCAACGTGGGCCTCTTTTACCTTCGTGGTGTAGTGGTGCCCTCTAGTGGTGATTGCGGCGCTAGAGTTACAACCTTTGCACGTGGTGGTGCCAGAGTCACAGTGAGTGTTGGCGGTGCCTTACGTCTCCGATGCCGGGGTTCGTGGAGGGATATTCGGCTCGAGTTTCCACTTCGGCTAGTGTGATTTTTCTCTCACCAAAATATCCCAGCGGTGTCTCCAAAATGTTGCGCTCTCTGCTCCACAGTTTAGGAGAGGTACGTGGTACTTTTGAGCAAAAAATAATGAGCAGAGTTGCAGTCTACGTTTTCACTCCATTTTGCTTTATTCAAAAGAACAAGGAAACTTCTATGCAAGCACACAACACACTTCTCTCTCTGGGCAAAAGCAATCGATCTGTGAATCATCGGACTTTCAACAAACTGTAAATAGTGTACACAGCATTCAAACCTTTTTAGCACTGTATTAATGTTTTTAAATGTAACAATCATGTACAAAAATAATAATGAAATATTAATCTTTTTAACTCTCATTTTTAACTGTATATATTGTCTACAATCAGCTTTTTAACTGACTTTTTAACCTGTAATCTGCTTCTTAACCTGTGTATGATACGCTTTTAATTAACCCATTAATCCCCATTTTTAACCCGTCACAGAAGGAGCTGAAACATGCCGTCTGGAGAAGGCACCCTTCAAACCTGAGACAACTGGAGCAGTTTGCTCATGAGGAGTGGGCCAAAATACCTGCTGAGAGGTGCAGAAGTCTCAAAAAAAAAAAAAATATTTGACAGTTACAGAAATCGTTTGATTGCAGTAATTGCCTCAAAAGGTTGTGCAACAAAATATTAAGTTAAGGGTACCATCATTTTTGTCCAGGCCTGTTTCATGAGTTTGTTTTTTAAAATAATTCTGTTGAACCACAATTCAAAAGCACTGTCTGATTTTCATTGGTCAATTTTCATAGAATTTTTATTTATTACCACTTTTGTCAGATTCAAGTTATTTCTGTGACCATTGTGGGTTTTTCTTTCATTAACAGAGGGGTACCAACAATTTTGTCCACGTGCGTAGGTTGATGCATTTCCATTAGCACTGATGGCACTGCATCTACCCCCAACAGATGCTCTGCCTGACTCCCCATGAGCTGCTAACAGGGAGGAAGATACCTGGACCATTTGTTGATTCGCCTTTGATTCCTAGAAACAGTTAAGCTGTAGAACTGACATAGTATATCAAGAATCTAACGGAAATATCTGAAGCTCAACAGGTTCCGGATATTCTTAACAAGAATACACAAGGAGACGCCACCCCACTGGAATCTGGTGACTAAATACTGGGTGTATGCCTGATGTTTTCACTGCATGGTTGCAGTCAATATTTGGACGATGGGCAGGTGTGGTATGCTCAGTAATTCTGATAAAAGTTATCTCGCTAGCAGTGATACTCATAGTGGGCTGCTGCTGTATCCCATGTCTGAGAACGCTGCTGGAAAAGATGTATAGTTACGACCTTGTCCAAAGAGTCAGCCCAAGGGATGATGGCTTGAGTCCAAGAGGCGTCTAAGTCTCTCCTCCACGACAATAACCATTGTAAATCTGGGAATGACAGTGATGAATGAGAGGCTATTGTTTGAAATGTATATATGTCTTTCTGCTGTCCACTGTTCTATCCACTGTACACACATCCAACATCACACACATGCATATGAATCAACATAAAAAAGGGGGTGTGCTGAAGACACCCTCCTACGGTTCTTACTTCTTGTGCTTTTTTACAGGTACCATCAAAATATTGTGCTATTTGCGGTCATGTAGTCAGAATAGATGTGAAGGTTTAAAGTTCTGTTTTATGGTAGGTCCTGAGGCCCGGATATAGCATACATGGATAATAATGTCTTCTGACTTGAAATGTTTTTTGCTTGCTTATCTTTTACCCATATTGCTGTGTCTTAATTCATTGTTAAAAGTTATGTTAAATGCCGCCAGGCAGAAGGGGCGGGCATGAGAGTTTTTGCCTGTAAATATGCATCATTGAATAAAAGAAATGCATAAATATGATTGCTTGATGATTGTTTCTGCCAACAGATTTTTCGCTCATGCCATAATCATTGAATAAAAGCATATCCAGGGTCTATCTGTAAATGTGCCTGCTTTAGGTGTCAGCTTCATAAAATGGAGTCAAAAGAGGGAATTCTGTGATAGAGAATGTTTAGATAAGTCAGGATATAGATATATTAAAAAAAAACACACCGTGTGCTCTGCATGTAATATTCTGTTAAAGTTTCTACAGCTTACAGCATACACAAACAGGATGAAAGACTTAGTTTTGCAAACCACACACCCTCAGTCGCTTAGCAACGAAGAACTTGCTTCTGCTTACATTTGAGAGAAAGGGGAAGATGACCTGGGTTAAGGGTTGCGATAGTGAAATGAAACCAGATAGTGGAGCAACACAAGAAGACATCTGACCAGTGACCGTTGGCCGAACAGGGAAGCTTCTGATGGAGTCAGCAGGTCCATGTAGAAAAACATTGTTAGGGGTCTTGAGGGAACAGCCTCCAGACCAGAAGATATATGTCCGTCCATCCATCCATCCATCCATCCATCCATCTTCTACCACGTTTCCGGAGGTCCGGGTCGCGGAGGCAGTAGTTCAAGCAGAGAAGCCCAGACTTCCCTCTCCCCCGCCACCTGCTCCAGCTCTTCAGAGAGGATACCAAGCCGTTCCCAGACCAGCTGAGAGACATAGTCTCTCCAGTGAGTCCTGGGTCTGCCCCGGGGTCTCCTCCCAGTGCGACGTGCCCAAAACACCATCAGTGGGAGGCGTCCAGGAGGCATCCTAATCAGATGCCCATACCACCTCAACTGACTCCTTTCAATGTGGAGGAACAGTGGTTCTACTCTGAGCCTCTCCCGGATGACTGAGCTCCTCACCCTATCTCTGAGGGTGAGTCCAGCAATCCTACAGAGAAAGCTCATTTCAGCCACTTGTATCCGCGATCTTGTTCTTTCGGTCATTACCCAAAGCTCGTGACCATAGGTGAGAGTAGGAACGTAGATTGACTGGTAAATCGACAGCTTTGCCTTAGAACTCAGCTCCCTCTTCACCACAACAGACCGGTACAACGTCCGCATCACTGCAGATGCTGCTCCGATCTGTCTGTCAATCTCTTGCTCCATTTTCCCCTCACTCGTGAATAAGACCCCAAGATACTTAAACTCCTCCACTTGGGGCAGGAGCCTGTCCCCAACCCAGAGAGGACAATCCACCTTTTTCCGGCTGAGGATCATGGACTCGGACTTGGAGGTGCTGATTCTCATCCCAGCTGCTTCACACTCAGCAACAAACCGTCCCAGCAAGAGCTGTAGGTCATTGCTGGATGAAGCCAACAGACAACATCATCTGCAAACAACAGAGATGAGATCCTGTGGTCACCAAGCATGACACCCTCCATTCCCTGGCTGCGCCTAGAAATCCTGTCCATAAAAATTATGAACAGGATCGGTGACAAAGGGCAGCCCTGGCGGTGTCCAACTCTCACTGGGAATGAGTCCGACCGAGTGTTGGCAATACGAACCAAACTCTCACAACGGTCGTACAGAGACTGACTAGCTCGTAACAACAAGCCAGATACCCCATACTCCCAAAACACCCCCCACAAAAAACCACGAGGGACGCAGTCAAATGCCTTCTCCAAGTCCACAAAACACATGTAAACTGGTTGGGCAAACTCCCGCGAATCCTCGAGAATTCTCGAGAGGGTAAAGAGCTGGTCTGATGTGCCATGGCCAGGACAAAAACCACATTGCTCCTCCTGAATCCAAGGTTCGACCAACGGCCGGACTCTCCTCTCCAGACCTTGGCGTAGACCTTCCCAGGGAGGCTGAGGAGTGTGATCCCTCTAAAGAAGATATATGTACCCTTTGTTATTCTTTTTCTGGGGCTTCTCTGTCAGGTTGAGCTGGGATGAAGACCTCACAGCTGTGATTATTCTTTGCATGATTCAGAAAATACAACAGATAAGTGTGAAATAGTATTTCTCATGAGATATTTGATTCTTTAATGTCTTTAAAGTGGATATGTGCTAACTGTCCAAATTTTGAACACGCTTTCAGAAAAGAGTTAATTCTAACAATACTTTCTTCCCAAATGGCTTTTTATTATGTTCTAATATGTCTAAAGGTGTGAGGCATCTTGGGAAAAAAAATCTGTACATCAGTCTTCATTATTCTGTCAGTTTGTAAAGTAATGAACTTCTTACTTTTTTTTTTGCTTGGTTGGGGAAAGACTTCAGGCATGCTACAGCTAATTTGGAATGCTTCCTTCAGAGACTAGAAAAAGATGATAAATTCCTCAGTTCAAAGTGGTGGCTGTCAGTCACATCTTCTCTTCATATTTATGAAAGAGAGGAGAGGGAAAAAATTCTAAAAGCTTAATTTTCTGACTGAGACCTATTAGAATAGCTACTACTTTTGTTGCTGTTAACTCAACTGTGTGCAACAACAAAACTTTTCTTATAAATCATACAAGTATTATTGTATTTGAGTCACTTTAGTCTCTTGGTTACCTGAGGTTACAAGTTTTTCACCTATGTTTCTCTTTTATATGTGAAGCATATTAGGTACATGCACAGTGTACTACATCAATACTTAACTCAAACTATTTCGTAATCCATGAAACAACTTCACTGTGAAATCCGAATGCTGTTGATCTTGATCCAAGATGGCGCCCACAGTGGTTGCCATGGTGCTTCGCTGCGCTTTTTTTTGTTTGTTTTTGTTCGTCAATTGTGTGTCTGCCTGCTCTTACACCCGTGAAGAGCTACTAAATATCAGGACTTTCATTCCCACGGACCTACTCGCAGTTTTTTTGGCTCCTGCCGCCGATCTGGTTCACTTTTTAGATAAGATAAGATAAGATAAGATAAGATAAGCCTTTATTAGTCCCACAACGGGGAAATTCCAGGATTGCAACAGCACAGGGATAGCAACACTCAGAGCAACAATCAGAAGGCAAGAAAAAAAAAAACAAAAAAAAAAAAAAACAAACAAACAAAAAAAACAAAACAAAAAAAGTGAGACGGCGAAAGAGAGGAAGACGAGCGGGTGCCCTCGTGCGGCTTCGCAGGAGAGGCACACGCACGGTCTTGCCTGGGATCTTTCTGTCCAACGTCAACTCTCTTTATAACAAGGTAGATGACCTGAGACTGCTGATGCGATTTAAGGACCTCTCCACCTCGTGTGCCCTCTGCTTCACTGAGACCTGGCTCAAGGAAAAGACACCGGACAGTGCGCTCCTCCTCGAGGGACTTCAGCTGTTTCGTGCAGACCGCGACACGGGGCTCTCCGGCAAGACCACAGGCGGAGGAGTCTGCTTCTACATCAACAGCAGCTGGTGCTCCGATGTAACTGTGATCTCCCAACACTGTTCTCCCGCTCTGGAATATTTATTCATCAACTGCAAGCCATTTTATTCCCCGCGGGAGTTTGCTTCATTCATCCTGGCCGCTGTTTACATCCCGCCCGACGCGGACATGCGTGAGGCTCAGCGCGCGCTCGCGGATCACATTCAGCAAGCGGAGCGGACTTTCCCGGACTCTCTGGTTATTGTGGTTGGCGACTTTAACCAGAGCAACCTGAGCCACGAACCCCCCCGGTACAAACAGTTTATTAAATGCCCCACCAGAGGAAAGAACACGCTGGATCACTGTTACACTACAGTGAAGGATGCGTATCGCGCTGTTCCCCGCGCTGCGCTCGGACTATCTGATCACATGATGGTCCACCTGATTCCCACATACAGACAGAGACTGAAGCTCACAAAACCTGTTGTGAGCACTACAAAGAAATGGACCAGTGAAGCTGTGGAGGAGCTGAGCACGTGCTTGGAAATAACTGACTGGGACATGTTTAAAGGAGCCACGCATGATCTGGATGAGTACACGGACACTGTGACCTCATATATCCACTTTTGTGAGGAGAGCATTCTTCCATCGCGCACCAGGGTGAGTTACTCCAACGACAAGCCCTGGTTCACAGCTAAGCTCAGACAGATCAGGAAGGAGAAGGAAGCAGCATTGAAAAGTGGAGACAGGGACTGCTACAGGGAGGTCAAATACCGGTTTAGCAGAGAGCTGAGGAGAGCTAAATCTGTGTATTCTGAGAGACTCCAGCAACAGTTCACTGCTAACGACTCTGCTTCTGTGTGGAGAGGACTGAGGCAAATCACCAACTATCGGCCTCAGGCTTCTAAGGGACAGGATGACAAAGCCCTTTGTCAAAGACTGTCCCAACACTATGCCCGTTTTGACACCTCGTCAGCTGTGTCCAACTCCCCCCTCCCCCGATCGCCACTGCCTCCATGGTCCCCACTTCATCAAAGGCGGCCCCCCCTCCTCCCCCCCTGCCCTTGCCATCAGTGAGCAGGACGTGCACAGACAGTTCTCCAGACTGAACCCGCGCAAGGCCCCCGGTCCGGACAGCGTGTCTCCCTCCACCCTGAGACACTGTGCGGAGGAGCTGACTCCTGTCTTCACAGACATTTTTAACACCTCCCTGAAGTCATGCCACGTGTCGGCCTGCCTCAAAACCTCTACCATCGTCCCTGTCCCCAAGAAGCCACGGATCACTGGACTTAACGACTACAGACCTGTAGCGCTCACCTCTGTAGTCATGAAGTCCTTTGAGCGCCTGGTCCTGCCCCACCTCAAGACCATCACCACTCCCCTCCTGGACCCGCTGCAGTTTGCCTACAGAGCCAACAGGTCTATGGACGACGCAGTCAACCTGGCCCTCCACTCCATCCTGCAGCACCTGGACTCCCCGGGAACCTACGTCAGGATCCTGTTTGTGGACTTCAGCTCTGCATTCAATACCATCCGCCCCGCTCTGCTCCAGGACAAGCTGTCCCTGCTCAACATGCCTGACTCCCTCTGCAGGTGGATCACAGACTTCCTGACGGACCGGAGACAGCATGTGCAGCTGGGAAAGACTGTCTCAGACTCTGTTAGCATCAGCACCGGATCACCCCAGGGCTGTGTACTTTCCCCCCTTCTCTTCTCCCTGTACACCAACTCCTGCACCTCCAGCCACCAGTCTGTCAAGCTGATCAAGTTTGCGGACGACACCACCCTCATCGGGCTCATCTCCAACGGCGACGAGTCCGTCTACAGGAGAGAGGTGGCCCAGCTGGCGTCGTGGTGCAGCCACAACAACCTGCAGCTGAACGCTTTGAAGACAGTGGAGATGATCGTGGACTTCAGAAAAGTCACAGCCCCTCTGCCCCCCCTTACCCTCACAGACTCTCCCATCACCACTGCGGATTCCTTCCGCTTCCTGGGCACCACCATCACCCGGGACCTCAAGTGGGAGCCGACCATCAGCTCCCTCATCAAAAAGGCCCAGCAGAGGATGTTCTTCCTGCGGCAGCTGAGGAAGCTCAAGCTACCCACCAAGATGTTGGTGCAGTTCTACACGGCCATCATCGAGTCCATCCTCACCACCTCCATCACCGTGTGGTACGCAGGAGCCACCGCCAGGGACAGACTAAGACTGCAGCACGTTGTGCGCGCTGCTGAGAAGGTGATTGGCTGCAAGCTCCCATCCCTCCAGGACCTGTACATCTCCAGGACCCGGAGGTGTGCAGGTCGGATCATAGCCGACCCTTCACACCCTGGACACGCACTGTTTGCCCCCTCCCCTCAGGCAGAAGACTTCGGTCCATTCAGACTAAAACCTCCCACTACATGAACAGCTTCTTTCCCTCTGCCATCAGACTGTTGAACACTAAGTGACTTATTAGACTCTCGTGCACTACGTACAGCAGCTCAACCGGACTCATGACAATTATCACTGTTTTCTTTTTGCACTACCGACTGCACTATGTGGAACTCCACAATATCTGCTGCTTGTTAATATATTTAAAAATTGCATAGATTAGTATTACTTATTCATATCCTACCTTTTATTGCATGCATAGTTTTTTATTTTTATCTTTAATTTTTATATTTATGTTTAATGTTGCAGCATTGCACCGAGACAAATTCCTAGTTTGTGTATTACATGAACAATGGCAATAAATCTGATTCTGATTCTGATTCTGTTAAAATACTGCCACAGCATGTGACTAGTTGGAGATTTAAAAAAAAATGTGACAAATACTGAATTGGCACATATGTCTAAAGAACATTGCATAAATGTCATACAAATGCTTGGTGAATTTTGGGTCAAAGTTTTCCATGACTTTGCATACATGTCACACAAGCATTGCACGATATTCTTGCAACATGCACAAAAAAAAATTGGAATTATTTTGCACCAGAGGCTATTCTGTGATGGCTGTTCAAATCCTAGGCAACACTCGCACAACAGCTATTCATGCCAATTCTGAAGGTGGGACCATATAAGTTGTTATTTTGGCTCATTATATAAATTAAAATTATGCTACAAGAATGCATGATTTCTATTCACCCATTGGCAGGGGTTGGGCATTCCTCCTCATGGTTTGGCTGAATCAAGTCTTGCATAAATTTTATCTTTATTTGTTTATTCTTGTAATGCTGGATGCGGACCAGGCCGACATGCTGAAGGCTGTTTGCAGATGACATTGTGATCTGTAGTGAGAGTACATTGATCTATTTTATGCCACAATCACTTATCTTACTATGAATTAATAACATTTATGAATAGGGTCTGTTTGACTGTATTTAGGTGTTGTATTATTTTTCTAGTCATCTTAACCGCCTAGTCTTTTTTATCAGCAAACTATCTTATTTATCAGTGACCTTTTATCACCCTGAACAAGCTCCGGTGTTTCCTCATGGAGAGTCCTCCCGTGGGGGTTGTGCCTGTTTTCTGGTTGTTTTCTGGTTCTTGTTAAAATTATTTTGGTCAGTTTGTATGGTGTGCCACACAAAATTATTAAAAACTGCAAAAGTTTTGACAAAACTGTTCCAGGTCAAGGGCTGCTGGCTAATTTATGACAGGGTCTTATCAGCAGGAGGAGTTTCTTGGGACCTTAGTCTGGTGAAACTGTAGTACAGGGCATTGGGATTATTTGGCTGAAGTACTGTTATCAGGATGAAGAGATAACTTAAATGCTTTACTTAACATGGGGTTAGAGGGGCTAAAAAAACTGGCTAAAACAGTGAATGGTAGTAAAGAGACAGTTGACCCCACAGTTAAACTGTAAGTTTGTTTCTATTCTGTGTTGCCTCATTTTCAAGATGTGAGGTTTACAAATATGTGCTTTTGCTTTTATTTCTGTTAAAACTACCCATGATATAAAACAACCCAAAATGATGTTGATAGATTAATGGCACTACAGGATTAAAGAAAATATGCATATTGTAGTGACCCAGCACGCTGTGGATGGACATTATCTCACACTCATCAGGGCTGGAGGAAACGGAGGACAATTTACATACGGACAGAGAGCCCCAGGGGACAATCAGACGGGACTGTTATGTATGCGTCCTTGCAGAGGACGTCTGGGCCGGGCGCCAGCTGATGTCATGCTAATGATGTGTATTGACTGATGTGTATTAGATGACAATCACTAGGCTAATGTGCCATGCATTCTCTCTGTCTGTATAACGTGTATAAAAGAGCTTATGACACATGCTTGAGCAGCGCAGTAACTCACCGAGCTACAAAGCGCGTTTCAATATGTTGGAGGAAATAAAACCTTGTACCCTTCCAGCTCGTTGCATCTCACCTGTTCTATTACCTTCATATTGGTGACCCTGGACGTGTATGGTGCGTCTCTCACCTGTTCAATTAACTCAACATTGGTGACCTGATAAGAGAGAATGACCGTCTACTCCCTCTCACCGCGCTGTGGATTCCAGAGTACCAGAGAACGCCTACATCCTTCGCATCCACACTGGAGCGCGCGTGCCTTATCCTCTCTCCACAATGGCGACCTCCAGGGCCGGACGGAGAGCATGGTGCTGGGACCGACACACACCATGAACGGCAACACGAGCGAACCAAAGGAAACAGCCTGAACGGGGAAGATCATTGCCGCCATCTGTGTTGATTTCCATCAAACTCCCCAACCCTGACTCACCTCCTGACAGCGGACTTACTGCGCACAGAAGCCCCGCGCACACACCACAGGATTATGAGGACAGCGCAACTTCCAGCTATGTGGTCACTGCGCCAGGCACGCGCCACGCACCAGGGACAAACCAGCTCCACAGACTTATACATCGTCCTCCGCTGCTGCACATGCCCGAGAAACACGGCCGATCACCATCCTGAGAACCTTTAGGGCTGCTCATGCACCTGAAGCAGACATGCAGCCCGCACACGGGACTTTGTATGGGTTTCACAGCCACAGCGCACAACGGGAATTTAGCCGATTGCTTTCCCTGATGACTTTAGGGCTGCTCCCCTACCTAAAACCAAACCGCCAAGTCCCTCACACAGCTTCAGTTTTTTTCACAGCCGCTACGCATCCTAGGGGAATTTGGTCATTCACCTTCCCCACATCCTCACAGGACTGATCCGCACGAGGAGTCAGAGACTTAATTTTTTTTTTTTGCACAGCCACTGCAGATCACTGCCAGGTTTACCGGGAAAGTCCCTCACCATGGCGGATCCACATGCAATTTTTTGCGCGGCCCAGACACCTTTGACGTCCCGGGCCGGCACTCACTTATTCCCATCCACCTCCCCCTCCTCCTCCACATCACTCTTCCCGTACGGACGGACATTATCTCATACTCATCAGGGCTGGAGGAAACAGAGGACAATTTACATACGGACAGAGAGCCCCAGGGGACAATCAGACGGGACTGTTATGTATGCGTCCTCGGAGAGGACGTCCGGGCCGAGCGCCAGCTGATGTCATGCTAATGATGTGTATTGACTGATGTGTATTAGATGACAATCACTAGGCTAATGTGCCATGCATTCTCTCTGTCTGTATAACGTGTATAAAAGAGCTTGTGATACACGCCTGAGCAGCACAGTAGCTCACCAAGCTACAAAGCACATTTCAATATGTGGGAGGAAATAAAACCTTGTACCCTTCCAGCTCGTTGCATCAAGCCTGTTCACTTACCTCCACAATATCTCATTTTTTGTTGTTTTGAGCTGTTGCTTTAAATGTCAACACATCTGTTCCCATGACAACAAACTTCATTTCCAGTTTAAAAAAAAACTCTTTAAAAGGTTAATCCTGAGGTGACCTTTTTTTTGTCAAAGGTTCGATGAAAAGACTAGCTGTTCTGCTAGTCTTGGGTTTAATCTTCTGCTGGTTCTGCTAGTCTGTCCCTGCTGTTCTGGGGAGTTCTTGAGAGATGGCTTGAGAGATGGCTGCTATAAGGCTTCATCGCCGGGACACATCGTCAGTTGTGTACCTCAGCATCACAGGGTATTTCGACCATTTATCACAAGACACCCTCCAATGAGGCAGGCCCGCCACAGGATTATCAAGCCTGGGTGTGTGTTCCACAATTTAGCTGTTTACCTTAGAAGCGAAGATGGTATCTCTACTTTTCATTCCTAGCCAGCATCCTCTCGGGAGAGTGGACACAGACACACAGAGAATTATATATAGAGTGATGGGGAAAGACTTGAAGTATGAGGAGCATAGTGACTGACGATAGAGTGATGACCTGAAGAATATAGAATGGGACCAGATAGTGTTATAGACATCATGTAGACATGGAAATCTCACTGTCTGAAGAAGAAGAAGAAGAAGATTGTTCAGAACTCCTTATAAGAACTCCTTATACTAAGATATAGAGTGAAGAAGACGAAGAAGAAGTTGCCAACCGAGAAGAATTCTGACTTTTGATACAGAGAGTGATGTTTACTGAGTGAAGTACAGTACGTGGCAGTAAGGACTACAGCTCCTGACCAGATAAGAGTGATGATATAGAGTGAAGTACGTAGTGGTAATGCACCTGAAAGCTGGTTGCCAACCACCAATCAAATCTAAAAGAAGACGACGACGCCAGGGCGGATAATTTTTTCACACATGGGGAGTTGTTCAGAACTCCTTATACGAACTCCTTATACAAAAGATGATCAAGTCAGTGGCGGTAATGCACCTGTAAGCTGGTTGCCAACCACCAATCAAATCTAAAAGAAGAAGAGTCCTCTTGGCGGTATTGACCAGCTCTTCTTCTTCTCTTGGTTACTGGCGGATAGCAAAGAACTGAAAGGTGCATTCCACCACCTACTGTACAAGAGTCTGCAACATTGTCATTTGAGCCCAACCCCTAAATTCTATGACTTAATCCTGTGTTATTTAAAAAAGAGAAAAGAGCCCTTCTCGTGATCCTTAGTGCCTCTCTATCTCCATATGTTCCCAGAATCGCAGTTAAATTCCATTCCCTACCGGCCTTTCGAACTTCATTTTTCATTCTCTCTCTTTCATTTCCATACTTGTGATAGTGTAATAAGATGTGCTCCACATTTTCTTTTACTCCACATTCTCAACATTTGTCACTTTCACTTTTCCCCATGGTGAATAAAGTGTCATTTAAACCTGTATGATGCAGTCTGAGTCTTGCCATAATGATGTCTTCCCTCCTGTTTGTTGTTTTATAATTCTTTATTGCAATAGATTTTTGTATTTTGTAATACAATCTACCTTTATGATCTTCATCCCATCTTTTTTGCCATAGCTCAATTCCCTTTTTCTTGATTACTGCTTTCCTTTTCAAGAGACAATGGTATAGTTATTTCTTTCCCAAGTGCACTTTTGTCATGAGCTCTCCGTGCGCCTCTCCAACGGCACACGGCGAGAGGGAAAAAGGACGAGGATTTAAGTGCAGGGTTACACCAAACACACATTTATTAACACAAAACTAACATACAGATACAGAACAGCTTGGATCCTCATTAGTGTCCTCAAGGTAGCCCTACACACTCACTGGAGGAAAACAGCGGTAGAACAGCGCACAGGCAGTTACTCACAGTGGGGGGCAGACTGAGTTGTCACAGCAAAATCCAAGACACACAGACAGTCCTTACTGATGTGACGGTTGACGGCGGAGAGCGACCATCCAATGCGTACAATAATCCAGTGGCATCTGTCTAGCTTAGCGCTCCTTTAATACAGACACCACTGGAGTGACAAATAGGAATCACCTGGGTGAGGCACGGACAGATAATTACCGGGGACTGGAAACAGCTGATGCGCCAGAAGGAGAGCGAGGGGGTGTGGCTAGGCCGGCAGCCTGTCAGCAGCGTGAGAGAAAGGTGATGACAGATGCTGACTAACAGCTCCCGGTCAGGCAGTGGCTAGAGACATGGCATAAGTACAAGAATACATCAAAACACACATAACCAGCAAAGCCAACCTCACAAAGAGATAGAGGCAGAGCCAGGGAAGGCCAAGCCAACTCGACATGTGACAGAGCCCCTCCTTCCAGGGGTGGAAACCAGACACCCACCGTAACATCGTAAGAACCCCACCACCACCACCACCACCACCACCACCAATCCCCACAGGCAAAACAATGACACACAAACCCAGGTGGGAGGTAGGGGGAACAGAAAAGGAGGGAACACAATACCCCACCCAGGGTCCACAATTAACCCCCCCAAGTCCACAGGCGTTGGGGCTCAGGAGGCCGCCCAGAGTCCCAGGCCCAGCAGAAGGTCCAGTGGACAGAATCCGGTGGCCTGCCGGACAACATGGGCCACCAGACACAGGGAGTCAATTCTTCTGGCAGCTGGCCCACGTTGCTCAGCCACCAGGATGGAGGGAGTGAAGCAGGAGGCGGCCTGCCCACCAGAAGAATGACTGGAGGGCATCCGGACCAGGGAGAGGGAACCTCCACAGCCTCCTCAGTGGCACCTGCGGTGGACCCCGACCGGACCGGCTCCACTGCACACATGACGGACTCCAGCAGGAGCCTCACTGTTCCCACGGTGGCCCCTGACCGGGCCAGCTCCGCTGCACCCGCGATGGATTCCAGCGGGAGCCTAACTGTGCCCATGGTAGCCCCTGATCGGGCCAGCTCTGCTGCACCCACGGTGGACTCCAGCGGGAGCCTGGCTGCTTCCATGGTGGCCCCTGACCGGGCCAGCTCCGCTGCACCCGCGATGGACTCCAGCGGGAGCCTAACTGTGCCCATGGTAGGCCCTGACCGGGCCAGCTCTGCTGCACCCACGGTGGACTCCAGCGGGAGCCTGGCTGCTTCCACGGTGGCCCCTGACTGGGCCGGCTCCGCTGCACCCGCGATGGACTCCAGCGGGAGCCTGGCTGCCTCCACGGCGGCCCCTGACCAGGCCGGCTCCACTGCACCCACGGTGACCTCCAGCTGAGGCTCTGCAGCACCCGTGGTGACCTCCGGCTGAGGCTCTGCAGCACCCGCGGTGGACCCCGATTGGGCTGAAGCTGCACCCATGGTGAGCGGACCAACCCGCAGGAGCACCAGGCTGAGGAGATGATCGATGGGCGGAGCCCTGACCACCCAGGCAGGAGGGGCTGGAGCAGCGATGTCCTCCTTCGGCAGGACTGGACCCTCTGCGACCTCCGGTGGCGACACACCCTCTCCGGCAACCCTAGTTGAAGGCTCAGGGGAAGCAGGAGAAGAAAGATGTTATGGTCGCCGATGGCGGCGGAGCCCAGCAAGGGAAGCTCAGATGCAGCTGTACACTGCGCCTGACTCTCCTCACCTAGAGCCAGACAAGACCTCTCTAAAACTCTCAAAAGAAACACAAGAGAGAGTACTTGCTTGAGCTCGAGCTCAACCGCTGTCCAGGACTCCGTCGTTCCCAGTGATGAACACTCGGGCCCGGCCTCCAAGAAGTCCAGCTCAGGCTCCCAGTCCGCTGCAGACACCTCCGCAGCTGGCAAGATGGTGTTGGCAGTCCTGTTGTCCACCTGCAGCAGCTCCAACGCTGGGGATTCCGCCGGCATGGCTGCAGGGGGACCTCTCCATGCTGACTCCGGGAATGGATCATCCGAAGCCACTGGCTCCTCAACTGTCTGATGGCCCTGACCTTGGGCCAGCTGGCCCTCAGGGAGAGTGGGAGGAGACACGGAGGAGAGAAAAAGTGAGTATCTGCAGCTGGAGGAGAGGACCGAGAGGACTGCTCAAACTGGGTCTCTCCCTCGGGAGACAGGCAAGATTTAATAAAATACTCGCCTGTCATCCCGATTGCTGATTTTGACAGCTGCAGATGATTGACAGTCATCCCTCTCCGTGTCAGCGGTTACATGGCCCTCTTCAATGGAAGGAGGAGGAGCCGTCTCCCTGGCAACGGAGGTGGGCGTTCCCGAGGCGGCCCCGTCTAGCCTCGCAGCAGCTGGAAGGGTGACGGCAGCTGACAATGAGGGAGGCCTCTCCTGGCATCTCCACGCGGGGTGACGCTGTCTTCTGTTTCCTGGTGTTTACCGTGCTGGAGTGGGAGGAGGGGTGGGCGAAGCGTCACGGAGGATGACGGGCTGAGAGTTACCGGTCCTCCGCCTCGACGCCGTGGGCCACGCCAATCCAGGAAAAGAGTGCTGGAGTGAGCAGACCGTGGAGAGCAGGTCGGCAAACTGGGGGTAATTCCACAACACAGGATTCGCCTCAAGGACCCCAACAATTCCGCCCAGGCATTCCAGCATCTTCTTCGGTCCACGGGCGGCAAGCGCTT
Organism: Pholidichthys leucotaenia; assembly: GCA_020510985.1. Lineage (NCBI taxonomy): Eukaryota > Metazoa > Chordata > Actinopteri > Cichliformes > Pholidichthyidae > Pholidichthys > Pholidichthys leucotaenia. The sequence continues at coordinate 160,854,792 of CM035849.1, forward strand.
CATTCACCAGGCTGCAAATGTATTCGGCAGCCCATCCCTCTTCGACAGTGGGAAACCCTGTTGCCGTTCCTCTTCCTCAGCGAGACCGGGGTCAGTCCAGAAAACAGTTCAAAAAAAAAGAAAAGAGAGCGATGTGTGGGTGTAACCCACTAAATCCTGTAGCTGGCTGGATTATTCTGTCATGAGCTCTCCGTGCGCCTTTCCAACGGCGCATGTTGAGGGGGAAAAAGGACGAGGATTTAAGTGCAGGGTTACACCAAACACATATTTATTAACACAAAACTAACATGCAGACACAGAACAGCTTGGATCCTCATTAGTGTCCTCAAGGTAGCCCTACACACTCACTGGAGGAAAACAGCAGCGGAACAGCGCACAGGCAGTTACTCACAATGGGGGGGGGGGGCAGACCGAGTTGTCACAGCGAAATCCAAGACACACAGACAGTCCTTACTGATGTGACGGTTGATGGCGGAGAACGACCATCCAATGCGTACAATAATCCAGCGGCATCTGTCTAGTGAAGAGCTCCTTTAATACAAACACCGCTGGAGTGACAAATAGGAATCACCTGGGCGAGGCATGGACAGATAATTACCGGGGACTGGAAACAGCTGATGCGCCAGAAGGAGAGCGAGGGGGCATGGCTAGGCCGGCAGCCTGTCAGCAGCGTGAGAGAAAAGTGATGACAGATGCTGAAGAACAGCTGCTGGTCAGTCAGTGGCTAGAGGCATGGCATAAGTACAAGAATACATCAAAACACAAATAACCAGCAAAACCAACCCCACAAAAAGTTAAGAGGCCGAGCCGGGGAGGGCCAAGCCAGCTCAGCACGTGACAACTTTTTGCTAATTTGTCTGCACAGCCATTCCCTTTCAACCATTCTTGTGCAGGAACCCAACAAAACTCAACTTCTCCACCACCCCTGTGTACCCTAAATAAACTGTGATATAGCTCAATCACTAAGTCTTCCCTTGTAGATTTTAGTGTCTGTATGGTTTTTAAAGCTGCAAGTGAATCTGCACACCACCACCCGGTTCGGTCTGACCTCCTCCACCCACTGCAAACCAATAATCATTGCCACCATCTCTGCTGTAAACACGGATGTATTGTTGGAGCGTCTTTTTGAGATGGTCACTTTAAACTCTGGAAAGCTGTAAGTAGTTATAATAATTGTTCCTGAGGTAAATGCTTGTTTTAACACCAACTTCACTCACGTGCCAATCCTTTTTCCTCATTAGCAGACTAATGTCTACTTCTTTTCATGGAAACAGCCAAGGGGAACATTACTCACTGGACTGGTGTTAGCTATATCAATAGTGTCTAGTCCTTACATTCTGGCTTTTCTTTCAATTGTCCACCCAAACTCATGTCCCTGGAACTTTGAATATTCCCAGCAGTGTTGTAGCGTTATTTTTGAAATATTTGCTTCCTCACTTCCTTTCAGCTTGACCCAGTATGATAATGCAAGTTTATCTCTTCTCAAATCCATTGGCATTTCTCCTGCTTCTATTAAAACTGCATTGTTTGTTGTTGTTTTGACGGCTTGCCAAAAGACTTGCCACTGCTAAGTCTTCTTCTTCTTGTTCTGTTAGATTTGATTGGCGGTTGGCAACCACCTTACAGGTGCATTACCGCCACATACTTCACTCTATATCATCACTCTATCTGGTCGGGAGCTATAGTCCTTCTATCATCATTGCTGTGTCCAATCGAACCTCAACGCTATCTTCAGACATCACTCTTCTTTGTCTCCTCGTACTTCAAGTCTTCTTTTTCTTTTAGATTTGATTGGCGGTTGGCAACCAGTTTACAGGTGCATTACTGCCACGTACTTCACTCTATATCATCACTATCTGGTCAGGAGCTGTAGTCCTTACTGCCACATTCTTCACTCAGTAAACATCACTCTGTATCAAAAGTCAGAATTCTTCTTGGTTGGCAACCTCTTCTTCGTCTTCTTCACTCTCCTTATACAAAGATATAACTCCTTATATATTTGTATAAGGAGTTCTTATAAGGAGTTCTGAACAATCATCTTCTTCTTCTTCAGTGAGATTTCCATGTCTAGATGATGTCTATAACATTCTATCTGGTCCCACTCTATATTCTTCAGGTCATCACTCTATTGTCAGTCACTATACTCCTCATACTTCAAGCCTTTTCCCATCACTCTATATATAATTAAAGAAATCTCTGTGTGTCTGTAGCCATCATGGCTAGGAATGAAAAGTAGAGATAACATCTTCGCTTCTAAGGTAAACAGCTAAACTGCGGGACACACACTCAGGCTTGATCATCCTGTGGCGGGCCTGCCTCAGTGGAGGGTGTCTTGTGTTAAATGGCCGAAACACCCTGTGATGCTGAGGTACACAACAGAGGATGTGTCGCGACAGTGAAGCCTTATAGCAGCCATCTCTCAAGAACTCCCCACAGACTCAGAAGTGGTGCAAACAGCAGGGACTGTAACAACTAGTCCTTTCATCAAACCTTTGCTTTTAAAGAGTTTTTTTTAAAACTGGAAATGAAGTTTGTTGTCTTGGAAACAGATGTGTTGACATTTAAAACAACAGCTCACAACAACAAAAAATGAAATATGCATGTTTTCTTTAATCCTGTAGTGCCATTAATCTATCAACATCATTTTGGGTTGTTTTATATCCTGGGTAGTTTTAACAGAAATAAAAGCAAAAGCACACATTTCTAAACCTCACATCTTGAAAATGAGGCAACACAGAATAGAAACAAACTTACAGTTTAACTGTGGGGTCAACTGTCTCTTTACCACCATTCACTGTTTTAGCCACAGTTTTTTTTTAGCCCCTCTAACCCCATGTTAAGTAAAGCATTTAAGTTATCTCTTAATGCTGATAACAGTACTTCAACCAAATAATCCCAATGCCCTGTACTACAGTTTCACCAGACTAAGGTCCCAAGAAACTCCTCCTGCTGATAAGACCCTGTCATAAATTAGCCAGCAGCCCTTGACTTGGAACAGTTTTGTCAAAACTTTTGCAGTTTTTAATAATTTTGTGTGGCTTTTAACAAGTGGTCCACTGCATACAACTCCAATAGCATCCATTTAGCTAAACAATTTCGCATCACTAAAAAAGGAAAAAAAGGAAAAAAACAGCATTTACACAAAGTGAAGCAAAACCATTCTTTTAGTATCCGATGAATGCACACTACAAAGCAGATTAGATTAGATGGTGATTATGACAACTTGCTTCTATGCATACAATGAAAAGTTTTCTGATTGCATCGTTTTGTGTGGCTCCTCCTGCTCAACCACCTCTTGCTCTCCCAATAATGGCGAGAATGTAGAGGAAGATGTTGATGATGTCTGTGTACAGGTTAAGAGCAGCAAAGACATACTCCTCTGGACTCAGTGCCAGCTCCTTGTTGCCAAGCAGCAGCTGTGTGTCCACTGCCAAGAACTGTAACACAAAAAATTAACATTTGTCAGTGAGTTAGAACCTTTTTTTTTCTTCCTCCTCCTTCGGCTGATCCCTTTAGGGGTTGTCACAATGGCTCATCTGCTTCCATCTCACGCTGTCCCTTGCATCTTCCTCTGTAACACCCACTTCTGCTGACTTTCATTCCTCTTCTCTCCACCTCTACAGGTTCTCTTTCACCTGTTCCCTATCAATCAATCAAAGCTTTATTTATATAGCTCTTTTTATACAAAAACATGCAAGGCAAAGTGCTTCACACACTGAAATAAAACACAATTTACCCCCCCCCCACACACACACACACGCACACCAAGAAACTTTCATCAATGTAAAACTTATGGCTGGGCACCGAGGATCCAATTGTGGAAGCGCCATCACTAGGGAGCCATCACCAGCAGGGAAAGTGCAAAGTCCACAGATACAGGAACACCATCTGAGACCACCCAAGTCCAACCCGAGGGGTCGACACCACAGGCGCGACGCACAACCCGCCCCGCACCCAGAAAACAGGCACAACCTCCACGGGAGGACTCCCCATGAGGAAACACCGGAGCTTGGACAGGGTGATAAAAAGTCACTGATACATAAGATAGTTTGCTGATAAAAAAAGACTAGGCAGTTAAGATGACTCGAAAAAAAAAAAAAAAAACACCTAAATACAGTCAAACAGACCTATTCATAAATGTTATTAATTCATAGTAAGATAAGTGATTGTGACATAAAATAGATCAATGTACTCTCACTACAGATCACAATGTCATCTGCAAACAGCCTTCAGCATGTCGGCCTGGTCTGCATCCAGCATTACAAGAATAAACAAATAAAGATAAAATTTATGCAAGACTTGATTCAGCCAAACCATGAGGAGGAATGCCCAACCCCTGCCAATGGGTGAGTAGAAATCGTGCATTCTTGTAGCATAATTTTAGTTTATATAATGAGCCAAAATAGCAATTTATATGGTCCCAGCTTCAGAATTGGCATGAATAGCTGTTGTGCGAGTGTTGCCTAGGATTTGGACGGCCATCACAGGATAGTCTCTGGTGCAAAATAATTCTAAATTTTTCTTGTGCTTGTTGCGAGAATATTCTGCAATGCTTGTATGACATGTATGCAAAGTCATGGAAAACTTTGGCCCAAAATTCACCAAGCATTTGTGTGACATTTATGCAATGTTCTTTAGACATATGTGCCAATTCAGTATTTGTCACATTTTTTTTTAAATCTCCAACTAGTCATACGCTGTGGCAGCATTTTAACAGCATTAAGTATTGATGTAGTACACTGTGCATGTACCTAATATGCTTCACATATAAAAGAGAAACAGGTGAAAAACTTGTAACCTCAGATAACCAAGAGACTGAAGTGACTCAAATACAATACTACTTGTACGATTTATAAGAAGAGTTTTGTTGTTGCACACAGTTGAATTAACTAACTAACTAACCTGCACTTATATAGCGCTTTTCTAGTCACAAAGACCACTCAAAGCGCTTTCATTAGTACTAACCCTCTATTCTAAGGGCCTATAGGAAACAGATATCTAGGGACAATTTAGAACAGCCAATTAACCTAACATGCATGTTTTTGGCATGTGGGAGGAAACCGGAGAAATCCCGGAGTAAACCCACGCAACACGGGGAGAACATGCAAACTCCACACAGATCACTGTTGGTCGGGGGCTGGGATCGAACCCACGATCCCACGATCCCCACAATCCCCCGGCCAAGGGTAAACTGTGCTGCCACAGTGCTAACCACTGCGCCACCGTGCAGCCCTTAACAGCAACAAAAGTAGTAGCTATTCTAACAGAAGGTCTCAGTCAAAAAAAATTAAGCTTTTAGAATTTTTCCCTCTCTTTTCTTTCATAAATATGAAGAGAAGATGTGACTGGTAGTCACCACTTTGAACTGAGGAATTTATCATCTTTTTCCTGTCTCTGAAGGAAGCATTCCAAATTAGCTGTAGCACGCCCGGAGTCTTTCCCCAACCAAGCAAAAAAAGGAAGAAGTTCATTACTTTACAAACTGACAGAATAATGAAGACTGATGTACAGATTTTTTTTCCAAGGTGCCTCACACTTTTAGACATATTAGAAAATAAAAAAGCCATTTGGGAAGAAAGTATTTTTTTTTTATTACTTCTTCAAAGTCAGAAGTTTACACACATTTCCTTAGTATTTGGTAGCATTGCCTTTAAAACTGTATGACTTGTGTCAGATGTTTTGGGTATCCTTTCACAAGCTTCTCACCATAGTTTGCTGGAATTTTGGCCCATTCCTCCTGACAGAACTGATGTAACCGAGTCAGGTTTGTTGGTCTTTTCACCTCTGCCCACAAATTTTCTACAGCATTGAGATTAGGGCTTTGTGATGGCCACTCCAAAACATTATGACTTTGTTGTCCTTAAGCCGCTTTGTAACTAATTTGGTGGTATGCTTAGGGTCATTGCCCATTTGGAAGATCTGTTTGCGCTCAAGCTTTAACTTCCTGACTGATGTCTTGAGATGTTGTTTCAATATTTCCACATAATGTTCCTTCAGCACAATGCTATCTATTTGTGAAGTGCACCAGTCCCTCCTGCAGACAAACACCCCCATAACATGATGCTGCCACCCTTGTACTTCACATTTGGGATGGTGTTCTCAGGCTTATAAACTTCCACCTTTTTCCTCCAAATGTAACAATGCTCATTATGGCCAAACAGTTGAATTTTAGTTTCATCAGACCACAGGACATGTCTCCAAAAATTAAGATCTTTGTCCCTGTGTGCATTTGCAAACTGTAATCTGGCTTTTTTATGTTGCTTTTAGAGTAATAGCTTCTTCCTTACTTAGTGGCCTTTCAGCCCATGTCAGTACAGGACTCATTTCACTGTGGATAATAACACTTTTTTTTACCAGCTTCAGTCAGCATATTCACAAGGTCTTTTGCTTTTGTTCTTGGGTTGATATGCACATTTCACACCAAAACACAATCATCTCTGGGACACAGAATGCATCTCCTTCCTGAGCGGTATGATGGCTGGGCATTCCCATGGTGTTTGTAATTGTTTGAGGAGATGAACGTGGCACCTTCAGGCATCTGGAAATTTATGATTTGTGCTTATGCCTCGAGATGACTTTTGTTGTGACTAGGCGCTATACAAATAAAGTTGAATTGAATTGAAATTGTACCCAAGGACAAACCAGACTTGTGGAGCACCACAATTCTCTTCCTGATATCTTGGCTGATTTCTTTTGATCTTTCCCATGATGCCACACAAGGAAGCAGTGTGTTTGAGGTGTGCCTCCAATTAACTTGGAATGTTGTCAGTTAACCTATCAGAAGCTTTCAAAGCCATAACATCATCATCTGAGCTTTCCCAAATTGTTTCAACTTTAAAGGCCTAGTAATCTTAGTGGATGTAAACTTCTGACTTTGAAGAATGTAATAAAAAAAATCCTAAAAATTATTTACCAGATAGAAATAATGTTTGTAATGCTAACAGACCTAAAACAGGAAAAAAAGTTTAGTCTTGATTTAATGTCATTCAGACAGTGAGGAAAAAAAGGTTTTGTGTCTTTTTATACAGTGTATGTAAACTTCTGGTTTGAAATAACCCCAAATCATTTATGCTACAGCATGTGTTCTTGCAGAGTGAGCAACTGTATGACACCAAATTTATCTCTGATTTACTATGTAAATGACTGATTTTTGTCACAGAATCACAGCTACATAAACTTTTTCTTGTGATTTATTGGATCTGATTTCTGATTTTTTTTTCCCCTGTGGCTACCAGAGAAGGAGAGGCTTTCCATCCTCCTTTGCCATGTTTGACAAGCAAATAAGAAGCAGCAGCAGGTCCCTCTGAAGTTTTTTGGGTGCGGTGGTTGTTATCAGCCTAGTTAGGAAGGCTGGGTTGTTGTAGTCAGCCTCCTGGGTGCTGTATTCACTGGTTTTCTTCTCCTTCAGGATCCCATAGGTGTTGACAATGCATTCACTAAAGGAAGGGTGAACGGCTGCTTTGTATCCGAGCTGGCCCAGCCTCTTCATAAGGTCTGCATACCTCTGAGTAAGATGAAGCCGATATCCGTCATCCACTTTCCCTGTCACTGGATGAGTGCTAACCTGTGAAAGAAGAATTTTTTGATTTTGTATACTTTATTGATACCCAGAGGGGAAATTGAGGGCATCCACCTGGATGGATGAAGCAGCCACGATACGGTGCTATCCCTTGACCATTCACGCTCACACTCACACCTAGGGCCACTTTAGAGTCTCCAATTAACCTAACCTGCATGTTTTTGGCCTGTGGGAGGAAACCGGAGAAATCCCGGAGTAAACCCACGTAGACACGGGGAAAACATGCAAACTCCACACAGATCACTGTTGGTCAGGGGCTGGGATTGAACCAGGGATCCCATGGCCAAGGGTGAGTTGCTGTGCTGGCGCAGTGCTAAAAGAAAAGGGTGAAAACACCAACTCAAGTTGAAGTGACTGGAGGAAGTTGGCAGATTTATCTTTAAACTGTTTAATGCATCCCCCAAACAGCCTGGTTATAATCAAACAGAGGTCTTCATGAAGTAATAATTATCAGGGAAAGATTTCTCACCTCCAAGATCTTTTCTGGTATGTTGAGAAGTGAGAAGCCATAGAGCCTCTTCTGGCCCTGAAAGACGAAGGACAGAATCCTCCTATCCAGCTGATAAGCAATCTCTCCCAATAACCTGCATCGAACTGCAACAAAATAATTGAAATTATTCTAAAAGTGAAAATAGAATATGAATCGCACTGATGTAAAGGTAACACTCACCTTTGGCATTAGGAAGAATATTTGTCTGGTGGTTGTGAGCCTCTGCTCTTTCTTCTTTGTCTAGGAACACAGAGTCTTGGACGAAAGACTTGAAGTCAGCCGGAGATGAGGTTCTGTGCTGGTGTTCAGCTTTGGCTTTCTGTAAGCCTTCTCTGAATTGTCGCTCAACAAAGATGGTTTGCCCATGATTGGATGGCTGTGACACTGAGGGTGAGCAAACTGATATATACAAAGTGGAGTTTTGACAGTTAAGCTGTAGGGCTGTTACAATATTGATGACAACTGCCATATATAAAATATTGTGTTTAACACAGTTGCACTGCTGTGAAAAAGTATTTGCCCCCTTCCTGATTTTTTTATTTTTGTATATTTGTCACAGTTAAATCTGTCAGATCATCAAATTTTAATATTAGACAAAAATAACCCGAGTAAATGCAAAATGCCATTTTTTGAATTATGATTTCATTTATTAAGGGGAAAAAAAAAAGGCTACTCAAAACCTACCTGGGTCTATGTGAAAAAGTAATTGCCCCTGAGACCTAATAATTCAATTCAACTTTATTCAATTTCAATTCAATTCAACTTTATTTATATAGCGCCATTTCACAACAACAGTCATCTCATAGCACTATCAACTGAAGGGGGGACCCTCACAGTTGCAGAAAGACCCCAGCAATCAGGCGATCCCCTGTGAGCAAGCACTTGGCGACGGTGGAGAGGAAAAACTCCCTTTTAACAGGAAGAAACCTCCAGCAGAACCAGGCTCAGATAACTGGTTGTGCCACTCTTGGTGGCAGCAACTGCAGTCAAGCATTTGTGTTAACTGGCGGTGAGTCTTTTACATCGCTGTTGAGGAATTTTGGCCCACTCTTCTTTGCAGAATTGTGACACAATCAGTTGTTATTATTGTGGCTGCATGGTGGCGCAGTGGTTAGCACTGCAGCAGCACAGTTTACCCTTGGCCAGGGGATCGTGGGTTTGATCCCAGCCCCCGACTGACAGTGATCTGTGTGGAGTCTGCATGTTCTCCCCGTGTCTGTGTGGGTTTACTCCGGGATTTCTCTGGTTTCCTCCCACATGCCAAAAACATGCAGGTCAGGTTAATTGGAGGCTCTAAAGTGGCCCTAGGTGTGAATGGTTAAGGGATAGTGCCATATCGTGGCTGCTTCATCCATCCAGGTGGTGGATGACCCTCAATTTCCCCTCTGGGGATCAATAAAGTATACTAAAAAAAATAATCAATTACGTTTCGGGGGCAATTACTTTTTCACATAGGGTCAGGTTGTCATATTCGCCTCTTTGAGGTGAGAGAGACAGACCCACGCACTGGATTGTGCTGGTACGTTTATTCACAAAAGAAACAAAGTCCCAAAAAACTAGTGATGGGCAGGCAGGCACCGGTGATCCGATCTTATCCAGGAAATATTTGGCGAGGCGTGTCTCGTGACGTATTGTTGATGTCGGACCACATGACTGGGTCAGGAGAAATAAACTGAGCAGCACTACCCAATGGAAATCTTCGTCCCTCACGTTTTGTTTTGTCATGTTTGACAGTGTAAGGGATTTATCACAGCCAATTTTCAGATGGAGCCAGCACCAAAAACACTTGAACTTGTTTCTCTAATTCAGTGCTTCTCAATTATTTTTTGCAAAGCCCCCCCTAGGAAAGAGAAAATATTTCGCGCCCCCCCCAACTCGCCGCAGTGACTATAAATAAGATCATTATCTATAAAAATTGTATAAGTATACCTAAAATTGTATCCTTTTTAACATTAACAAAAGAAAAAAGCAATATAAATCAACTTTCAACAAATATTAACTTTATTTTGCCACACAGAAACCCTGTTATAGTCTAAAACAGAAAAAAAAAACTTAAAGTGCATCAAAGTGCCTGAAATAAAAAATATGTCAATCCTTATTTAAACTAGAAACATTTTTGACCAACTGAACCATTTGATGCTGAGAAAAATAATTCAACCAATAAATAATATTGTAACGTGCTATTCGACATGGCAACGTCTCACCGGGAGATTCGAACTCACGCCTCTCGCTCCGGAGTCCCGCACTCTCCCTGTGTCGCCAATAGGGTCGACTCGCTTAATAAGCCAAGTAAGGTACTCATATTGAGTTCGCTACAATATTAAATGTAAATTGATCTGGAACATTAACACAGGAGTACCAATATATTTAACATTTTAGTCTGAAGAAAAAGGTAGAAAAAGGCAGTATCAACTCCTCTGCAATTGTGTGGGGTTTTTGCACTGCGCAATTTGGTACGCCACTTTAAATGATGCTGAAAGTGCTCGCTGGTTTACTGATGTAGCGTTCACAAAGTGGGATGATTGTTGGCCGTACTCCGCACGTTTTCGCTGAAAGAAATCAAGCGGCTTATCAACGTGTTGAGGATGTAATGTCTGTAGGTGACGTCTTAATTTATTTGGCTTCATGCTGTCCGCTGCCAACACTTTCAGACACTGAACACACCCGTCTCCTCGTCTCCCACCGTAGTCCCAGTGAAGCCAAGCGCTAGATAAGCTTCGTCATATTTCCTCGTCTTAGCTTTTGGGAGACTTTCATTTGTCTCTTTACCTCTGTCTCTCTCCGCCTTTCTTTTCGTTACTGTTAAATATTTCTCCATGGTGTCTCTCGAGGGGTTTGTTGACAGCAATTTAAAAAGTTTTAAACTCCCGCACAGACTTTGACAATGAGAGCGCCACTGCACCACCTGCTGCCGTGGATGTGCAATTACACTTTACACGGCAAAAGCAAAGCCTGTTCCCCGAGGTCACACGCGCCCCCCCCGGCATTGCATCGCGTGCCCCACTATTTGAGAAGGACTGCTCTAATTGATACATTTTTGACAAATAGTGGCTCATTATTACAATTAAGGTGATGGCTTAGTGGTAGTATATCCATTTTGTGAGCAGGAGACCTGGGTTCGAATTCCAGCTGTGTCATTCTTTTAATTTCATTTTTATTTGCAAGGAAGAGCTTGGGTCATTATTACACATCATTATGCTGAGGCCCTATTGCTATTGTGCCCTGCATGACAATAAGGCCAGAGTTAAATATACTGGGATAGTATAAGACTGTTGAAAATTTATTATTTCTTAATAAAAATGGATAAGTAGTACAAGCACACGAAGTAACACAGACACATTCACTGGAGTCACCCCAGTTTTATTTTCTTTTTTTCCCTTATGATCACTGATATTTCTTAAAAGACAGCATTTATTGAAATTGAAAAAATACACATTAAACCAACAATACCCTTGTAAAAATCAGCATGTTGTATACATTTTGTCCACTAGATGGGCTAGTAGAGAAAATGAAGTCCCACATGAGGCCTTGCCTATGTGAACCATTTTGATGAAAGGCCTCAAGCCCTCCAGAAAGCCTCATTTGGCCATCACTACAAAAAACGCTGCAGACAGACAAAAACGCAAACAAGGAAAAACTTACAGCTGGCGTCCCTTGACCAAAATTGCCCAGCGGACACGGGAGTTCAACGAGAGGATAATAGAAGTGTGCTGCCTTCTGGCAGAATTTGGGACCTTTATTCAATGTAAGTTCATGCAATAGGAAGTACTTTTAATTTGACTAGTGATGTCATAACGTTAGAAACAGGAAGTAGGAAGTAAAATGTCAGTTGGACCAAGGGCAAAGTCATGTTGCCATTCAGAGGAAGGAGTTCCTAAAAAATTCGCTTTTCATAGCCCCAGCAGATGCATCCCTTGTATGTATTCATTCTTTATGTTCTTAGTATTTGTTATGGAAGATAAATTCATGGTTTATGTTGTTTAGAAACTGTTAAAAGTAAATGTAGAAAAAACGATTTTTTGAACATTGTTAATGGTAGCTAAATGTTAGCAATAGCATAGCTTAACCACTGTAATGAATGCCAAGGTCATTAGTTACCTTTTCTAGGTCGTGTTTTAAGTGCTAGCTTATGTAGAAACGTTACAGAATTTAATTAGTCTCCTACTTGTTTCATTTTTAGTTTCACTTTATCTTCTGAAGCTGTGATGTTGAAGTCTGCTTGTCAAGAAATAAATCACCAATGAAGAAAAGTTTAACTTGCTGTCTAGCTAGTTCTTACAACTTAGTGAGGACAGTACAGTGAAAAAGGGGGATTCAGCTGGAGCACAACAACTAAAGTAGAAAGAAGCAAAACCTAGCAAGAAAGATGGAAGAAAGAAAGAGTGAGAAGTCTGCATCAGTGCACACACACAAGTCAAGGAGCTCTCGCTCATCTTCATCTAGTGCCGCAGTCAAGGCGCGTGCAGCAGCAGAGGCTGCAAAAGTACGAGCTACTTATGCAAAAAAAGAAGCAAGGCTAAAAGTTGAGAAAGCTACTACAGAAGCAGAGCTGGGACGAGTTAGAGCTGATCTAGAGTTGGGAAAAGCAAAGCTGGAAGCTGAATTAAGCGCACTAGAACAACAAAAAGAGGCAGCAGCAGCTGAAGCACAGGCTGAAGCATTAGAAGCAGCTGAATATCAAGAGAATTCAGTTAAGTCTAGTTCATCTTCACATGAGGTCCTCCAAGAGGAAATTGCAACACGTACTAAAGAGTACGTTGCAGCACAAACTGAACTGCGCCGAACAGGCATTCCAGTGTCTCCCCCTAGCCCAGCGCACGATGCAGCAGCGTCTGAAGAGAGCTACATTACATGGCATCCTTTGTCAGCAATAGGCCCGAACGAGGATGATGTACGCCAACAGGGTGAGGCCCCCCAAAGGCAACCCCTTCTCAGCATGGCATCAAATCAGAGCGCACCTCATACTGGGAACCAAACAATTCCAAATCGAGAAAGTGGACATCCCGATGTGCCTAAGAAAGCATATTTCCCTCAGAAACCAGCACTAAGCCCAATGGCACCATCATACTTTCCTCGCAATGTCCCAACCACCCCAAACGTGGCACCTGAAACAGAACACCTGGCACGATACCTGGCTCGCCACGATCTAGTGAGTACCAGCCTCTACCAATTTGATGACAAACCCGAAAATTACATGGCATGGCAGTCATCATTCGATAATGCAACTGCTGGCCTGGGACTCACGGGCACTGAAACGCTGGATCTGCTCATTAAGTGGCTCGGGCCAGAGGCAGTAAAGCACATAAAACGCATTCGCTCTGTGCATGTAGGGCGCCCAGACGTAGCACTAGAGAAGGCCTGGGAGCGCCTCCAGCAGTGTTATGCTGCACCTGAAGTCATGGAGAAGTCTCTGTTTAAACGACTGGACGAATTCCCAAAAATATCTGCAAAAGACTACAGGAAACTGAGGGACCTAGGCGATCTCCTCATGGAGCTACAGGGTGCTAGAGGAGAAGGTTACCTTACAGGACTGGCATACCTGGATACAGCCAGGGGAATTGGGCCCATTGTTGAAAAACTCCCCTATGGGCTTCAAGAGAAATGGCTCGCAATAGGCTCAAGGTTTAAAGAAAAGAACAAAGGCTATTTCCCTCCATTTGATGTCTTTGCCGATTTCATCTGTCACGAAGCACGGAGAAGGAATGATCCCAGTTTCGCCCTACCATCTGCTAGCAGCAGCAGTTTGAAATCAGACAAGGCACCCTCACGCAACTTAGGAAGCAAGATATCAGTTCATAAGACAGAGGTTTCATCAGGTAAAGATCCGCCAGCAGATATACCTGAGAAAAAAGTTGAAGGGTCAGAGAAAAATTGTCCCATTCACAACAAACCACATCCACTCAGGAAGTGCAGAACATTCAGAGGAAAGTTGCTTGAAGAGAGGAAGAGTATTCTCAAAGACAACGGGATGTGTTTCAAATGCTGCACGTCCGCAAGTCATCTCGCTAAAGACTGTAAAGCAACTGTGAAGTGCACAGAGTGTGGTAGTGACCGTCACCATGCTGCCATGCACCCAGGTCCACCACCTCAAGCTGCGAAAGGGCCTCCACCACCATCAGACAATGGCGGGGAGGAAGATGTGCCAGCCGGTGACAGCACAGTCATCAATTCTAGCTGCACACAGATTTGTGGTCCAGGCCGAACAGCAAGATCCTGCTCAAAGATTTGTCTGGTTCGAGTATATCCCGAAGGTCAACGTGAGAGGGCAACTAACATGTACGTAATCCTGGACGACCAAAGCAATCGTTCATTGGTCAGGTCTGACTTCTTTGAGCTCTTTAACATCAAAGGCCAGTCTTTCCCTTACTCACTAAAGACCTGTGCGGGGCTGGTGGAGACGTCAGGCCGGAAGGCTGAAGGATTCCAGGTCGAATCTCTGGATGGCCAAACCAGCCTACCACTTCCACCTCTAATTGAGTGCAATGAAATACTCAATGATCGCACTGAAATACCGACACCTGACGCGGCCCGCCACCATCCACACCTCAAGAGGTGTAGCACCATACATACCTGAGCTTGACCACAATGCGGAGATACTTATCCTGCTCGGCAGAGATCTCGTCAGAGTGCACAAGGTCTGGCAGCAAGTAAGCGGACCCCCAGACGCTCCTTTCGCACAAAAGTTGGAGCTAGGCTGGGTGCTTGTCGGAGATGTGTGCTTAGGGGGTGCACATAAACCAGTCGTGGGGACATTCAAGACCAATGTGCTGGAGAATGGCCGTCCCTCTATGCTCACACCTTGCAAAGCCTCCATAAAGCTGACTCAGACCGTGTCTCATGGCGGGGAGCAGAGGAGTAAGTCCACAAAGCCATCACTGGATACCCTTGGAAAGAAAGTCTTCAAAGAGACCGAGTATGATAACAGACCTGCCCCGTCCATGGAGGACACCATCTTCCTGGAGATTATGGACCAAGAAGTCTACAGAGACGAGTCAAACAACTGGGTCGCTCCGCTACCTTTTAGGGTCCCTCGGCAGCGCTTATCTAACAACCGTGAACAAGTATTCACCTGCTTCGCCGCTCTGGAGAAGACGCTACGAAGGAAACCGGAGATGAAACAACAGTTCCTGGAATTCATGGGGAAAATATTAGAGAAGAAACATGCAGAAGTGGCTCCGCCACTGGAAGACAATGAAGAATGTTGGTACCTCCCAACCTTCGGAGTCTACCACCCACAAAAGCCTGGGAACATTCGCGTTGTATTCGACTCCAGTGCGAAGTATTCAGGAACATCTCTGAACGACGTTCTCCTGACGGGACCTGACCTCAATAACTCACTCATTGGGGTTCTGATCCGCTTTCGGAAGGAACAAGTTGCAGTGATCGCCGACATACAGCAGATGTTCCACCGCTTCCTAGTTCGCAACGACCATAGGAAGTACCTGCGTTTCTTGTGGTACAGAGACAATGACATGTCCAAGGACGTAATCGACTATAGGATGAGAGTCCATGTTTTTGGCAACAGTCCGTCCCCATCTGTGGCCATCTACGGTCTGAGGAGGGCCATCCAAGAAGGTGCGGACAAACATGGAGCTGTACAATTTGTGGAACGTCATTTCTACGTCGATGACGGACTCATCAGCCTACCCACCGACACTGACGCCATCAGCCTCCTGCGTAGAACGCAGGCCTCACTCAGCGAATCAAACCTGAGGCTCCACAAGTTCGCTTCAAATAGCGACGTCGTCCTTCAAGCCTTTGCACCAGAAGACAGGGCAGTCCTAAAGAGCCTTGACTTCAGTGGCGAAGCTACACCTGTGCAACGGAGCTTGGGACTATTGTGGGAGACCACAACAGACACAGTCACATTCACTGTCTCACAAGAGAAGAAGCCCTTCACTCGCAGAGGAGTGTTGTCTACGGTGAACAGCATCTTTGATCCGCTAGGCATGGTTGCGCCAGTGACCATTGAAGGCAAAAGTCTGCTCAGAGAACTCAGTGTTGACATGTGTGACTGGGATGCACCGCTCCCAGAACAAAAGCTGAAACAATGGGAATCATGGCGAACGTCATTGCATGATTTAAGCCAGCTGCACATCCCACGCGCATACACTACGACATCCCTCTCTAAGGGTGAGCACACAGAGCTATGTGTGTTCTCCGACGCAAGCACCAAGGCCATTGGAGTGGTGGCATATCTGAAGACTACACAAGCTGATGGAGAAATCCAAGTTGGATTCATCCTAGGGAAAGCTAAACTGGCTCCACAGTCAGAACCAACAATTCCCCGGCTAGAGCTGTGTGCCGCAGTATTAGCCGTAGAAGTTGCTGAGCTCATACAAGACGAGCTGGACCTGAAGCCTGATGAGGTCAAGTTCTACTGTGACAGCAGGGTAGTTCTTGGCTATATCTACAATCAAACGAAACGTTTCTATGTATACGTCCACAACCGAGTTCGCAGAATACGTCAGTTCTCAACACCTGACCAGTGGCACTATGTCAGTACGGAAGACAACCCCGCAGACCACGCTTCGCGGGCAGTTGCGGCATCACATCTGGTACAGACCACATGGTTCACCGGACCAGACCTTCTGTACAAACCCAATCCACCTGATGAAGACTCAAAGGAAGTCTTTGAGCTTCTCAACCCAGAATTGGATGGAGAGATACACCCTGAAGTGAGCAGCCTCTCGACTCACAGTCTAAACAGAGGCCTCAATGCCGCACGTTCCCAGCGGTTCTCATCAATGCGCTCTCTCACTAGGGCAATTGCTCTACTCATCCACATTGCTAGATCTTACAAGCACAAGTCCAGTCAGTGCAAAGGATGGCACTACTGCAACCTCCCGCGTACTCCAGATGAGCTGTCCCAAGTTAGACACATCATCATCAGAGCAGCGCAGGAAGAGGCCTACTCTAAGGAATTAACAGCACTTGAAAATGGAAAAACTGTAGCCAAGGACAGTTCTCTTCAGAAACTCAGACCTGTTCTTGAAGAAGACCTGATTTGCGTTGGCGGCAGACTAAAGCATGCTGACTTGAGCAGTCAGGAAAAGAACCCCATCATCTTGCCCAAGAACAGTCATGTTTCCCTGCTGCTAGTGCGCCAGTGTCATGAAGATGTCAAGCATCAAGGACGACACTTTACAGAAGGGGCCCTGAGAGCTGCAGGCTTTTGGGTCATAGGCAGAAAAAAGCTTATCGCCTCAGAGCTGCACAAGTGCGTTGTTTGCCGAAAGTTACGCGGCAGAACAGAGGAACAACTCATGGCCAACTTACCTCCGGAACGACTACACACATGCCCACCCTTCACCTATGTAGGAGTGGATGTGTTCGGACCTTGGCCAGTCATCTCAAGGCGCACGCGAGGTGGACAGGCCCAAAGCAAGAGATGGGCGATGCTCTTCTGTTGCATGAGTTCCCGAGCCGTGCATATTGAGCTCATCGACTCCCTGGACACTTCCAGTTGTGTCAATGCACTAAGGAGATTCTTCGCGATAAGGGGACCTGCTAAGCAAATAAGATCAGACTGCGGAACAAACTTTGTTGCCGCTGCAAACGAATTGGGACTCAGTCAAAACACTTCAGTCCAGCAGTTCTTGAGCCAGCAAGGGTGTTCTTGGGTGTTCAACCCACCTCACTCGTCACACATGGGAGGGTCGTGGGAGCGTTTAATAGGCCTCTCAAGAAGGATTCTGGATGCCATCCTGCTGCAGGAGAATGTCCAGCTAACTCACGACGTCTTGAACACTCTCATGGCTGAGGTGGTTGCAATACTCAATGCCAGACCCCTTGTTCCGGTCTCCACAGACCCAGAGTCACCCTTCGTGCTCTCTCCTGCGATGATTCTCACCCAGAAGGTGGGAGTTCCTCCACCATACGGGGAATTCGCGGGAAAGGATCTTCTCAGCAGACAATGGAGACAGGTGCAAGCCCTTGCAGACTGTTTCTGGCGTCGCTGGCGACAGGAGTACCTTCCCACTCTTCAGCCCCGACGGAAGTGGAGGGAGACACGACGGGATGTCAAAGAAGGAGGCATCGTGCTCCTGAAGGACCGTCAAGTTCCACGTAATGCGTGGCCCATGGCGAGGATTACAGCGGTCGTCCCTGGCAGGGACGGCAGAGTAAGGAAGGTCGAGCTGAAGACAGCAGGCAAGGAATCCAAGCTGTTCCAGAGGCCGGTGTCAGAAGTAATTCTTCTGCTGCCAAAAGACTGAAACTTCAGGCCAGAGACATTTATTGGTGGGTAGTGACCTTTAAGGTCAGACGGGGAGTGTGCTGCCTTCTGGCAGAATTTGGGACCTTTATTCAATGTAAGTTCATGCAATAGGAAGTACTTTTAATTTGACTAGTGATGTCATAACGTTAGAAACAGGAAGTAGGAAGTAAAATGTCAGTTGGACCAAGGGCAAAGTCATGTTGCCATTCAGAGGAAGGAGTTCCTAAAAAATTCGCTTTTCATAGCCCCAGCAGATGCATCACTTGTATGTATTCATTCTTTATGTTCTTAGTATTTGTTATGGAAGATAAATTCATGGTTTATGTTGTTTAGAAACTGTTAAAAGTAAATGTAGAAAAAACGATTTTTTTGAACATATGTTAATGGTAGCTAAATGTTAGCAATAGCATAGCTTAACCACTGTAATGAATGCCAAGGTCATTAGTTACCTTTTCTAGGTCGTGTTTTAAGTGCTAGCTTATGTAGAAACGTTACAGAATTTAATTAGTCTCCTACTTGTTTCATTTTTAGTTTCACTTTATCTTCTGAAGCTGTGATGTTGAAGTCTGCTTGTCAAGAAATAAATCACCAATGAAGAAAAGTTTAACTTGCTGTCTAGCTAGTTCTTACAACTTAGTGAGGACAGTACAAGAAGACTAAACATCAAGAGACACATTCAATAATCCAGCAAAGGCATAGTGTGGTGGCAGTGCTTAAATACACACAGAAGATGTGCTGCAGGTGTGAATCATTGAGTGAGCAGGGCCTGACTGATCAACTGCTCCCAGCTGAACTGACTGAGAGCAGATAGAGGCAGTGTCTGGGAAAAGGGGAGGCTCAAGTGAAAACAAACCCAAAAAATACATACAGAAAACTAACAGGATCAACCTAATCAAACAAACAATACTAGGAATAAAGTGAGGACCTGAGCTCAGATACATGACACAGGTAGGTTTGGACAGTTTTTTTTTCCCCCTTAATAAATGTAATCATCATTTAAAAACTGCATTTTTTTATTTACCTGGGTTACCTTTGTCTAATATTAACTTTTGATGATCTGAAAAATTTAAGTGCGGCAAATATGCAAAAACATAAGAAGCCAGGAAGGGAAAAATATTTTTTACAGCACTATAGCTGACTGCCTTTTCATAATCAAATAACTGTTCTTGTGGTATACACTTTTGTACAGCTATACATGCATTATTTACAAACTGAATCAGTCTAATTCTTTGACACAAAGACCTTATGATGATTCATGTAGTATAAAACAATTTGACAGCCCTCAGAGACAGTGCCTCTCCTTTTCACACACACTACTCATTGCATTAAGACACTTCCTTCATGTATGAGGCAGAGCATCAATTTTTATACAATCATTGGATGCATTTTGTTTGTTGGAGACATTGTTCAGAAATTGTCCTTACAAGCAACAGCTGAAGAATCTGCCATTGTTGCCTAGTTTTTACTGAATTTGTATTTTAGAAATGCTTTATAACTTTAATCATTAAGCTTACTATTTCCCACAATGTGGGATTTGAGTGATGCTGGCTGATGTCAAAGAAATGCAATACAGTTAAAGCAGCACTTTATAACGTTATTGTTTCTGGTAAGAACACTGAAAAAATTACAACTGTGGTGATCATGACTTCAGTCCCAACAGCTATCACAGCCTGCTTGGCTGTCAAGACTGAGGTCATAGTCGCCATAGCTGTAGTCCTTTCAGTGTTCCAACCAAAAACAGAGCTTTTGCAGGCTATGGGGGAGTGACATTCACCCAGGCAAAAGTTGATGAACCATCAAAATACTTTTGGAAACATTATTTTAAGGTGAAACTCGTTTATAGTGTTGCTTTAACCAAGAGGTTTTCTTCTAAAACTGGCATTATAAAATATTGGAACAGCATTTCTATTAATAGGCTGAATGTTCACCAGCACAAAATTATGAACTGATCATCTGTAACTGGTTATAATTTGACCGGATATCTACTGTATATACTGTATTACTGATGAAAGGCTACACTTAAACCTAATTTGAACCATGGCTGCCATCTACTGGGGAAAAAAAACACAATACCTGTTTCCTCCTGGGTGTCACTGACCCTGGCCATCGAGTCTCCGTTTTCCTTCATTGCACTGAGCACTGACCTCAACTGAGCATTTTCCTGCCGGAGTTGTTCATTTTCCTCCCTGGCATGTTCATTTTTTGACCACAAAGCCAAAATGGTTTGATCCCAGTCCATTGTTGAATTGTTGAGTTTCACAACTGAGCCACTTCTAACAAAATAATAAAACACTTAAACAACAAAGAATCCTGGCAAAGTTCTGTTGTGATTTGAACTTAATCAAAAATACATTGATTTTTTTTTTTTTACAAAAAAATGTTCAAGATGCAAAACCATGAAAGTTCATCACGGAGTAAAGAAATACTTGATGGTCTGACCATTTTGATGGTCTGTCTATGACATCATATAGGATGTCTAAGACATATGGGATGTCTATGACATCATATAGTCTTCATAGGATATCACTATTTCCTATGATCTATAGGCTATCAAGAGCTGGTCGATTTACCTCAGGAACAACTACTATAACTTCTTACAGCTCTATACTGACGGTTAAAAGAATAAAGAGGGCTCTGTTGGAGTATACATCCCAGAATTTAAAGTGACCATCCCAGAAAGACTCTCCAACAATACATCCGTGTTTACAGCAGAGATGGTGGCAATAATTATTGCTTTGCAGTGGGTGGAGGAGGTCAGACCGGACCGGGTGGTGGTGTGCATGGACTCACTTGCAGCGCTAAAAACCATACAGACACTAAAATCTACAAGGGACGACCTGGTGATTGAGCTATAGCACAGTTTATTTAGGGTACACAGGGGTGGTGGAGAAGTTCAGTTTTGTTGGGTTCCTGCACTTGAAGGGTTGAAAGGGAATGACTGTGCAGACAAATTAGCAAAAAGTGCTCTTGGAAAAGAAATAACTATACCATTTTCTCTTGGAAAAGGTGAAGGGAAAGCAGTAATCAAGAAAAAAAGGAACTGAGCTATGGCAAAAAATATGGAATGAAGATCATAAAGGTAGATCGTATTACAAAATACAAAAATCTATTGCAATGAAGAATTTCATAACAACCAAAAGGAGGGAAGACATTATGGCAAGACTCAGACTGGATCACACAGGTTTAAATGGCACTTTATTCGCCATGGGGAAAAGTGAACGTGACAAATGTAGAGAATGTGGAGTAAAAGAAAATGTCGAGCACACCTTATTACACTGTCACAAATATGGAAATGAAAGACAGATAATGCAAAATGAAGTTCGAGAGGCCGGTAGGGAATGGGATTTAACTGGGATTCTGGGAACAGATGGAGATGGAAAAGCAATAAGAATCACGAGAAGGGCTCTTTTCTCTTTTTTAAATAACACAGGATTAAGTCATAGAATTTAGGGGTTGGGCTCAGATGAGATAATGTTACACACTCTTGTACAGTAGGTGGTGGTATGCACCTTTCAGTTCTTTGCTATCCGCCAGTAACCGAGAGAAGAAGAAGAAAAAAGAAGAGCTGGTTGATGACAGAGTGAAGTGATGATATAGAATTAAGTACGAGGGGACGAAAAAGAATGATGTCTGAAGATACAGTTGAGGTTCAATTCGACACAGCAATGACGATAGAAGGACTACAGCTCCTGACCAGATAGAGTGATGATATAGAGTGAAGTACGTGGCGGTAATGCACCTGTAAGCTGGTTGCCAACCACCAATCAAATCTAAAAGAAATTTTTTTTTTTTTTTTGATTTTGGATACTTTATTGATCCCCAGAGGGGAAATTGAGGGCATCCACCTGGATGGATGAAGCAGCCATGGTACGGCGCTATCCCTTTACCATTCACATACACATTCACACCTAGGGCCACTTTAGAGACTCCATTTAACCTAACCTGCATGTTTTTGGCCTGTGGGAGGAAACCGAGAACTCCCGGAGTAAACCCACGCAGACCACAGGGAGAACATGCAAACTCCACACAGATCACTGTTGGTCAGGGGCTGGGGATCGAACCAGGGATCCCATGGCCAAGGGTGAGTTGCTGTGCTGCCGCAGTGCTAACCACTGCGCCACCGCACCACCAAAAAAGAAGAAGAAGAAGAGGAGCTGGTCAATACCGCCGAGAGGAAGAAGGCGGCGGACAGACTTTGACAGGTGGAAGGTTGAAAGGCGGCATTTACGTCTGTGTTTGGTTGGCGGTAGGAGTGATTTGTTTGTGGCGGATAGCATAAACTGTACTCTGACTGTAACATTATGGCATCTAGCTCGTACCCAGGAATACGAGGCAAAAAAAGACCAGCTAGGGAGGCAGAAAGAAAAGCAAGCGCTAGAAGCTGGTCAGATGACAGTGACTTGGGAAGAAGTAACAATGCTGAGAAAACATAAACTAGCCAACATGGATGGCAGTTTGATGATGTAGGAAATGAATGGAAGGTTGTCATTGAGTCAAATGGGCAGCACGGTGGTGCAGTGGTTAGCACTGTTGCCTAACAGCTAGAAGGTTCCAGGTTCAAATCCCCAGGTTGGCAGGGGTAGGAACCTTTCTGTGTAGAGTTTGCATGTTCTCCCTTTGCTGCGTGGGTTTACTCCGGGGGCTCCGGTTTCCTGCCACAATCCAAAGACATGCATGTTAGGTTAATTGGTTGTTCTAAATTGTCCCTAGATATTTGTCTCCTATAGGCCCTTAGAATAGAGGGTTAGCACTAGTGAAGCGCTTTGAGTGGTCTTTGAGACTAGAAAAAGCGCTATATAAGTGCAGGTACTTATCCCCCCCCCCATCCCCTTAAATCAGGGTGGGGGGGGCACTATCACCCTGTTAAGCTAACAAAAGCAATTGAGGAAGAAATTGGGAGAGTTAAGTTTGCAAAGTTCTTGAATAATAACCGGCTGTTAATACATGCATCAAGTAAACAACAGCAAGAGAAAATACTGACAATGACATGTCTAAACAGAGAACAAATGAAGGCTCATGTTCCTGATGCAACAGCAAACTTGAGGGGAGTTATAATCAAGTGTCCCTTTGAGCATGTCTATGGAAGAAATGAAAAACGAGATCCAAGGAGGAAAGGTGAAGGATGTGAAAAAGCTAAAGAGTAAAAGAGAAGGGTCACTGAAGGATACACTCTCTGTAATGATTCAGTTTGAGGAAACACTCCCTAAATCAGTTGAAATAGGATACCTGTATTACAGTGTCAGAGAATACATCCCAAAGCCACTCAGGTGCTACAAATGTCAAAGGATGTGTCACACTGCTCAGCAATGTAAGGGAAAGTTAAGATGTGCTAGATGTGGAGGGGAGCACGAATATGGTAAATGTGAAAAGGACGCCAATGTAAAGTGTTGCAACAGCGGGGGTGAGCACAGTGCTGCATATGGAGGATGTGTTGTGCAGAGGGAAGCTAGACAAGCCCAGGAAATTAGAATAAGTAAGAAAATTTCCTCTTCTTCTTTTAGATTTGATTGGCAGTTGGCAGCCAGTTTACAGGTGCATTACCGCCACACACTCTATATATGTCTGTCTGTCTTCTTCTTCTTTTAGATTTGATTGGCGGCTGGCAACCAGCCCACAGGTGCATCACCGCCACGTACTGCACTCTATATCATCCCCTCTATCTGGTCAGGAGCTGTAGTCCTTCTGTCTTCATTGCTGTGTCCAATCGAACCTCAACTCTATTTTCAGACATCACTCTTCTTCGTCTCCTCGTACTTCACTCTATATCATCACTTCAGTCTATATCATCATGCTACACATCTTGGCTGTGGCAGCTGCCACGGCCCTAAGAAAATCTCATATGTGGAAGCTCTAAAGACAGTTAGAGAGGCAGGAATGGTAAGAAACACAAAAGGCTTTCATCAAAGAATACTTCAAGGGGCATGATAGATTTGCCATTTACACTATCAGAATTGAAAAGGGCTATTCTGAAAACGAAGCAGTCTTCACCAGGGAAGGATGCTGTATGTTATACGATGTTGTCGCACATGGAGGAGAGTGCACTTCAAACAATATTAAAGCTGTTTAATAAAGTTTGGGAAACTTGGAAGATTCCTAGGGTATGGAAACAGTCAGTTATAGTTCCAGTGTTAAAAGCCAGGGAAAGAGTCATCAGATCCCAATAATTAAAGCCAATAGCTCTTACTCATAGTTAGAGAAAACAATGAACGTATGGTGACTGAAAGGCTGAATTACATTTTGGAAGGGAGGGAATGTCTTTCTCGTTTCAAAGTGGGTTCCGAAAAGGGAGAAATACCTATGGATTCCATTTTACACCTGATCTGAAATTAGGAAGGCCCAGGTAAATAGGGAAAATGTGATAGCTGTCTTCTTTGATGTAGAAAAGCGTATTACATGCTGTGGAAGGAAGGGTTGCTGATTAAATTAAATCAATTTGGTATTGAAGGTAATTTATACAATTGGGTATTAGATTTCCTATATGATAGAACGAATGAGGTAAGAGTTGGTACTCCAAAATATATCAAGTTGAAAATGGTACTCCCCAAGGCAGCGTGTGTAGCCATGTTCTGTTTAATATTACTAGTACATACCCATGCATACCCGTCCATGCCCGTAGAAGCCAAGTATAAGCAAGTATTTCTGCATGCCCGTTGCTGAAGGGTCTCCTCCTGTCTCAGACGGCTGTGTTGTTCACAGTCATTTGCTGGAACCTGAGGGGTTTCTTGTTCACAGCATCTTTTCTGACATGCAGCAGTTCTCCTCATTCTATTGCTCTCCATCTGGTGGGTCTTCTTCTTCTTCGTTCAGACCACTGGTTGAGGGATAGGTGCGTCGTAATTCCAGTTCATGGGCAGGATCATGAAAATAGATCTGAGCAAAAAGTGCCTTTCAACCCTGTTCAGGAAGGCCCGTGCATGACCGTAGAAACCAAGAAACTGGAGCACCTAGAGGAAATCAGCGCTTTGCTTGGCATTTTACATATTTGTAGTGTAGACTGGCATTCTTCAAGGTTACACATTTTTACTGTGTCAGCACCTCTTTAAAAACGACATTGCTGAGAAAGCAACGCTTTTGCTTAGTTTCTTCATCTTGAGCAAAAATATGAAGACTGCCTGATCTGGCAACTCTGCTTGCAGCAACGTAGAATTGGCCATGGCTGCAGAAATCTGTTGTGCAGAAAACACAAATGCACTGTAAAGACTGGCCCTGTGACTTATTCACCTTGCCAATTTTGAGCCATATGACATCATAAAGACACATTAGTCTAGGCATCGTGAAGTGACGGTCTATATGACATCATAAAGACCATTTGTCTATGTGCCGTCATATAGACATCATATCTTTATGACTGCATCGTGAATATCTTTGACGGCATTGCGAGTCTATGATGCCTGAGTTCATAGGAAGTCCTATGATGATCAGGCAGAGATCATAGGCCATCCTATGATGTCCTATAAACGTGACAGACACACAGACACACACACAGATTTCTTGCTTTAACAATGAAGTGATGATAATTAATGATATTTTTGAAGGAATCGATAGGGGAATAGGGAAGGCCTTGTATGCAGATGATGGGGCCTTATGGTTAAGGGGACGTAATCTTGAGTACATTCAGAGGAAAATGCAGGCAGCAACAGACCAAGCTGAACAATGGGCAAACCGGTGGGCTTTTAAATTATTGGTCTCAAAGACACAAGTGATTTGCTTCTCTAAAAGTCACAAAGAAATTTCTTTAAAACTTTATGGCCAAAAGTTAGAGCAAGTAAAGGTAGTTCGGTATTTAGGTGTGTTATTTGATGAAAAACTAACCTGGAAGCAGCATATTGAAAAAACTAAAGGAAAATATAAGAAAATAAATATTTTGAAATGTCTGGCAGGATGGGACTGGGGGGCCTCTAGGGCCTCTCTGTTGAGGGTATATCGAGGACTAATGAGAGCGACACTAGACTATGGATGTGTTGCATTCATGTCGGCTGTTGACTGTCACCTGAACCAACTAGACATAGAGCAGACAAAGGCTCTTAGGATATGTTGTGGTGCATTTGAAACTTCTCCAGTATCAGCAATCCAAGTGGAGATGGGTGAAATGCCCTTAAGATTAAGAAGAACCAAATTAATGCTGACATACTGGATCAACTTGAAAGGGCATAAGAGGTCACGTCCTACAAAAGCTATTCCTAAAAGAACTCCTTATACAAAGATTTAAACTGCGCCACCAAGGACACAGTCCCAGGACAGTTGTTTTTTTCACACATGGGGAGTTGTTCAGAGCTCCTTGTGCAAAGATGTAGAGTGATGGTGGTCGGGATGGTGGTGCACCTGTGGGCTGGTTGCCAGCCGCCAATCAAGTCTAAAAGAAGAAGAAGAAGATATACAGTGATGATGGTCGGGTCGGTGGTGGTGGTGCACCTGTGGGCTGGTTGCCAGCCGCCAATCAGGTCTAGAAGAAGTAGAAGAAGAAGGACACTTTTAAACAGGCTTACTGAATACCACACCTCACCTTATAACCAATTACAAGGTAAAAAAATATATTTTTTAAGTGAGGAGAATGCTGCACGTCAGAAAAGATGTGATATATAGAGTGAAGATGCTCCTAACCAGATAAGAGTGATGATATAGAGTGAAGTATGTGGCAGTAATGCACCTGCAAGCTGGTTGCCAACCGCCAATCAAATCTAAAAGAAGAAGAAGAAGAAGCTATTCCTAATGATTGCTGGTAACACAATGAGTCCAACATTAGTAGCTTTGGATGGATAAGTGATGCCATTGCTGAGCAGGCAGGATTAAAACACATACATAGATTTTAGCCCAACGGTCCTGTGGTCTGTTATTCCTCCATGGCTGTTTAAGATGCCACTAGTAGATTTTGAAATACAACAACTGAGGAGGCAACATAAGCAATCAGCAACAGATTATATAGTGCATAAATATATTGAACAGAATTTCAGAAACATGCTGATAGCATTTACCAATGGTTCCAAGGACCCTACAGCTGGTCGTAGTGGAACTGCGGTATACATCCCCCAGTACAAGATATCTATTAATAAAAGAACCAGCAATCACTTATACACAGTTGAGCCAGTTGCCATTATATTAGCTCTACAGTGGTTGAAATAAATTATAGGAATAATGCAGTCATTGTTTCAGATAGTTGGGCAGCTCTCAAGTGTTCAGCCACTGCAGTTGCGTAGGCAGGACCTTATTGTAGAAATCCACTCCTTAATTTACAACCTCTACAGTAAAGGCCAGTCAGTAAACTTTCTTTGGGTTCCAGCCCACGTTGGAATAGAGGGTAATGAGGATGTGGACTTATTAGCAAAACAATCATTGAAATCTGAGGCAGTGGATCTAGAGATCTCACTCAGTAAGGCAGAAGGCAAATCAATAATTAACAAGTATATAGTGGAAAAGTGGCAAGAATATTGGGACTCAATAGATACAGGAAGACATCTTTATGACATTCAAAAGTGGGTGGACTCTGGAATGGGAGTTGGCAAAAACAGGAAAGAGGAGATACTCGTCACCCGATTAAGAATAGGACATACTACTTTGAACCAGACGCTACATAGAATAGGTAAACACCTAACTGGCAGCTGTACACATTGTGGTTCTCTGGAAACAGTTCAGCACGTTTTGTTGGAATGTCAGGGATACCAGGAACAAAGGAAACATCTGATTGCAGTAATGGAAAGGGCTAATTGAAGTTTTGGTTTGGAATGTAGCTCTATTTAGATATTTAAGTGCAACTGGTTTAATCAAAAGAAATTTTTTTTTTTCCTGCCATTCTCTTGTCCACGCTCCAACCCAGTGGGTGGTGATGGGGCACCTGCGGGCTGGTTGCCGGCCGGCGGTTGGATCTAGAAGAAGAGTGATATAAACAGTGACACGAGTGACTGAGGACTGGCAGCTGGTCGACGCTGCGGAGGACACAGTCCAAGGATGGATACTTTTTTTTCCACACAAGGAGTTGTTCAGAACTCCTTATAAGAACTCTTTTATTTCAAAGTGACAGATGTGTAGGGTTGGCCGGCTGGCACAGCTATTGACGCCACCGAGGATACAGTCCAAGGACGGACAATTTTTTCACACATAGGGAGTTGTTCAAGAACTCCTTATAAGAACTCCTGATACAAAGATATACGGTGATGATATAGAGTGGAGTATGTGGCGGTAATGCACCTGTAAGCTGGTTGCCAACAACCAATCAAATCTAAAAGAAGAAGAAGACAACAAAATCTGGTCATAGAATTTAAGGGTCGGGCTCAAATTACATAATGTTACACACTCTTGTACAGTGGGTGGCGGTATGCGACTTTCAGTTGTTTGCTATCCGCCAGTAACCGAGAGGAGGAGGAGAAGGAGAAGGAGAAGGAGAAGGAGAAGAAGAAGAAGAAGAAGAAGAAGAAAACAAAACCTGGATGAATCCCGAATCTTGGTCAAAACGTCACAAAGCTGTGAGGAAGACGTCACAAAGCTAAAGGAAATTGTCACAAAGCGATGAGTTTAACACCACAAAGCTATGAGGATTACATCATAGATCTATGAGGAAAACATCACAGAGCTATGAGGAAAATGTCATAAAGCTATGCGTAAGAAGTCACAAAGCTATGAGGGAAACGTCACAAAGTTATGAGGAAAACATAATCAAGTCAGTGCCGGTAATGCACCTTTGAGCTGGTTGCCAGCCGCCAATCAAATCTAACAGAAGAAGAAGTAATGTACCTGTAGGCTGAAGTACAAAGCTGGTTGTCAACCGCCAATCTGGTGGCGGTGAGCTGGTTGAATACCTCACCCGCACCTCGGACACAGTCCAGGAACGGATAATTTTTTCACACATAAGGAGTTGTTCAGAACTCCTTATACAAAGATATAGAGTGATGATCAAGTCAGTGGCGGTAATGCACCTGTAAGCTGGTTACCAACCACCACCATCCATCCATCCATCCATCCATCCATCCATCCATCTTCTTCCTTTTCTCCTTTTCGGGTCGTGGGGGGGCTGGAGCCTATCCCAGCATCT
The DNA here is from genome assembly GCA_020510985.1 of Pholidichthys leucotaenia. Classification (NCBI taxonomy): domain Eukaryota; kingdom Metazoa; phylum Chordata; class Actinopteri; order Cichliformes; family Pholidichthyidae; genus Pholidichthys; species Pholidichthys leucotaenia. The sequence continues at coordinate 160,884,103 of CM035849.1, forward strand.
TTGGGCGAGAGGCAGGGTACACCCTGGACAGATCGCCAGTCCATCCCAGGGCCAACAGAGAAGAGACAGACAACCATTCACTCTCACACAGTCATACCTAACAGTTGATGCCAGTTAACCTAACTTGCATGTTTTTGGGATGCGGGAGGAAACTGGAGAAATCCTGGAGTAAACCCACGCAGACATGAGGAGAACATGCAAACTCCACACAGATCACTGTTGGTCGGAGGCTGGGATCAAACCCAGGATCCCCTGGCCAAGGGTGAGTTGCTCAAATCTAAAAGAAAAAGAAGAAGTAGTTCAGTTCAAAGGGAAGCACAGCCATCAAGAAATCCTACACAAACAAAATCATGCCGCTGCAAGGAATTTTTGTGTTCACAAATGCAAAATAGATGATGACACATCACTCTATAAATCCAAGAAATTTGTCAGTGTGTCTGTTGGTGTGTCTCGATCATAGGACCACCTATGATGTTCCTATGATGTCTGCATGATGTCCTGTGATGTTCCTATGATCTCAGGCATCATAGGACTCGCGATGCCATCATATAGACAATAGGACTCACTAAAAATCTGTGTGTCACAGTGTCTATGCCTATGGTGTCTGTATGATGTCATATAGACATCATAGGCACATCATAGGCTCCATGATGCATCAAAACTTTGTTAAACAAGCAAACGCCACTGAAGACGCAGTCCAAGGACGGATAACACTGGTCAACACCAAATTTATTGTCTTGAGTTTTTTTTAAACTGATTTAGGACAATTTTGATGTGCTGAACCCAAAAATCACATTGGTTTTGCTCAGTCAGGTCAACTTTTTGCATTATGGCCACGTGTTGTTTTATGTTTTTGTTTACATGTATGGGTATTTTTGCTTTATATGATGCAAAATTCTTTTTTATGTCTTGAAATTATCTGAATTACATTCAATTTACATGTACTAAAGGTAAGTACATGCACAGTGCTAAGTAAGTACTAAGTACAGGTTTTTACTTTTTTGTATATTAGTTGGCAGATGGGCCAGCGCGGTGGAGGAGTGGTTACCACTGCGGCAGCACAGCAAGTCACCCTTGGCCGAGGGATCCAGGGTTCGATCCCAGCCCTCGACCAACAGTGATCTGTGTGGAGTTTGCATGTTCTCCCCATGTCTGCGTGGGTTTACTCCGGGATTTCTCTGGTTTCCTCCCACAAGCCAAAAACATTCAAGTTAGGTTAATTGGCATCAAACTGGGGATTCTAAATTGTCCTTAGGTATGAATGGGTGTCTGTCTCTCTGTGTTGGCCCTGGGATGGACTGGTGATTTGTCTAGGGTGTACCCTGCCTCGCCCCCAAAGATGTTGGGATAGGCTCCAGCACCCGCATCCCCACCCCCCCCACCCCCGTAACCTGAAAAAGGATTAAATGGAAGAAGATGGATGGATGGATATGCACAGTACTAAGTACTAAGTAAGTACAGATTTTTACTTAGCACCTGATCGAGAGAAACGGATGTCATTTTCGGATTCAGCAGTGCAAAATTGTCTTAAATCAGTTGAAAAAAACACAGACAACTTACAAAAAAATTATTTTTGTAACCCTGTGTAATTTTTTTCATATATAAGGAGTTGTCCAGAACTTTTTATAAGAACTCCTTATACAACGATATAGAGTGATGATAGTCAAGTCAGTGGCAGTAATGCACCTCTAAGATGGTTGCCAGCCACCAATCAAATCTAAAAGAAGAAGAAAAATAATACAACAATGCATTGGCAATGGCAAGTATTGACATTAAGGAGATCCCTGCATCAACCCAGGCAACCCAGGCAACCAAGTTTAGCATTACATGAATGTTCCTCTTCCTGAAAAGGGTCGAAAGACACGTTTTGCTCAGATCTACTTTTATGATCCTGTCCATGAACTGGAATTATGACGCACCTATCCCTCAACCAGTGGTCTGAACGAAGAAGAAGACCCACCAGATAGAGAGCAATAGAGTGAGGAGAACTGCTGCATGTCAGAAAACATGCCATGAAGATGAAACACCTGATGTTCGAGCAGTACGTTGCAGACATGACTGTGAACAACAAAGCCGTCTGAGACAGGAGACCCTTCAGCAACGGGCATGCAGAAATACTTGCTTATACTTGGTTTCTATAAGCATGGATGGGTATGCGCTAGCCATCACTTTATCACTTTATCACTCTATCACTCTATAAATTCAAGAAATCTCTGTCAGTGTGTCTGTCAGTGTGTCACGATCATAGGACCGCCTATGATGTTCTGATCATGTCTGCATGATGTCCTATGAGTGTGTCACAATCATAGGACCACCTATGATGTTCCTATGATGTCTGATCATGTCCTATGATGTTCCGGTGATCTCAGGCATCATAGGACTTGCGATGCCGTCATATAGACAATAAGACTGGCTAAAAGATCATAGGAGTGTCTATGACGTTCCTACCTATGATGTCTACATGATGTCTATATGACGACATATAGACACCATAGTATAGAGTCACCTATGATGCTCCTATGATGTCTACATGATGTCTTTATGACATCATATTGACACCGTATAGACTGATTCCAGAAAATCTGGGTGTGTGTCACAGTGTCTGCCTATGGGGTCTAGATGAGGTCATATAGACATCATAGCCACATCATAGGCTCAGTGATGCATCAAAACTTTGTTAAACAAGAAAAACAATACAATGAATTGGCAATGGCAAGTATTGGCCTTAAGGAGATCCCCTGCTTCAACCCAGGCATACATATACAAGGTAAAGTTTATCATTACATTGTTAAACAAGCAAAACAGTGCGTTGGCAATGGCAAATATTGGCATTAAGGAGATCCCTCTGCCTGGCTTCAACCCAGGCATATGTATACAAGGTAAAGTTTATCATTACATTGACGCTCCTCTTCCTGAACAGGGTCGAAAGCCACTTTTGCTCAGATCTACTTTCATGATCCTGTCCATGAACTGGAATTACAACGCACCTATCCCTCAACCAGTGGTCTGAACGAAGAAGAAGAAGACCCATGACATGGAGAGCAATAGAGTGAGGAGAACTGCTGCATGTCAGAAAAGATGCTGTGAAGATGAACACCTGACGTTCAAGCAGTACGTCGCAGGCATGACTGTGAACAACACAGCCATCTGAGACAGGAGGAGACCCTTCAGCAACGGGCATGCAGAAATCTATAATTTAAGAAATCTCTGTGTGTGTGTGTGTCTGTCTGTCTGTCTGTCTGTCATGCTCATGTCCTATGATGATCCTATGACCTCAGGCATCATAGGACTTGCGATGCTGTCATAAAGATATAATGTTTATATGATGTCATATAGACCTAGCACATCATAGGATGCCCTATGATGTCCAATGATGATATCATGCAACATAGGACTCACGATGCTGTCATGTAGACAAATGTGTCTTTATGATGTCATACAGACCATCACTCACCATGCCTAGACTAATGTGTCTTTATGATGTCATATGGCTCAAAATTACCAAGGTGAATAAGTCACAGGGCCAGCAGAGCAGCTGCTGGCCGGCTGGCTGGCTGGCACAGCTACTGACGCCGCCGAGGACACAGTCCAAGGATGGATAATTTTTTCCACACGCAAGGAGTTGTTCAGAACCCCTTATAAGAACTCCTTATACAGAGATATAGAGTGATGATAAGATAAGATAAGCCTTTATTAGTCCCACAACGGGGAAATTCCAGGATTGCAACAGCACAGGGATAGCAACACTCAGAGCAACAATCAGAAGGCAAGAAAAAAAAAAAAAAAAAGCAAGCAAGCAAGAGCAGCTAATATACTGTACATATGTACATATTACCAAAAATATATATATATACACACAGACACACAGTGCAGAGCATTGTAGCTGGATGGGATAAATATATGAGTATATAAACACACAGTGCGGAGCATTGTAGCTAGATGGAATAAATATGTAGATATATAAACACCCACAGTACGGAGCATTGCAGCTAGGTGGAATAAATATGTAAATATGTAAACACACACAGTGCGGAGCAATGTAGCTAGATGGAATAATATGTAGATATATAAACACACAGTGTGGAGCATTGTAGCTAGATGGAATGAATATATAGATATATAAATATAAACATAAACATAAACACACCCAGTGTGGAGCATTGTAGCTAGATCAAGTCAATGGCAGTAATGCACCTGTAAGCTGGTTGCCAACCGCCAATCAAATCTACAAGAAGAAGAAGTCACACAGCCAGTCTTTACAGCATGTTGGTGTTTTCTGCACAACAGATTTCTTCAGCCATGGCCAATTCTACATTGCCGCAAGCACAGTTGCTAGATCAAGCGGTCTTGATATTCTTGCTCAAGATGAAGAAACCATGCAAAAGCGTCGCTTTCTCAGCAATGTGGTTTTTAAAGAGGTGCTGACACGGTAAAAATGTGTAACCTTGGAAGAATGCCAGTCTACACTACAAATGTAGTAGTAGCCAAGCAAAGCGCTGATTTTCTCCAGGTGCTCCGGTTTCTTGGTTTCTACGGGCATGCACAGGCCTTCCTGAACAGGGTCGAAAGCCACTTTTTGCTCAGATCTATTTTCATGATCCTGCCCATGAACTGGAATTACGACGCACCTATCCCTCAACCAGTGGTCTGAACGAAGAAGAAGAAGACCCACCAGATGGAGAGCAATAGAATGAGGAGAACCGCTGCACGTCAGAAATGATGCCGTGAACATGAAACATCTTAGGTTTCAGCAGTATGCCGCAGGCATGACTGTGAACAACACATTCGTCTGAGATAGGAGGAGACCCTTCAGCAACGGGCATGCAGAAATACTTGCTTATACTTGGTTTCTATGGGCATGGACGGGTATGCATGGGTATGTACTAGTATATAAAATTCAAGAAACCTCTGTCTGTCTGTGTGTCTGTGTCACGTGTGCACACTGTGTTCCTATGATTTCACATGACCATATAAGGAGTTCTGAACAACTCCTATAGGCACATTGTGAGGTCAGAACACTTTCTACGGACATGCAGAACTGCTTTCTTACACTTGCTTTCGACAGGCATGTAGAAATACTTGCTTAACCATGTCAAAGATCAAAGGCAGGCATCACTATGGTTACTGTTGCCATGGTAACAGTAACTTTCAATGGGCAAGCAAAAATGCTTGCTTACACCTGCTTTCTACAGGCATGCAGAAATACTTGCTTATATTTGGTTTCTATGGGCGTGCACGGGTATGCAGTAGTTGATAGTTAAAAAGGACAAACTTTGTAGCTTTTATCTGCCACACCATTAATGTTGCAGCACAGCTAAAGAAAAGTGACAGAATCAAAGCCATTGTGGAAGCAGCAGGAAGATCCTGGAGGTGAAAGATATCAAAGCCTACCAGATTCATGTTTTATTTACAGCTGAAACTGGGGAGGATGCACATGTTGAAACTTAAGCTCTTATTTATGGTACTACACATACTACAGTGGAATGCGAGGAGTCTTATAGCAAACGGACAAGAACTCAAGAAGTATCTTTACAAACTACAAGTTGTTCCAGAGGTAGTGTGTGTACAGGAGGTATGGCTTCAACCACTTACATTTTATTATTCCACGATATAGTTCAATCAGATAGGATAGAATTAACAGTGTAAATGGAGGAGGATGTGCCACTTTCATTAAAGATGTCCTGGCATATAGGGTGAGTCCCTCCCCTGAGGATATAGAGTGTAATATTATTGAAATATGTAGGCCAAATGGACAAGGAAATATTAAGCTGTTTAATTTTTACAACCCATGTAGGAAGTTAACAGCAGATATTTTCAGTGTTATGGCAGGGGAAGGGCATATGAAAGAGGTATGGTGTGGAGACTTTAATGTCCATAATGATGTCCTATGATGTCTACATGATGCCCTATTCATAGGACTGCCTATGATGTTCCTATGATGTCTACATATTTTCCTATGATGTTCCGATGCCAAAGATCATAGGACCGCCTATGTCTGTGTGTCATCACTCTATAAAAGCAATAAATCTGTGTGTCACGTTCATAGGACGGCCTATGATCTCTGCCAAAACATCATAGGACGTCCTATGAACTTAGGCATAATAGGACACATAGACAAATGTGTCTTTATGATGTCATATAGACCATGAACTCAGGCATCATAGGACAACTTGCAATGACTATATGATGGCCATAGACAAATGGGATTGATGTATATCACTCATCACTCTATAAAAACAAGAAATCTGTGTGTCTGTCACATTCGTAGGACATCATAGGATGGCCTATGATCTCTGCCTGAACATCATAGGACGTCCTATGAACTCAGGCATCATAGGACACAGACAAATGTGTCTGAACTCAGGCATCATAGGACACATAGACAAATGTGTCTTTATGATATCATATAGACCATGTGTCTTTGAACTCAGGCATCATAGGACACATAGACAAATGTGTCTTTATGATGTCATATACAGTTAGGCCCAAAAATATTTGGACAGTGACACAAGTTTTGTTATTTTAGCTGTTTACGAAAACATATTCAGATACAATTATATAATCAATGTGGGCTTAAAATGCAGACTCTCAGCTGTAATTTGAGAGTATTCACATCTAAATTGGAGCAAGGGTTTAGGAATTACAGCTCTTTAATACGTAGCCGCCTCTTTTTCAAGGGACCAAAAGTAATTGGACAATTGACTCAGAAGGCTGCAAAAAACAAGGCTGCATGGGCTCTTCCCTCGTTTACCTGTCATCAGTTAAGCAGTTAAAAGGTCTGGAGTTGATTCCAGGTGTGGCGTTTGCATTTGGAAGCTGTTGCTGTGAACACACAACATGCGGCCAAAGGAGCTCTCAATAGAGGTGAAACAGACCATCCTGAGGCTGAAAAAAAAAAAGAAGAAATCCATCAGAGAGATAGCAGAAATATTAGGAGTGGCCAAATCAACAGTTTGGTATATTCTGAGAAAAAAAGAGTGCACTGGTGAGCTTGGGAACTCAAAAAGGCCTGGACGTCCACGGAAGACAACAGTGGTGGATGATCACAGAATCCTTTCCATGGTGAAGAACAACGCTTCACAACATCCACTCAAGTGAAGACACTCTCCAGGAAGTAGGTGTATCAGTATCTAAGTCTACCTAAAGAGAAGACTTCATGAGAGTAAATACAAAGGATTCACCACAAGGTGCAAACCATGAATCAGCCTCAAAAATAGAAAGGCCAGAATTGACTTTGCCAAAAAACACCTGGAGAAGCCAGCCCAATTCTGGAACAGCATTCTTTGGACAGATGAGACTAAGATCAGCCTGTACCAGAATGATGGGAAGAAGAAAGTTTGGAGAAGAATTGGAACAGCTCATGATCCAAAGCACTACATCTTCTGTAAAACATGGTGGAGGCAGTGTGATGGCATGGGCATGCATGGTTTCCAATGGCACTGGGTCACTTGTGTTTATTGATGATGTGACAAAAGACAGAAGCAGCTGGATGAATTCTGAAGTGTATAGGGATATACTTTCTGCTCAGATTCAGCCAAATGCAGCAAAGTTGATTGGACGGCGCTTCACCAATGATCCAAAACATACTGCAAAAGCAACCCAGGAGTTTCTTAAAGCATTGAAGTGGAATATTCTACAATGGCCTAGTCAATCACCAGATCTCAACCCAATCGAGCATGCATTTCACTTGCTCAAGACAAAACTTAAGGCAGAAAGACCCACAAACAAGCAACAACTGAAGACAGCTGCAGTAAAGGCCTGGCAAAGCATCACAAAGGAGGAAACCCAGCGTTTGGTGATGTCCATGGGTTCCAGACTTCAGGCAATCATTGACTGCAAAGGATTCTCAACAAAATATTGAAAAGTAACATTTTACTTAGGGTTATGTTTATTTGTCCAATTACTTTTGAGCCCCTGAAATGAGGAGCGTTTGTATAAAAATAGCTACAATTCCTACATGTTTAATCATATATTTTTGTTCAACCCTTGAATTAAACCTTAAAGTCTGCACTTCATTTCCGTTGTAGTTGTTTCATTTCAAATCCAATGTGGTGGCATGCAGAGCCCAAATCATTGAGATGTGTCCACTGTCCAAATATTTCTTGGCCTAACTGATACAAGCCCACGGCACATAGACAAATGTGTATTTATGATGTCATATACATCAAGCCTGCCTTCATGTCTTTATGATGTCATATACAGTGACAGACCATCAGGCAACATGTCTTTTGATGTCACTAACATCAAGGCTGCCTTCATGTCTTTATGATGTCATATGCAGTGAGTCCATGCCAGAAAGCCTCTTTTTGCTCAGATCTATTTTCTGATCCTGTCCCATGAACTGGGAATTACACCGCACCTATCCCTCAACCAGTGTCTCAACGAAGAAGGCAAATGTGTAAAGTGTGTGAAAGTGAAAAGTGAAAAATGTGTGAAGTGATGATATAGAGTGAAGTGATGATACAGAGTGAAGTGATGATACAGAATGAAGTGCGAGGAGACGAAGAAGAGTGATGTCTGAAGATAGAGTTGAGGTTCGACTGGACACAGCAATGATGATAGAAGGACTACAGCTCCTTCTTCTTCTTCTTTTAGATTTGATTGGCGGTTGGCAACCAGCTTACAGGTGCATTACCGCCACGTACTTCACTCTATATCATCACTCTATCTGGTCAGGAGCTGTAGTCCTTCTATCATCATTGCTGTGTCCAATCAAATCTCAACTCTATCTTCAGACATCATTCTTCTTCGTCTCCTCATACTTCACTCTATATCATCACTCTATCTGGTCAGGAGCTGTAGTCCTTCTATCACCACTGCTGTGTTCATTCAAACCTCAACTCTTATCTTCAGACATCACTCTTCTTCATTTCATGTAGTCAATGTGCCTCTCCGCGATTATCATCACTCTTTATCTTTGTATAAGGAGTTCTTATAAGGAGTTCTGAACAACTCCTTATGTGGACTACAGCTCCTGACCAGATAGAGTGATGATATAAAGTGAAGTACGTGGCGGTAATGCACCTGTAAGCTGGTTGCCAACCGCCAATCAAATCTAAAGAAGAAGGAGAAGAAGACACCCGCCAGGATGGATAATTTTTTCACCGCATTCGGAGGTTGTTTAGAACTCTTTATAAGAACTCCTAATACAAATGATGATCAAGTCAGTGGTGGTAATGCACCTGTAAGCTGGTTGCCAATGCCAATTAAATCTAAAAGAAGAAGAAGAACAACAAGAACAAGCGTCCTCTTCTTCTTCTTCTTCTCTCGGTACTGGCGGATAGCAAACAACTGAAAGGTGCATACTGCCACCTTCTGTACAAGAGTGTGTAACATTTTGTCATTTGAGCCTGACCCTAAGTTCTATGACTTAATCCTGTGTTATTTAAAAAAGAGAAAAGAGCCCTTCTTGTGATTCTTAGTGCCTCTCCATCTCCATCTGTTCCCAGAATCCAGAAAAATACCATTCCCTACCAGCCTTTCAAACTTCATTTTTCATTTCTCTCTTCATTTCCATACTCGTGACAGTGTAATAAGATGTGCTCGACATTTTCTTTTACTCCACATTCTCTACATTTGTCACGTTCACGTTTCCCCATGATGAATAAAGTGCCATTTAAACCTGTGTGATCCAGTCTGAGTCTTGCCATAATGTCTTCCCTGCTGTTTGTTGTTTTATAATTCTTTATTGCAATAGAGTTTTGTATTTTGTAATACAATCTACCTATGTCTATGAATATGACCTTTTCATCACAAACACGGTATTCAGAACGGCAGACAAGTACAAGACTACTTGGATGCACCCCAGATCCAGACAATGGCACTTGATAGATTATGTCATAGTCCCTCAGCGAGATAACCAGGATGTTCTTGTCACCAGAGCCATGCGTGGAGCAGAATGCTGGACAGATCACAGACTTGTTCGCTCCACCCTGAAATTGCACATCACTTCACACTATCCAAAGTGCCCGAAGCTTGTCCGCTCTACCTTCAACACAGCCAAACTCCCGCAGCCTTTCCGCCTGTGTAAGTTCCAGGACAGACTGGACTAGAAGCTGTCTACTGAGGGACCACTGACTGGAGACCCAATCCAGAAGTGGAACCAGTTCAGAGAAGTGGTGACAGAGACAGCGAAGTCAGTGCTTGGCCCCAAGCGCCGGACCCATCAGGACTGGTTCAATGAGAACGACAGTGCCATTGAAGACCTATTACCAAGAAAAAACAGGGCAATTCCTGGAGTGGCAAAATGACCCAGGCTCCATCCCAAGAGGGAGAGGTTCAAATCTTACCAGGCTCTAGCCCAAAGGAGATCCGCAGGATGCATGACAAGTGGTGGGAGAAGAAAACTGAGGAGGTTCAAAGCTTCGCTGACTCCAGCAACTCGAAGCAGTTTTTCAACTCCATCAAGTTGGTCTTCAGTCCTTTGAAATCTGGTTCTGCCCCCTTGCTGTCAGCAGATGGATCCACCCTCATCAAGGACAAGGCTGCCATCAGCACCAAATGGAAAGAACATTTCAGCCGACTTCTGAACCACCCTTCTTCAGTTGATCAGTCTGCACTGGACCAGATCCCTCAACAGCCAGCCATCCAAGAACTTGACAACCCTCCTTCCCTGATCGAAATCAGGAAGGCTATCAAACAGATGAGATGTGGCAAAGCATCTGGCAAGGACAGCATTCTCAAAGAAGTGTACAAGGCACTTAGCGAAGAGGCTCTACTGGCATTTCATACTGTTCTAACCAGTATCTTGGAAGAGGAGGTAATGCCAACAGACCTGTGTGATGCAACGATTGTTGCCCTGTACAAAAACAAAGGCTCCAGAGCAGACTGTGGGAATTACAGAGGCATATCCCTCTCTCCCATTGCTGGAAAAATCCTTCCCCATGTCATCCTGAACAGGCTGATCTCGACAGTCTCAGAAAAGAACCTTCCGGAGTCACAGTGTGGTTTCCGCCCTGATCACACCACTGTTGACATGGTCTTTGCAGTGAAACAGGTTCAGGAGAAATGCTTGGAGCAGAACATGACACGCAGTCTTCATTGATCTAACGAAGGCATTCAATACTGTCAACAGAGATGCATTATGGATCATTCTGGGAAAACTCGGCTGCCCAGTGGAGCTCACCACGCTCATCTGGCTGTTTCACGACAACATGACAGGAGAAGTTCTGTCAGATGGTGAACCATCTGAGAAATTCAGCATCTCCAATGGTGTGAAACAGGGGCTGCGTCCTCGCACCTGTATTGTTCAACCTCTTCTTCATGCAAGTGCTGTTGCGAGCTGTCAGAGACCTCGACCTGGGTATCTACATCAGATACCGTCTGGACGGATCACTGTTATACCTGAAGTGTCTTACGGCAAAGACCAAGACACTGGAGAGGCTCATAACAGAAGCCCTATTTGCTGATGACTGTGCTCTGATGGCCCATGAGGAGAACCACCTACAGTTAATTGTCGATAAGTTCTCCGAAGCATCTAAGCTGTTCGGCCTGAAAATCATCCTCAGCAAGACAGAAGTCCTCTTCCAGCCCGCCCACACAGTGTCCCCCAACAGCCAAGCACACCGAGATGGCATATTGCTGAAGAATGTTGACAACTTCAGTACCTGGCAGCACATCTCATGCGATGGATCCTGGACAGTGAAATATCAGCAAGGATCCAGAAGCAAGCCCAGGCATTGGCAGACTCCGTACCAAAGTCTTGCAGCACAAAGACATCCGTCTCTCCACCAAGTTCAAGGTGTATAGTGCTGTGGTCCTTTCATCACTGCTGTATGGCTGCGAGACATGGACCCTGTACCGCAGACACATCAAACAGCTGGTACAGTTCCATACACGCTCTCTGCGATCAATCATGTGGATACATTGGCAGGACCGCATTACCAACCAAGAGGTCCTCAACTGAACAGGCCTTACAAGCATCGAAGCCAAAATCCTCCAGGTCCAACTTCAATGGTCTGGTCACGTCATCCGCATGGATGAGTCCCAAATCCCCAGACAGCTCTTCTATGGAGAACTGGCACAGGGCAGTCGCAGCAGGGTCGCCCAAAGAACAGGTTCAGGACAACCTCAAGCAAACCTCAAGTGGGCAGACCTCCAGCCACGAGAGCTTGAGGCCACTGCAGCTGACAGAACTGCTTGGTGTGCTCTGATAAGGAGGTCTGTATCAGCATTCGAAGATGACCACCTCCAATGCCTTGCAGTGGCCCGTGATCGACACATAGAACGTCTTCTATCGTCCTGACAGCTGGTATTCCATGCCAACCTGCAACTGACTGTGCGCTTCTGACTTTGGCCTCCGAAGCCACATGCGTGTCCACAGATGACTGCACAACATGTCATTCTCAGCTCCCGAGAGACTACCAAGAAGAAGAATACGATCTGCCTTTATGATCTTCATCCCATATTTTTTGCCATAGGTCAATTCCTTTTTTCTTGATTACTGCTTTCCCTTCACCTTTTCCAAGAGAAAATGGTATAGTTATTTCTTTCCCAAGTGTACTTTTTGCTAATTTGTCTGCACAGTCATTCCCTTTCAACCCTTCGTGTGCAGGAACCCAACAAAACTGAACCTCTCCACCACCCCTGTATACCCTAAATAAACTGTGATATAGCTCAATCACCAAGTCTTCCCTTGTAGATTTTAGTGTCTGTATGGTTTTTAAAGCTGCAAGTGAATCTGTGCACACCACCACTCGGTCTGGTCTGACCTCCTCCACCCATTGCAAACCAATAATTATTGCCACCATCTCTGCTGTAAACACGGATGTATTGTTGGGAGAGTCTTTCTGAGATGGTCACTTTAAACTCTGGAATGTACAGTATACTCCAACTCCAACAGAGCCCTCTTTGTTCTCTGAACTGTTAGTATAGAGCTGTAAGTAGTTATAGTAATTGTTCCTGGGGTAAATTCTTGTTTTAACACCAACTTCACTCATATGCCAATCCTTTTTCCTCATTAGCAGACTAATGTCTGCTTCTTTTCCCGTAAACAGCCAAGGGGGAACATTACTCACTGGACTGGTGTTAGTTATATCAACGAGTGTCTAGTCCATACATTCTGGCTTTTCTTTCAATTGTCCACCCAAACCCATGTCCATGGAAGTTAGAATATTGCCAGCAGTCTTGTAGTGTTGTTTTTGAAATATTTGCTTCCTCACTTCCTTTCAGCTTGACCCAGTATGATAATGCGAGTTTATTTCTTCTCAAATCCATTGGCATTTCTCCTGCTTCTATTAAAACTGCATTGTTTGGTGTTGTTTTGATGGCTCCAATGCACAGGTGATGCGCTCTATGCTGCATTCTGTCTATTTTTTCCAGAGTCGTCTTTGCTGCTGCTCCATAAATCATGCATCCATAGTCTATTGTCGATCTCATTAGCGCTCTGTAAATGTCAATTAATGCCTGTTTATCTGCACCCCATTTGTATCCAGCTACAGCTTTTATGAGATTAATGACTTTTTTACACTTTGTCCAGATTTTCAACATGAACTCTCCATGTGTATGCACTATCAAACCACAATCCTAGATATCCCAACTCACTCACTTTCTCTATTGGTTGATTATATAATGCTAATGGTTCTGTACCAGTTCTGCGTTTTTTTGGTTTTTTTTTTTTGTGAAAATCATATAGCAGGTTTTACTGTTTGAAAATTTAAATCCCCACTCATGTGACCACTTTTCCACTTTCTCCATTGCTTTCCTGATGTTTCTGAACATAAATTTCTCATTTCTTCCCCTTGTCCATATGGCTCCATCATCTGAATATAATGCTGTTTTGATGGATCCCTCTTGATCCTCAAACATGTCATTAATCATTATGTTGAATAAAACTGGGCTTATCACACTCCCGAAGAACACCATTTTCTATTTCAAAGTCATTAGAAACTTCTGATCCTGCTTTTACCCTTATTGTCCTGTGTGTTTAAAAAAATCCATTCTACCACCAATGCCCTTTTTTTTTTTTCAATTTGATAACAATGGTAAATGGCATTCACTTATATAGCGCTTTTATTCTCATCTCTTGATGACCAAAGCGCTTTACAGATCCTGCTATCCACCCATTCACACACTGATGGCAGTATGCTGCCTATCATGGCGCTTCCAGACCCACCAGGAGCAATTGGGGGTGAAGTGTCTTGTCCAGGGACACAACGGCAGGATATCTGGGGAGAGCAGGATTCGAACCGCCAACCATGTGGTTATTGGACAACCCGCTCTACCTCCTGAGCCACTGCTGTCCCTGGTATAAGAAGTCCATACTATAAGAATGCTATATGCTGTAAGAAGTCCATCCCTCCAGTGAGTCATAAGCCTTTTCAATATCCAGATAAACTATAACCATTACTTCTTTCATTTTGAGAGTCTTTTCAATATCATTACTTACCCTAACTAGAGCATCCACTGTGGATCTTCCTCTTCTAAAACCATTCTGATAGTTGTTGATTAATCGTCTTTGCTCTAGTACATATGAGAGTCTGTAAACTAACACCTTCTCCATCCATTTCCCTAAGTGTGACGTTAATGCTATTGGCCTGTAGTTGCCTGGATGAGCTGGATTTTTCCCTGGCTTATTAAATGGTAAAATTACAGCCTTTTTCCACCCACTTGGGATAACCCCCTCCTTCCATATTCTGTTAAACAATTTCAGCACCAGTTGCATTGATTGCATAGGTAACTGCTGGAACATAGCATAGCTTAACTGATCATATCCTGGAGCTGTGTATCCACTATTTTGCAAAGCTCTCTTCAAATTCTGACATTGTAAGCTTGAGGTCTAACGCAGTCATATCTTCTTTCACTTCCTTTTTTAAGTTTCCATTTTCTCTGAGTTTATGCTCGGAGGAGGTTGCCAGGGCAGTAAGTGACTGAGACCGGCCTGGGTGGCCGACATCTTGGCCGTGGCAATGTGTAGAGTGATGATATAGAGTGAAGTGATGATATAGAGTAAAGTACAAGGAGACGAAGAAGAGTGATGTCTGAAGTAGAGTTGAGGTTCGACTGGACACAGCAATAATGATAGAAGGACTACAGCTCCTGACCAGATAGAGTGATGATATAGAGTGAAGTACGTGTTGGTAATGCACCTATAAACTGGTTGCCAACCGCCAATCAAATCTAAAAGAAGAAGAAGAGTTTATGCTCTCTTTGCTGTCTATGACTCGCACCAAGATGTTCTCCTCTATGCACTGCTGCAAATGCTCTACCTAGGACTTCTGCTTTTTCTTTGTCTGATACAGCCATCTTGTCCCATCCACTAGAGCTGGAATTTTAACTGATACCCTTTTCCCACTCATTTTTTTAAACATACCCCAGACTTCACCTAATTCTGTTTTCCTATCAAGGGTGAAACAAAATTCTCTCCATGTTGACCTTTTCCTATTTTTAATTATCTATCGAGCTACTGCCCTTTTCTTTTTATAATCTATTAAATTTTCACTATTCATATTCTTCCTCAGCTCTCTGAATGCCTTGTTTCACTCTTTTACTGCAATACTACATTCCTCATTCCACCAGGGTACAACCTTCTTCCTACCCTGTGTAGCTTTCTTAGGTGTACTTGCTACTGCAGCATTCAGAATATGATTGGTTACCTGACTTGAACATTCTTCTATGCCACCTTCTAATGTTACCAAATGACATGACTGTTCACAGTATTGCCTAAATTTTCCCCAGTCTGCCTTGTCAAAACACCATCTTGTAAAACATCTTCCCTCTTGTATTGTCGTGAACCGAGCTGGGGATCCTCCCGAGCTCAGCTTCATGGCTGTTTTCTGTTCCTCAGTTATCTGTGCTTTATGTTACCTTTTGAGTTCCATGTTGTGTTTCATTGGTTAGCTATGTTCTGTTGTAGTTTTGATGCTCTTTGTTCTTTGCCATTTGATTATCTTTTGAGTGATCTGTAATTATTTCTTAGTCTGTGTTTGGTTTTGTATTTATTCATTCGGTGTCTGTCAGCCACGCCTCCCTCTCCTGTCTACTACTGACAGGTGATTCTAATCTGTCATTATTTGCCTCCACTCTCCCTGCTCAGGTCCACACACCCACTCTCACGCACTCACGTGTACACTCACACTGGCAATCACTCTGGTCATTATGTCCTGATTATTTAAGCTCTGTTCACCCAGCAGTGATAGCCAGATTATTGCACAGTCTTCTGCACTGTATACTGCTTGGTCATCTGTGTTTTGGATCATCACTGGGTTTCCCCTCATGGACTGCTCTGTTCCAGTGTAACGTCGGGGCCATTTTAAGGGAGCCAGGGATTTCCCAGCATGCTTTGCCAGTTTGAAACGTTACTGTGTGTGTTAAATGTGTTACTTCTGAGTTATACTGTTGTGTCATTATAACTGCATTATAATGACCCAGCAGTGTTTAGCAGGATTAGGGCAAGATGTATCATGTGTGTGTAACCATGATTGAAACGGAGGTCTGGGGGAATGACCTCCACTGCTCTGTGTACTAAGTTGCAGGTTGGGGGTCGGGGTGTGTGTAAAATAAATCTGGTTGATCACAGCCATCTGCTCCATTGTCTTTTTGTGTGAACCCCTGCAAACGTCACACTGGTGTCAGAAGTGGGATATGGAGCAAGATGAGGATCCAGGCGGAGGTACAGCGGCCGGAGCGATTCATCGCTCAGCCGGGAACGGGAGTATAGAGCAGAGACGCCGGCCCCCCGGAGAGCTTCGCTGCGATGGACGGAGCAGAGCAAACCAGCCCCGTTTCCCGCCCTTTTCAGGGCAGGACGGGCTGGCGATTCCAGAGCAATTAGGAGCGGCAATCGACCGGGAGATGACGGTCCCATCCATCCAGCAGCGAGCCAAGATTCCCCGCTACAACGGCGAGAACCTGTCGGATGACCGCCTGGCCTAGGTCGAGTTGGCTGCCGCGCTGATCATCGGAGGAAACCACCGTGCTGAGAGCCGAGTGGAGGAGGAGCTTCGGCAGATCACAGCAGCGCGTGCACGAAGGAAACAGCCGTGGCGACGCGAGGAAGGACGGCTTCCGCTGCACAGAGCCAGGGTACATGGCATGGTACCGCCCCGCACACAGCGCACGACAAACTGCCCCTCGCCGACGCTAAAATTAGAGCGAAGGTGGCATGGACGGGGGGAAAAAGCCGCCTCCTGCAGATGCTTCCCCCGGCAGATGACGTCACAGAGGCGCAGGAGCGACGCAGCGGAGCGAGCAGGACGAAGATGCGGCCACTTCCAGGCGCGGCAAGGGCTGGACGCATGGACGCGGGCCAGCGGCCGCCTGGGAAAACTGGCAGCGGTGGGAGTCGCCGGCCGCGATCGGCCCCTGGGACTCCCGCTGCCAGGGAAGGGACTGTGCATGGTCCTACAGAGGCTGTCAGATGTGTCCATCCGCCCCGCTGATGGCCAAACCGGAACCCTACCCCAACAGATGCTCTCTGACGAGACTCAGATGGCCCGTGCATGCCGGCCCTGGCACCGGGCTGACTCGTGTTGGATTTCTGAAAGTGGACTTTGAATTTTCTGGGGACAGAAACCAGTCCAGGGGGGGGGCAGTGTAACGTCGGGGCCATTTTAAGGGAGCCAGGGATTTCCCAGCATGCTTTGCCAGTTTGAAACGTTACTGTGTGTGTTAAATGTGTTACTTCTGAGTTATACTGTTGTGTCATTATAACTGCATTATAATGACCCAGCAGTGTTTAGCAGGATTAGGGCAAGATGTATCATGTGTGTGTAACCATGATTGAAACGGAGGTCTGGGGGAATGACCTCCACTGCTCTGTGTACTAAGTTGCAGGTTGGGGGTCGGGGTGTGTGAAAATAAATCTGGTTGATCAGAGCCATCTGCTCCATTGTCTTTTTGTGTGAACCCTTGCAAACGTCACATTATGTCCTGATTATTTAAGCTCTGTTCACCCAGCAGTGATAGCCAGATTATTGCACAGTCTTCTGCACTGTATACTGCTTGGTCATCTGTGTTTTGGATCATCACTGGGTTTCCCCTCATGGACTGCTCTGTTCCTGGCCCTGTGAGTACTCTTTGTTCCTCTCACTGGCCAGTCTCGTCTGGAAGCTCATTAGTTGTTCTCTCCTGCTCACCCCGCTGTCAGTCTCGCCTGAAGCACCCTGGGATTCCTCTAGTTTTACTCACCTGCTGCTGAGGGGCGTCCTGCAAGTTTTCCCAGTGATTCCCATGTATTTTGTTCGCCTGTTTGTTTGTTTGGACTGTCAATTTACGTTTGCGCAATAAATACAACATCCTCCTGCATGTGGGTTTCTGTCTTTCCTGCCTCAAACAGGCAGGAATTCATGACATGTATATATAACTTCAGTTTTAATGACTAAGTATTGGGAAGTGATCACTTCCAATAGTTGTATTGTTCATAACCGTCCATTCACAGGCGCTCACTAAAGAATCAGATACCAGTGTCAGGTCAATACATGATGATGTGCCCCTATGCACATCCACCCTGGTACCTTCACCACTGTTGAGACAGCAATCTTTCATCTAACATTTCTTCCTCAGGTCAATACATGATGATGTGCCCCTATGCTCATCCACCCTGGTACCTTCACCACTGTTGAGACAAATTAACGATCTTTCATCTAACATCTCTTCCACAACATTTCCATTGTTATCTGTACTAGTGCCTACCTGTGCATGCCCATAGAAAGCAGGTGTAAGCAAGGGTGTAAGCAAGCACGTCAGCATTCATTCAGTGATGCCTGCCTTTGACCTTTGATGGTGTCATAGCGAGTCCTATGAACTTTGATGTCATAGCGAGTCCTGTGATCGTGAGTGATGCCTGCCTTTGATCTTTGATGTCCTATGATCGTGAGTGAGCGTGAGTGATGCCTGCCTTTGATCTTTGATGATGTCATAGTGAGTCGTATGATCCTGAGTGATGCAGTCCAAGGACAGATCATTTTTTCACACATATACATAGGAACATCATAGGACATCATGCAGACATCATAGGAACATCATAGGCGGTCCTATGATCTGTATCTGCGTCTCATCTCATTATTCTTCTAGCTGTAGTCCATATCTGCTTCTCATCTCATTATTCTTTTAGACTTGATTGGCGGTTGATCCACCAGCCCGTGATGTCTTTGAACTTAAAAGATCCCCCACTTAACAAGTCCTCAGCTGCTTCCCACTGTAGCCCCTTAATGCCAAGATATTTTTCTGCTGCTTTCACAATGATTTTGATTTTTTTTTCTGTTTTCTTGGAAGTCTGCGCAGTGCAGTTTATTACATCTCCCACAAATAAGACAAAATTATTTTCCTTCAAAACCAGAGTATCTTCCTTTCTATTTCATGCACTGCAGGTCTGCACGCTTTCCCTGTTCGAGTCCACTTCCACTTTTTGCATATGTTAATCCCTGGGAGACTTTTATCTGTTGAATTTCTGCTGCTCTTTTGTTGGCTTCACAACCTCAATATGCAGAGCTATGCTCACCACTGCAGTTACAGCACTTTAATTTGGCTCCTCTTTCACCCTTGCCATATTCATGTTCACCGGAGCATCTGGCACATCATTGTCTACTTTTGCATATCGCTGCTACATGACCAAACTTTTGACATTTGAAACATCTGAGTGGAGGAGGAACGTAAAGTTTGACTTCATAGCTAATGTAGTCAATATACACCTTACATGGCAGTCTTGTTTCATCAAATTTTAACATTACTGACAGACTATCACATTTTTTGCCATTTCCATTAGCTTTCAATCTCCGTACCTCTGTCACTTTTGCTCCAGTTAAGTTCCTCATTTTTTCATCAGTTGAGACAGCAATTGAAATGCCCGATATCACTCCTCTCATTGCCTTATTTCTTTCCAATACTGAACAATGCACATTTTTTCCCTCCATCTGAGTGACACTGATTGCTTTTCCTTGTTGAACACTATCTTTACACGTAACCAGCAACGAACCACTACGAAGAACCCTGTGGAGTCGTTATGCATAGGAACATCATAGGACATTTCACACATAAGGAGTCGTTATTTATAAGAACATCATAGGACATCATGCAGACATCTTAGGAACATCATAGGCGTTCCTATGAGCTTACGTCATAGCGAGTCCTATGATCGTCAGTGATGCAGTCCAAGGATGGATAATTTTTTTCACACATAAGGAGTCATTGTACATAGGAACATCATAGGACGTTTCACACATAAGGAGTCGTTATACATAGGAACATCATAGGACATCGTGCAGACATCATAGGAACATCATAGGCGGTCCTATGATCTTTGGTCATGACACACACACAGACACACTGACAAGAGATTTCGTGAATTTATAGAGTGAAGTTCAAATCACAACAGAACTTTGCCAGGATTCTTTGTTGTTTTTTAAGTGTTTTATTATTTTGTTAGAAGTGGCTCAGTTGTGAAACTCAACAATTCAACAATGGACTGGGATCAAACCATTTTGGCTTTGTGGTCAATAAGTGAACATGCCAGGGAGGAAAATGAACTACTCCGGCAGGAAAATGCTCAGCTGAGGTCAGTGCTCAGTGCAATGAAGGAAAATGGAGACTCGATGGCCAGGGTCAGTGACACCCAGGAGGAAACAGGTATTGTGTTTTTTTCCCCAGTAGATGGCAGCCATGGTTCAAATTAGGTTTAAGTGTAGCCTTTCATCAGTAACACATGGTTACAAAAATAATTTTTTTGTAAGTTGTGTTTTTTCAACTGATTATGACAATTTTGCACCGCTGAATCCGAAAATGACATCCGTTTCTCTCGATCAGGTGCTAAGTAAAAAACTGTACTTACTTAGTACTGTGCATGTACTTACCTTTATGTAAAGGTAAGTACATGTAAACTGAATGCTACATCATCATTGTTCAAAATTCAGAGAATTTCAAGACATAATAAAGAATTTTGCATCATATAAAGTGAAATTACCTGTACATGTAAACAAAAACGTATAAAACGTGGCCCATAATTCAAAAAGCTGACCTGATTGAGGAAAAAACCAATGTTATTTTTGGATTCAGCACATCAAAATTGTCCTAAATCAGCTAAAAAAAAACCTTAGACAATAAATGTGGTGTTGACCAGTGTAATATATAGATATCTGGTCAAATTATAACCAGTTATAGATTATCAGTTCATAATTAATAGAAACTAGTGCCTACCTGTGCATGCCCGTAGAAAGCAGGTGTAAGCAAGCACGTTAGCACTCTATTCAGTGATGCCTGCCTTTGATCTTTGATGGTGTCATAGCGGAGTTGTTATACATAGGAACATCATAGGACATTTCACACCTAAGGAGTTGTTATACATAGAAACATCATAGGACATCATGCAGACATCATAGGAACATCATAGGCAGTCCTATGATCTTTGGTCGTGACGCACACACTGACATACAGACAGACACACAAAGATTTCTTGAATTTATAGAGTGATGTTGTTCCAATATTTTATAATGCCAGTTTAGAAGAAAACCTCTTGGTTAAAGCAACACTATATGAGTTTCACCTTAAAATAATGTTTCCAAAAGTATTTTGATGGTTCATCAACTTTTGCCTGGGTGAATGTCACTCCCCCATAGCCTGCAAAAGCTCTGTTTTTGGTTGGAACACTGAAAGGACTACAGCTATGGCGACTATGACCTCAGTCTTGACAGCCAAGCAGGCTGTGATAGCTGTTGGGACTGAAGTCATGATCACCACAGTTGTAATTTTTTCAGTGTTCTTACCAGAAACAATAACGTTATAAAGTGCTGCTTTAACTATATTGCATTTCTTTGACATCAGCCAGCATCACTCAAATCCCACGTTGTGGGAAATAGAAAGCTAAATAATTAAAGTTATAAAGCATTTCTAAGCTACTAATTCAGTAAAAACTAGGCAACAATGGCAGATTCTTCAGCTGTTGCTTGTAAGGACAATTTCTGAACAATGTCTCCAACAAACAAAATGCATCCAATGATTGTATAAAAATTGATGCTCTGCCTCATACATGAAGGAAGTGTCTTAATGCAATGAGTAGTGTGTGTGAAAAGGAGAGGCACTGTCTCTGAGGGCTGTCAAATTGTTTTATACTACATGAATCATCACAAGGTCTTTGTGTCAAAGAATTAGACTGATTCAGTTTGTAAATAATGCATGTAAAGCTGTACAAAAGTGTATACCACAAGAACAGTTATTTGATTATGAAAAGGCAGCCAGGTACAGTCCTGTAAAAAATATTTTCCTCTTCCTGATTTATTAAGTTTTTGCATATTTGCCGCACTTAAATCTTTCAGATCATCAAATTTTAATATTAGACAAAAATAACCCAGGTAAATAAAAAATGCAGTTTTTAAATGATGATTATATTTATTAAGGGGGAAAAAAAGCTGTCCAAACCTACCTGTGTCATGTATCTGAGCTCAAGTTTTCTCTGAGCTCAGATCCTCACTTTATTCTAGTATGGTTTGTTTGATTAGGTTGATCCTGTTAGTTTTCCTGTACGAATTTTTGGGTTTGTTTTCACTTTGAACCTCCCCTTTTCCCAGACACTGCCTCTATCTGCTCTCAGTCAGTTCAGCTGGGAGCAGTTGATCAATCAGGCCCTGCTCACTCAATGATTCACACCTGCAGCACATCTTCTGTGTGTATTTAAGCACTGCCACCACACTATGCCTTTGCTGGATTATTGAATGTGTCTCCTGACGTTTAGTCATCTATTATCCTCTCATTGAACTCCCGTGTCCGCTGGGCGATTTCGGCCCAGGGACGCCAGCTGGAAGTTTTTCCTTGTTTGCATTTTTGTCTGTCTGCAGAGTTTTTTGGGACTTTATGTTTCTTTTGTGAATAAACATACCAGCACAATCCAGCGTGTGGGTCTGTCTCTCCCGCCTCAAAGAGGCGAATATGACAGAGTAATCCAGCCAGTGACAGTAGACCCAACCGTTGTGTGGGTGCATTTTTCTTTTTTGCTTTTTTTTCACTAACCTGTGTTGGAGCTCGCCATGTCCGCTCTTAACGAGGTGGAGCGGTGGGCGGTGCACCTCCTGGAGGGAATTTGGTTGCAAACACAGGCCTTCCGTTCCTTCAAGACGATCCAAGGGAGTCGGGATAGAGCAGCACGAGTGATGAAGGCATCCCCCTGCCTGTGGAATCACCCGGAGGCGACAGACATATTCCGCTTCATATTCTCCCTTCCAGGCACTAGTGAGGAGCCGGGGGAAGCAACCACAGTTCTAATACAACCACGTCATCCCGCAGTTAATCGTTGGAGGAAGCCTTCCTCCTCTTCGGCAGCCATCTACTCAACGTCCAGCCAGACAATTCCCACAGCAGAGCCTCTCTCTTTTCTTTCCTCACAGGCTGTTCCGCCAGCCTGTACTCTCTCCGCTGCTGCCGCAACTCTGGTCGCTTCGATGTTCTCTCCTGCTGCCGAGAGGTCCTCCAGGGTTTCCCTGGTAACGCCCACTTCCGTGTCATCTGAGCTGGCTCCTCCACAATCTATTGAGGGGGCCAGGATAGCCATTGACATGGAGGGAGATGACGGCCCATCACCTACAGCAGAGAATACTAAAATCCAGGATATCAGGCAAGTGCTTTTTCATTCTATTCCATCGTGTAATGATAGGCCTTGTCTGTCTCCCGGGAGAGAGACTCAGGTAAAGCAGTCACCTGAGTTCTCTCCTCCTGTTGCAATTGTTAAACCTTCTCTTATCCTCTCCGTGTCTCCCCCATCAACCCCTGAGTGTCCGTTGGTTCCAGAACCGAGCCGTCGGACAGTTTAGGAGCCGGTGGCCCTGGAGGATCCAACTCCGGAGCCAACATGAAGCCTATCCCCAGCTTTCACGCCGGAGGAGTCACCAGTGTGGGTCACAACGGCTGGGGTGAATAAGACTGCTACAACCATCATGCTTGCTGTGGAGGCCGCCGCAGCAGAGTAGGAGCCCAAGCTGGACCTCCTGAGGGCCGAGCCCGAAAATTCATCGCCACCTGGATCGTGGAGCTCGAGCTCAGGCAAGTGCTCTCTTTTGTTTTTCTCCTTTCAGTCCTTGAGCAATATTGTCTGGCTCTTGGTGAGGAGTGCCAGGTGCAGCCACCCGCTGCACCTGAGCTCACCTTGCCACGCTCTGCCGCTGCCGGCAACCCTGACCTCCGTTCTTTTTGTGCTGTGTCTGAGCTCTCTTCCAGGGTCTCTGGAGAGGATCCAACACCACCAGATGTCTCTGAGGGTCCAGGTTCACCACTGGAGGTTGCCCTGGGTCCAGCTTCTCCCGCCAAGGTTGTCTTGGGTGTCCCGTCCCAGCCCAGGACCTCCGTGGGGGAAGCTATGGCCCAGGCTGGGTCCTCCGCAGGTGCAGCTTGTCCCCTGCCAAAGGCCGTTGTTTGGGTTCCCCTGCCGCAATCCAAGTCTCCGTCGGTGCTGTGGTCCATGTGGGGACGGTTGTGGGTGCTTCACCCTAGCTTGGAGCCAATGTGGGTGCTGCGTTCCACTATGGGCCCACCTTGGGTGCTACCCTCCAGCTTGGGGTCCACCGTGGGTGCAGCGTTGGCCAGGTCCAGGTCCACCGTGGGTGCAACGTTGGCCCAGCTGGGGCTCACCATGGGTGCTATGTTGGCTCAGCCGGGGCCCACTGTGGGTGCTATGTTGGTCCAGCAAGGAGCCACCGAGGGTGCTGCAGTGCTCCAGCCCGGAGCCACTGAGGGTGCAACAAAGCTCCAGCCCGGAGCCTCCGCGGATGCAACGTTAGTTCAACCTGGAACCACCAAGAGCATCGTGGTCCTCTGTTCTTCCCTGCCAGATGCCGTCATGGTCCCTCTCCCTCCTCAGCCTGACACCGTCGTGGTACCCCTTCTTTCTCCACCAGACACCGTCAGGGTCCCCCTTCTTCCTCTACCTGATGATGTTGTGGTTTCCCCTCCTCAGCTTTCCTCTTTCCCAGTGGATCTCCCAGTGGGGGAGCCGCCTCCCGGGCCACCCCTTCTGTTTAGGTGACTTAAACACTTGGGCCGGATGCCAGAAAGATTGAGCCGCCGGGTCGGGTGGTCCATGTTCTCCGGCACGCCACCCGACTCATTCCACCTGGCTGTCTGGCCGGCCTGGGACTTCAGTCGGCCACCTGAACTGTTTGGTTCTTTCTGGCTTGGGGGGCCCAGGGCCCTGGTGTAGCGCAGGTGTGGATCATGAGCGGGTTGTTTTTCCCTCCGAGCCTGTTCCCCCCACCTCCCTGCTGGGGTGTTTTGGGTTGTTTTTTTTGTACCTCTTTCTCTGGGGGGGGGGGGGTTCTTTTGGGTATTACCTGGGGGTGTCTGGTCTCCACCCCTTAAAGTGGGGGGGGGGGGCTTTGTCATGTATCTGAGCTCAGGTTTTCTCTGAGCTCTGATTCTCACTTTATTCCTGGTATTGTTTGTTTGATTAGGTTGATCCTGTTAGTTTCCTGTATGTATTTTTGGGGTTTGTTTTCACTTGAGCCTCCCCTTTTCCCAGACACTGCCTCTATCTACTCTCAGTCAGTTCAGCTGGGAGCAGTTGATCAATCAGGCCCTGCTCACTCAATGATTCACACCTGCAGTGCATCTTCTGTGTGGATTTAAGCACTGCCTCTACACTATGCCTTTGCTGGATTATTGAATGTGTCTCCTGATGTTTAGTCATCTATTATCCTCTCGTTGAACTCCTGCGTCCGCTGGGCGATTTCGGTCCAGGGACGCCAGCTGTAAGTTTTTCCTTGTTTGCATTTTTGTCTGTCTGCAGAGTTTTTTGGGACTTTATGTTTCTTTTGTGAATAAACGTACCAGCACAATCCAGTGTGTGGGTCTGTCTCTCTCGCCTCGAAGAGGTGAATATGACAACCTGAACCTATGTGAAAAAGTAATTACCCCCAAAACGTAATAACTGATTGTGTCACAATTCTGCAAAGAAGAGTGGGCCAAAATTCCTCAACAATGATGTAAAAGACTCATCACCAGTTAACACAAATGCTTGACTGCAGTTGCTGCCACCAAGAGTGGCACAACCAGTTATTAGGTCTCAGGGGCAATTACTTTTTCACATAGACCCAGGTAGGTTTTGAGTAGCTTTTTTCCCTTAATAAATGAAATCATAATTTAAAAAACGGCATTTTGCATTTACTCGGGTTATCTTTGTCTAATATTAAAATTTGTTTGATGATCTGAAACATTTAATTGTGACAAATATACAAAAATAAAAGAAATCAGGAAGGGGGAAAATACTTTTTCACAGCAGTGCAACTGCACTGAACACATTTTATGGCAATTGTCATCAATACTGTGATATTGTAACAGCCCTATAGCTTAAACTGTCAAAACTCCACTTTGTATATATCAGTTTGCTCACCCTCAGTGTCACAGCCATCCAATCATGGGCAAACCATCTTTGTTGAGCGACAATTCAGAGAAGGCTTACAGAAAGCCAAAGCTGAACACCAGCACAGAACCTCATCTCCGGCTGACTTCAAGTCTTTCGTCCAAGACTCTGTGTTCCTAAACACAGAAGAAAGAGCAGAGGCTCACAACCACCAGACAGATCTTCCTAATGCCAAAGGTGAGTGTTACCTTTACATCAGTGAGGTTCATATTCTATTTTCACTTTTAGAATAATTTCAATTATTTTGTTGCAGTTCGATGCAGGTTATTGGGAGAGATTGCTTATCAGCTGGATAGGAGGATTCTGTCCTTCATCTTTCAGGGCCAGAAAAGGCTCTATGGCTTCTCACTTCTAAACATACCAGAAAAGATCTTGGAGGTGAGAAATCTTTCCCTGATAATTATTACTTCATGAAGACCTCTGTTTGATTATAACCAGGCTGTTTGGGGAATGTATTAAACAGTTTAAAGATAAATCTGCCAACTTCCTCAAATCACTTCAACTTGAGTTGGTGTTTTCACCCTTTTCTTCTTTTACAGGTTAGCACTCATCAAGTGACAGGGAAGGTGGATGACGGATATCGGCTTCATCTTACTCAGAGGTATGCAGACCTTATGAAGAGGCTGGGCCAGCTTGGATACAAAGCAGCCTTTCACCCTTCCTTTAGTGAATGCATTGTCAACACCTATGGGATCCTGAAAGAGAAACCCAGTGAATACAGCACCCAGGAGGCTGACTACAACAACCTAGCCTTCCTAACTAGGCTGATAACAACCACTGCACCCAAAAAAACTTCAGAGGGACCTGCTGCTGCTTCTTATCTGCTTGTCAAATGTGGCAAAGGAGGATGGAAAGCCTCTCCTTCTTTGGTAGCCACAGGAAAAAAAAAAAAAAAAAAAAAAAATCAGAAATCAGATCCAATAAATCACAAGAAAAAGTCTTGTAGCTGTGATTCTGTAACAAAAATCAATCATTTAGATAGTAAATCAGAGATAAATTTGGTGTCATACAGTTGCTCACTCTGCAAGAACACATGCTGTAGCATAAATGATTTGGGGTTATTTCAAACCAGAAGTTTACATACACTGTATAAAAAGACACAAAACCTTTTTTTCCTCACTGTCTGAATGACATTAAATCAGACTAAACTTTTCCTGTTTTAGATCTGTTAGCATTACAAAAATTATTTCTATTTGGTACATAATTTTTAGATTTGATAAATAATTTTTAGGAGATTTTTTTTATTACATTCTTCAAAGTCAGAAGTTTACTTCCACTAAGATTACTATGCCTTTAAAGTTTAAACAATTTGGGAAAGCTCAGATGATGATGTTACGGTTTTGAAAGCTTCTGATAGGTTAACTGACAACATTTGAGTTAATTGGAGGCACACCTCAAACACACTGCTTCCTTGTGTGGCATCATGGGAAAAATCAAAAGAAATCAGTCAAGATATCAGGAAGAGAATTGTGGTGCTCCGCAAGTCTGGTTCATCCTTGGGTACAATTTCAATTCAACTTTATTTGTATAGCACCTAGTCACAACAAGTCATCTCAAGGCATAAGCACAAATCATAAATTTCCAGATGCCTGAAGGTGCCACGTTCATCTCTTCAAACATCATCATCATCATCATAGCAGTCTGTCGGGGGCGACAATGACTGTTTCGTTTAGGTCTGATCAGATTCCTCCACACAGCTCTGTCCTTCGCCTTCCGCTACCAGGATCTCCTGACCTTGTTAACCCGGGCGACGTCTGAGCCAGTATGAGTTGCTTTCTGACTGACCATTTCATGAAACTGCTTGCAAAGTATTTGAGTACCGCTAGTTTTTGCTGGATTAGTGGTACATTCTTGGCAGATAGAGGTATTATCAGTGGCAAGGACAGGCCAAGACAAACTGACTCCAGTATCTGTTGCAGTGACTGACCAGATGATAGGTTTGTTTTTCTCTGCTCTTTGTGTAGTGCATGTCACGATACACCGACTGGCACATTACACACAAACACCATGGGAATGTCCAGCCATCATACTAGTAGCTCAGGAAGGAGATGCGTTCTGTGTCCCAGAGATGAATGTGTTTTGGTGTGAAATGTGCGTATCAACCCAAGAACAAAAGCAAAAGACCTTGTGAATATGCTGGCTGAAGCTGGTAAAAAAGTGTCATTATCCACAGTGAAATGAGTCCTGTACTGACATGGGTTGAAAGGCCACTAAGTAAGGAAGAAGCCATTACTCTAAAAGCAACATAAAAAAGCCAGATTACAGTTTGCAAATGCACACAGGGACAAAGTCCTTAATTTTTGGAGACATGTCCTGTGGTCTGATGAAACTAAAATTCAACTGTTTGGCCATAATGAGTGTGATATCCTACCGTGTAGCAATGATCACACTTGAGTTATTTCTTTGGCTAACTCTGCCGTTTATTCTGCAACACACATAATAAGACTGAACATGGAATTCTGCGCGGGGTTTTCACACTCTTATTCTAATGTGTCCCCTTCATAGTAGTGCTGAACAATACAGGTAGTTCCCCCTAGAGGCATGTGCCAGTAATGTTCTATTTTAGACTTGCAGTCTACCACATCCCTCCCCTCTAGATTAAACTACTCTTAATTACACTAGCCAATTACTAGACATCCTGGAACTCCCATTTAACCCTGAACTATCACAGTTACTTTTTAATTTCTTAAACACATGTGTCATACACATAATTTCTTTCTTTTTTTTTTTTTTTTTTCATGTATAACACACATAACAGTCTAACTGGGGATTTGGTTTGACTACCGCATCCCAGTGAGGTTCCAGGACGCATTCTTGTCCTGTGGCTGGGGAACTCACTACTGACTAAGTATAGTCCTTCAAGTAGTCTGGAGCTTTCCTAGCTCGCTGAGATCTTCTCACGGCGGGTGAGCCAACTGCAGGTGAAGACTCAGACTGCTCCACTGTTTCGGCTGCTGCAGTGCTGCCCGTAGAATCTGCAGAGACGGTTACCTCAGGTTTCACCTGAAGTGGTGGTTCGTTGATGCTCTCCTCAGGATGGGTGTCAGACAACACCTCTGGTGCCATCGGCAGGGGAATGGAGCTCCTACCACGAACTTGGTCGATGTGTCGCCTCACCACTTGTCCATGACCTAATGTCACCTTGAATGACACAGGGCCTGTCTTTTCTGTTATTTCTCCTGGTACCCAGGCTGGTCCTGAGCCGAAGTTGCGGGTGTAGACCACGTCTCCTTCTCTCAGTATTCTCTCTCTAGCATGCATGTCATGATAACCTTTTTGTTTCTCTTGTTTATCATGCACTTTGTTTCTGAAGTCTGGATGTATTAAGTCAAATGTTGACCTCAACTTCCTTCCACACAACAGCTCAGCTGGTGACTTGCCAGTTGTAGATTGGGGTGTTATTCGATAGCTGAACAGAGCTCTCGACATTCGGGTTTCAATAGAGTCTCCTGTCATCTTTTTCATGAGTGACTTGAACGTCTGCACGGCCCTCTCGGCTAAGCCGTTAGAAGAAGGATGGTATGGCGCAGTCGTGATGTGACGTATGCCATTCTTTTCAGAAAACTCTTGGAACTGTTCACTCGTAAAACATGTACCGTTATCTGATACTATGATTTCAGGTATGCCATGTTGGCTGAAACTCTTTCTAAGACATTCAATGGTAACAGTAGAAGTAGAGCTACTCACAGAATATGCATCGATCCACTTTGAGTATGCGTCAACTATGATCAGGAACATTCTTCCCATCCATGGACCTGCGTAGTCAATGTGAATTCTTCTCCATGGTTTATCTGGAACTTCCCAGGGATGTAGTGGGGCTGCTGGAGGACTGTTCCTGTTCTCCTGGCATGCCGCACATGACTTCACAAGCGCCTCCACCTCTGCATCCATGTTGGGCCACCACATGTAGCTCCTCGCCAACGCTTTCATGCGAGTGATGCCAGGGTGTGCTTGGTGTAGTTGTTGCAGTAAGGCATTCCTACCAGGTGGTGGAACAACCACGCGTCCTCCCCACAGGATACAACCTTCCTGGGTGCTGAGCTCATCCTGTCGTCTGGCATAGGGAATGAACTCAGGACTGTTCATCTTCGGCCATCCTCGCAAGATGTATTCTCGCACTCTTGCTAGAACAGGGTCTTTGTCTGTCCATTTCTTTATTTGTTGCGCGTTCACCAGGGGCACGCCGATATCTTCAAACAATAGCACTCTCTCCTCCTCCTCAGGCGTGCTGTCTCTTCCTCCATCCAAGGGTAGCCTACTCATCGCGTCAGCATTCGTATGGTCCCGTCCGGCTTTGTAAACGATGGTGTACTCATACGCTGCTAATGTAACGGCCCATCTCTGAATTCTCTGAGATGTCATCTGGGGTATGGCTCTCATTTCACTGAACAGTGAAATTAGTGGCTTGTGGTCAGTCACTATAGCGAACTGTCTCCCGTACAGGTATTTGTGGAATTTTTTTACACCAAATACTACTGCAAGGCCCTCCTTGTCTAGCTGGGAGTAGTTTTTCTCAGCTGCACTAAGAGTTCTTGAGACGAACCCTATGGGTCTCTCTGAGCCATCCTCCATACGATGAGAGAGTACAGCACCCACACCGTAGGGTGATGCGTCACACGCCAGGATGAGTGGTTTGTTTGAATCATAGTGCACTAACACACTACAGGACTGAAGTAGCACTTTGGACTCTTCAAACGCCTTCTGCTGCTTGACCCCCCATGACCATTTTTCTTCCTTCTTAAGTAAGGTATGTAGTGGTGCCAGCAGCGTGGAGAGCTTTGGGAGGAACCTATGGTAATAGTTCAACAAGCCCAGGTAGGCTTTTAACTCAGTAACATTTTGTGGCTCAGGCGCCTCCGCAATGGCTTCCACTTTGTCTGTTAGAGGGTGTAGACCACTGGCGTTGATCTTGTGGCCTAGGAACACCACCTCTTTTCCCATGAACTCACACTTGCTTCTTTTCAACCTTAGACCGCTTTTCTCCAACCGTTGAAGCACTTCCTCCAGCGTTTTCAGATGTTCTTGTTCATTTGGTCCTGTACAAAGGATGTCATCCAAATAAATGGCAACATTCGGAATTCCACCTAGGATGCCCTCCATAGTTCTCTGGAATATAGCAGGACTGGAAGCTACTCCAAATGGTAAGCGTGTGTAGGTATATAAGCCTTTGTGTGTATTGATGGTTACATACTTTCTTGATTCTTCTTCCAGGACTACTTGTTGGTAGGCGTGACTCATGTCTAATTTCGTGAAGTGTCGGCCGCCATTCAGCTGTGCGAAGAGGTCCTCCACTTTAGGAATTGGATACTGATCCACCCGTGATGCTCGATTGACAGTGAGTTTGTAATCTCCACATATTCTAATGGAGCCATCCGGCTTTCTCACTGGGACTATGGGCGCCGCCCATTCTGCAACCTGCACTGGCTCAATGATCTTGTCATCCAGCAGCCTCTGTAGCTCGCTTTCGACCAGTGGCTTGACTGCATAGGGTACCGGTCGGGGTTTGTAGAATCGTGGTTGGGCCTCCTTGTCCACATTAATCTTTGCAGTGACACCTTTTAGCTGTCCTACGCCTTCTTTGAACACCTCAGCGTGTCTTTCGAGGATCTCCTCCAGCTGCAATTTGGGCTGAGATTCCACTTTATTCACCAACTGATCCATCATGGCCAGTTCTTGTAGCCAACTTCGCCCTAGTAGATTTGGTCCTTCGCTCCCAACTACTACTACAGGTAAGTCCTTTTCTTTGTTTTTGTGTTGCACCTTCACTTGTGCCATGCCTAGCACGTCTAGCTTCTCTCCTGTGTATGTTTTTAATTTTAATGAACAGGGATTTAATTCTGCTGTGTCTGTTTTCTTCCACAGTTGTGTATATTGCTGTTTACTTAATATGGTTACTCCACAGCCTGTATCAACTTCAAATGTTACTTTCATTCCATTAACATTCATGGTACGCGTGATGGGCGCTACCTTGGTCAGCTCCTCTGACGTGTTGTAAATTGTGTGAAAACCCATGTCTTCTGTATCACTTTCTCCCTCCCCTCTCAGTTGATTCGCTCGCTGTTCCTTTCCTGGGCCCTTGTTTTCATACTTTTGCCCATTAACTGTCGCTTTCAGCACCTGTGCGCTGTCCACCTTTATTCTACATGCTTTCTTAATGTGCCCTCGCTTGCCACAATTATGACACAGCTCAGTGGCAAATTTGCACTCGGCGGCATTGTGCTGGCCTTTGCAGCGATAACAACTGGGGAATTTGTGCTGAGTTTTGTCAGTCAACACTTTGTGGACACCTACTTGGGTCTTAGGAACACGAACATGCGTTGCTGTGTCCTCTGTTAGCTTCCCTTGCATCTCTCTCACATCTTTAGATGCTGTTTCCATCGCTTGGCATAATTCCAAAGCCTTCGCAAAAGTGAGTTTTGTTTCAGATAAAAGTCGCCGTTGCATTCGGTCATCATTCACTCCACACACAAGTCTGTCTCTTAACATTTCTTCCAATGAGTCTTTGTAATCACAGTGCAGTGTTAATTTCCTCAATTCTGCCACATACTCTGCTATGGACTCAGTGTTCCTCCTTATGCGTGAATTAAATTTGAATCGTTGCACGATTTCACTCGGTTTGGGGCTGAAGTGCTTCTGAAGCTCAGCAGTAAGCTGGTCGTACGTTTTATCTTTCGGTAATGCAGGGCTTATTAAATTTCTCAACAAGCTGTAAGTAGTTGCACCAACTCCACTCAACAGTACAGCCTTCCTTTTGTCTGGCTCCTCAATGTCATTAGCTTGGAAGAAAAAGTCCAACATTTCACTATATTCTTCCCATGACTGAGTCGAGTTATCAAAAGGGGTTACCGTTCCGATTACAGCCGCCATTGCTCGTCGTGGTGGGGAAACCTCGTTTTTCCTCCTCTGAACTTGCACTCGAACTACTGGAGTCACTTGAGTTCGCCACACTTGCAATGTTCTCTGTTTCTCGCCGCTGATTTTTTTCTTTTAATCCTCGTCGCCAATTGTGTGATATCCTACCGTGTAGCAATGATCACACTTGAGTTATTTCTTTGGCTAACTCTGCCGTTTATTCTGCAACACACATAATAAGACTGAACATGGAATTCTGCGCGGGGTTTTCACACTCTTATTCTAATGTGTCCCCTTCATAGTAGTGCTGAACAATACAGGTAGTTCCCCCTAGAGGCATGTGCCAGTAATGTTCTATTTTAGACTTGCAGTCTACCACAATGAGCATTGTTTCATTTGGAGGAAAAAGGGAGAAGATTATAAGCCTGAGAACACCATCCCAAATGTGAAGTACAAGGGTGGCAGCATCATGTTATGGGGGTGTTTTGCTGCAGGAGGTACTGGAGCACTTCACAAATAGATAGTGTAGGATAGAAATGTCATATAATATATTAGTATGGTGGTGCCCTAGGCTGGGAGGGATGAGGCCCCGCCTATAGGAGGAGGCACCACCTTACTATAAAAGCCTGAGGCAAGAAACCTCCAGTCTCCTTGCCACACTCCCATACTCGCGTTAGGGGCGCCCTATATGTGTCATAGTTCTTGTCTAATAAACATTATAAACATCTCGCCTCCTCATTATTTGGGACATAACATTGGCGACGAGGATAATTGGAGATGGAGAGAGCTGCAGCCGCCCTTCAACCTTTTGTTGGAGGCTCTGGGAGAGCCGCTGGTCCCGTGGACCAGGTGGTTTGTGGCCTTCCAAAATTATCTACTTGAGTTGGACCTCGGAGTCCTGACAAAAGCACGTGTGAGGGCTCTCCTTGTCCATAACCTGGGCATGGAGGGCCAGAAGATCCTCAGTACTCTTGGAGGAGATGACACGTTTGACGATGTGGTGAGGCTCATGGCTGGCTACTTTCGAGCTCCCAACAACATCATCATGCAGTACATCCAGTTCCGGCAACGGCGCCAACAGCCTGGTGAATCGGTCCAGCAATTTGTGGGAGACCTCCGGCAGTTGGCGGGTGAGTGCAGGTCTGGACCCTTAGAGGAGGAGATGGTTCATGACCAACTGACTGAGCACGTGGCCTACTCCTTGGTGAGGGTTTGCCTGCTAGTGCACGCTGGTGAGCTAACCCTGTTAGCAACCATTGAGCTAGCACAGCAATACGAGGCAGCAGAACAGCTAACGAAACACATTAGCTGTGAGGAAGCCCCTCAGAAGAGTGGAGCACATGGGATGACCCTGACTTTGGATTCGGACGAGGGCAGCGATGACGAGTATGCAGCCATCATCAAAATAAGGTCCACCCTGGGGACACCACAATGCTACAGCTGCGGATCTGCTAAGCACCAGTATCGAGCCAGAGAGTGCACGGTGAGGGGCAAGCGTTGTGGACGGTGCGGCCTGCTCCATCACTTCACCAGAGTTTGCCGCAACTTTGCCAAGGAGGAACGGGACCTAGCTAAGGTAACACCGAAGAAGAAGGCCCCAACGGTGGTTCACACAGTCTCGCCTGACGCTGACGAACGTATAGTTTGTGACATCGTGCTGGACGGGACAACGGTGCCGCTGTTGGTGGACACGGGGTCAGCGGTCTCCATCCTGAACTTCAATTCAATTCAATTCAACTTTATTTATATAGTGCCATTTCACAACAACAGTCATCTCATAGCACTTTCAACTGTAGGGGAAACCCCCACAGTTGCAGAAAGACCCCAGCAATCAGGCGATCCCCTATGAGTAAGCACTTGGCGACGGTGGAGAGGAAAAACTCCCTTTTAAAAGGAAGAAACTTCCAGCAGAACCAGGCTCAGGGAGGGGCAGCCATCTGCTGTGACTGGCTGGGGGGTGAGGGGATAGAGAAGATGAAAAGAACAGACATGTAGAGAGCAAACAGCATGATGGGGACTCAATCTATGGGAGAGAACAAACAGATGTTAATGACCAGCAAAAAAAAATATTTCATTGAGAGTGAAGAAAGGAGTGAAGCCCAGTGCAATTATAGGAGGTCCCCCAGCTGTCTAAACCTAATAGCAGCATAACTAAGGGAGGGTTCAGAAACACATGATCCCTCCCTAATTGTAGGTTATATCAAAAAGGAAGGTTTTAACCCTATTCTTAAAAACAGAGATTGAGTTTGACTCCCAAATCCAGATTGGCAGCTGGTTCCACAAGAGAGGAGCTTGATAACTGAAGGCTCTGCCCCCATTGTACTTTTGGAGATTCTAGGTATTACAAGTAATCCAGCATTTTGGGAGCGTAGTGCTCTGTTAGGATAATAGGGTAATATCAGATCTTTTAAATAAAAAGGGGCCTGATTGTTTAGAGCTTTAAAAGTGAGAAGGAGGATTTTATACTTAATTCTAAATTCTATGGGAAGCCAATGAAGGGAGGCCAGAACCGGAGAGATATGATCTCTCTTTCTAGTACCTGTTAAAACTCTTGCAGCAGCATTTTGGATCAACTGAAGACTTTTTAGAGATGTTTTAGGACAACCTGATAATAAAGAGTTACAATAATTTAATCTAGAGCTAAAAAAAAGCGTGGATCAGTTTCTCAGCATCACTCTGAGACAAGATGCTCCTAATCTTGGCAATATTACGCAAATGATAGAAGGCAGTCTTAGAAATGAATTTAATATGTGAACTGAAAAACAGATCTTGATCAAAAATAACTCCAAAGTTCCTCACAGAGCTATTAAGAGAAAGAGTAACAGCATCCAAGCTAAAAGTTTGATTTGGAAAGGTATTTCTAAGGTTTTTGGGACCAACAAGAATGACTTCAGTCTCATCTGAATTTAATAGCAGGAAATTACAAGTCATCCAAGCATTGATTTCATTAAGACAGGCTTCTAACTTGGCTAATTGATTACTATCATCTGGCTTCATTGACAGGTATAATTGTGTGTCATCTGCATAACAATGAAAATGTATACAGTGCTTCCTAATGATGTTGCCTAACGGAAGCATATATAAACTAAAAAGAGTAGGGCCTAGCACAGATCCCTGTGGAACTGACATGGTTCTAGTGACCCACAAAGCAGACACAACTCAAGACCGATACAATTAACCTTTTATTGGTATAATTGATGTGAGTGGGTGCGTGTATGCAGGGTTATGTAAGTGTAGTGTAAGCTGGCGAATCAGCTGGGGCGAGCAGAGCACCATAAGACCTGGCAACCCTGGGAAGAGACAGGGGGACGTTAATAACAGTTTAAGCCCAGAAGGCACTTTGGATGGAATAGTGCTTAGTGTCGGAGATGGTGGAGAGTAGCCCAGGTTAGCGCTGAAGCTGCAGCCAGGAGGATAGTGCCTGCTGGTAGCCACGGAGCTGAATGCTGGTGTGGAAGGCAGATGAATCCGCCGCCAGGGAGAGAGGGGTCCGCCGCCACGGATCTCCGCCTGTGCACAGGGGAAGCTGACAGGGTGAGAAGGAATCGTGGTGGCTTACTTGGTTGTTGGGTGGTCCGGGAGGCGCAGGCCCGGACAGAGTGTAGAGTTGGCTTGGAAGCCGATGTGGAAGCACACAACGAGGCTGGGAAGCTCGAAAGTTGGCGTAGCAGGTTTCTGGGTAGAGAAACAGACGACTCCACGCCGAGCACTGGACCTGATGGAATAAACAGGCAGAGGAAGATGGCAGGCAGGTGCGCACACAGGTGTGACAGATTGGCAGCCATGACAGTACTCCCCCCCTGCGGCACGCCTCTCGACGGGCATTCCAACCTTCCCGGGTGCGTCCGATGGAAGTCCCTGATAAGCTGCTTGTCCAGCATGAAGGAGGGATGCACCCAGGATCTCCACTCCGGCCCAAAACCCTCCCAGTCCACCAAGTACTGCAGGCCACGACCCCCGCGACGAACGTCCAAGATGGCGGTGACTGGCCATGCCGGGTTGACATTGATCACCATTGGTGGAGGTGGAGACCTGGGAGGAGGACACAAAGGGCTGGAGCAGACGGGCTTCACCTGCGACATATGAAATGTCGGGCAGATGCGGAGGGAGGGGGGGAGAGTCAGGCGCACAGACACAGGGTTAATAATCTGGGTGATGGGAAAGGGTCCAATGAACCATTGAGATGTCTTCCTATTTTCAGCCTTCAGGTTAATGTGTTTGGTGGACAACCATACCTGCTGGACCACCCGGTAGGCAGGAGCCGGGACCCTGCGCCAATTGGCCACCGAGATGTTATGTTCTGCCGTCCGCTGAAGTGCTGCCCTGGTCGTCTTCCAGATCCGCCGGCAACGCCTCACGTGGGCGCGAACAGAAGAAACCGCCATGTCTCCCTCCTCCTCAGGGAACAGCGGGGGGTTATAACCCAATGAGGCTTCAAAGGGGGACATGCCGATGGCTGTTGATACAGCAGTGTTATGTGCATACTCAATCCAGGGGAGCTGCATGCTCCATGACGATGGATTCGAGGTCGCAACTCACCGTAGTGCCGCCTCCACCTCCTGGTTGGCTCGCTCGCACTGCCCGTTGGATTGTGGGTGGTACCCAGATGACAGACTTGCCGTGGCCCCCAACGCCACGCAGAAAGACCTCCAGACCCTGGAAATGAACTGGGGTCCTCGATCGGAGACGATGTCCCAAGGGATGCCATGTAGCCTAACCACGTGCTGGACCAGGAGGTCAAGCGTTTCCTTAGCCGTGGGCAGCCCCTGCAGGGGAATGAAATGGGCAGCCTTGGAGAATCTGTCAACCAGCGTGAGGATAGTAGTGAACTGATTGGACGTGGGGAGACCGGTGACAAAGTCCAATGCCACATGTGACCATGGCCTGCCCGGGATGGGAAGGGGGTGAAGCAGCCCGGCAGGTGGAGAAGAGGATGTCTTGCCAGCAGCACATTGAGGACAGGCTTGGATGTAGTCCCCCACGTCCTTCTGGAGAGACGGCCACCAAAACGTCCTTCACGAGGGAAAAAGCCGGGTCCGTCTCCTCCATCCATCGAAAGGGCACCTTGGTGGATGTTAGGTTGGCCAGTGGTAGGGCAATGTGGCTGTAGTTCTGCACAAAACGGCGGTAGAAATTAACGAACCCCAGGAACTGTAGAAGCTGCTTCCTAGACGAGGGGCTGGGCCACTCCACCACCGCCTTCACCTTAGCTGGGTCAGGGATGATCTCCTTGTGGGCGATGATAAAGCCAAAGAAAGAGGTCCAAGAAACATGGAACTCACACTTCTCCGCCTTCACAAAGAGCTTATTTTCCAGTAGCCGCTGCAGAACTCGCCTCACATGCACGCAATGTTCCTCCATGGACTGTGAAAAGATGAGAATATCATCCAGGTATACAAACACAAATGTGCCCAAAAAGTCTCTCAGAACATAATTAATTAGCCGTTGGAAGACGGCCGGGGCATTGGTCAGCCCGAACGGCATGACCAAATATTCAAAATGTCCACTAGGGGTCCAGAAGGCCGTCTTCCACTCGTCCCCCTCCCGTATCCGTACCAGATGATAGGCGTTCCGTAGGTCCAGCTTAGTGAAGCAACGGGCCCCCTCGAGGGAATCAAAGGCAGAGTTGATGAGAGGGAGAGTGTATTTGTCTTTGATGGTTATATTGTTGAGCTCACGAAAGTCAGTGCACGGCCTAAGAGAACCATCCTTTTTCCCCACAAAAAAAACCCCGTCCCCACCGCCGATGAAGAAGGTCTTATTATGCCCAAACTCAGGGACTCCTTGATATAAGTGTCCATAGCCACGTGCTCCGGAGCAGACTGGTTGTACAGTCTGCTAGATGGCAGCGGAGCACCGGCCCGGGGATTAATCGCACAGTCATACGGGTGGTGAGGGAGAAGGGAAAGGGCCCGGGATTTGCTGAAAACGGCCCCTAAATTGTGATACTCAGATGGCACTTTAGACAGGTCGGGAAGAGGAGAGGCAGGTCCACCCAGAGGCACGGCAGGCGAGCATGCAGCAGACCGCAAACAGGCACTGAGGCAAAACGAACTCCAGGAAACCACACACCCCGAACGCCAGTCAATAGAGGGGTTGTGTAGGCGCAGCCAGGGATAGCCAAGAATGATTGGAGTGGAAGACACTGGTAGAACATACAGTGGGGAAAAAAGTATTTAGTCAGCCACCAATTGTGCAAGTTCTCCCACTTAAAAGATGAGAGAGGTCTCCAATTTTCATCATAGGTATGCCTCAACTATGAGAGACAAAATGAGAAAACAAAAATCCAGAAAATCACATTGTCTGATTTTTAAAGAATTTATTTGCAAATTATGGTGTAAAATAAGCATTTGGTCAATAACAAAAGTTCATCTCAATACTTTGTTGCCTTTGTTGGCAATGACAGAGGTCAAATGTTTTCTGTAAGTCTTCACAAGGTTTTCACACACCGTTGCTGGTATTTTGGCCCATTCCTCCATGCAGATCTCCTCTAGAGCGGTGATGTTTTGGGGCTGTCGCTGGGCAACACAGACTTTCAACTCATTCCAAAGATTTTCTATGGGGTTGAGATCTGGAGACTGGCTAGGCCACTCCAGGACCTTGAAATGCTTCTTACGAAGCCACTCCTTCGTTGCCCGGGTGGTGTGTTTGGGATCATTGTCATGCTGAAAGACCCAGCCACGTTTCATCTTCAATGCCCTTGCTGATGGAAGGAGGTTTTCACTCAAAATCTCACGATACATGGCCCCATTCATTCTTTCCTTTACACGGATCAGTCATCCTGGTCCCTTTGCAGAAGAACAGCCACAAAGTATGATGTTTCCAGCCCCATGCTTCACAGTAAGTATGGTGTTCTTTGGATGCAACTCAGCATTCTTTCTCCTCCAAACATGACAAGTTGAGTTTTTACCAAAAAGTTCTATTTTGGTTTCATCTGACCATATGACATTCTCCCAATCCTCTTCTGGATCATCCAAATGCTCTCTAGCAAACTTCAGACAGGCCTGGACATGTACTGGCTTAAGCAGGGGGACACGTCTGGCACTGCAGGATTTGAGTCCCTGGCGGCGTAGTGTGTTACTGATGGTAGCCTTTGATGCTTTGGTCCCAGCTCTCTGCAGGTCATTCACTAGGTCCCCCCGTGTGGTTCTTGGATTTTTCCTCACCGTTCTCGTGATCATTTTGACCCCACGGGGTGAGATCTTGCATGGAGCCCCAGATCGAGGGAGATTATCAGTGGTCTTGTATGTCTTCCATTTTCTAATAATTGCTCCCACAGTTGATTTCTTCACACCAAGCTGCTTACCTATTGTAGATTCAGTCTTCCCAGCCTGGTGCAGGTCTACAATTTTGTTTCTGGTGTCCTTTGACAGCTCTTTGGTCTTGGCCATAGTGGAGTTTGGAGTCTGACTGTTTGAGGTTGTGGACAGGTGTCTTTTATACTAATAACGAGTTCAAACAGGTGCCATTAATACAGGTAACGAGTGGAGGACAGAGGAGCCTCATAAAGAAGAAGTTACAGGTCTGTGAGAGCCAGAAATCTTGCTTGTTTGTAGGTGACAAATACTTATTTTTCACCATAATTTGCAAATAAATTCTTTAAAAATCAGACACTGTGATTTTCTGGATTTTTTTTTTCTCATTTTGTCTCTCATAGTGGAGGTATA
The DNA here is from genome assembly GCA_020510985.1 of Pholidichthys leucotaenia. Classification (NCBI taxonomy): domain Eukaryota; kingdom Metazoa; phylum Chordata; class Actinopteri; order Cichliformes; family Pholidichthyidae; genus Pholidichthys; species Pholidichthys leucotaenia. The sequence goes on from CM035849.1 coordinate 160,924,954, forward strand.
CCTATGATGAAAATTGGAGACCTCTCTCATCTTTTAAGTGGGAGAACTTGCACAATTGGTGGCTGACTAAATACTTTTTTGCCCCACTGTACAGCCTTAACTCTTCCCGATGGCTGCCTGATATAATGACTGACACTGGGGCGGTCCAATGAGTGACTGTGGCCAACGGAGCCTTAGACAAAGCTATGAGTCTGAGTGGGGTCTCTAATGGCTGCATTGGAAGCCCCAACTGGGTTGCCAGGCTTCCTGAAATAAAGCTCTGCTCGGCCCCTGAATCAATGAGTGCATATGTGTTTATCTCCTTATGTCCATAATTGAAATGAATGGGGATCATAAAAGGGGTGAGGGGATTACTGCAGGGTAAGTCCGTGAGTCCCCCTACTGCAATGCACGGACTCCCCCTTTTGGCCGTTTGGGACAGGACTCGAGCTCATGCTCCTCGCTCCCACAATAAATGCACAACCCCAACTCCTGGCGGCGCTGTCTCTCCGCAGATGATAGTTTAAACCCACCCATAGCCATAGGTTCCTGATCTTCCGGGGACTCAGCAGATGGGAGGGCCAGCAGGGGGGGGCTGTAGGGAGCGGCAAGCCAGACCGCCCGAGCAACCGGAAGTCCTCCGTTTGGCCGCCCGCTCCCTTAGTCTGTTATCGATACTCATAGCCAGGGAGATTAGCTCATGCAGCGTAGAGGGCTTCTCCAAACGGGTCAGCTTGTCCCGTAGGCTAGGGCTCAGGCTTCTGACAAAAATACTACATAGAGAGGCATCCTCCCACCCAACCTCCGTGGCCACAACCCGGAAGTCCACAGCGTAGTCGGCGACGGCTTTAAATCCCTGCCGGAGATTTAACAACCGAGAGGTAAGCACGTCTTCACGGTCTGAATGGCCGAACACCTCCTGAAACTCGTTCGCAAACAGAGTGTATGTTAGCGAAGCATAATTAGCCCTAGCCATCACTACGTATGCCCAAGCCAAAGCCCGTCCCTCCAACAAATTAATCACATAACCTATGCAACTCTGGTCAGTGGGAAAATCCCCCGGTACCCGTTGGAACACAATGTCACATTGCATGAGAAACCCCCTGGCCTCCCCCAATTTGCCACTAAAATGGGTGGGAGTCAGGACGGGAGTAAGCCCACAAGCGGGGCCCGGAGTAGGCTGACTAAGGATGGGGCTAGCGGTGGAACTAGTGGGAGCAGAGGAGCTAACAGGAGCTACAGGGAAACCCTGTGGGCTAACCAAACGATCTAGCCTGTCTGTTACCCAGGCTAACTGTGTTAGCATCACCTGCTATTGATAGGCTAACTCACAGGTGTCAAACTCACTCCATGGAGGGCCAAGACCCTGCAGGTTTTACCTCCACCCAGTGTCTTTAACAGGTGAGTTCACTGAATTTCTTCCCACTGATTGCTGATCAGTGAAAACACCTGCTGAAGACACTGGGTGGAAATAAAACCTGCAGGGTCTTGGCCCTCCATGGAATGAGTTTGACACCCCTGGGCTAACTGATCTACTCGAGTCTCTAAGTTGTTCATCCTGCGTGCTAGCACGCTGTCTGCTGGGTCACTCTGGCGGAGTCGTACTGACATGGTTCTAGTGACCCACAAAGCAGACACGACTCAAGACAGATACAGTTCACCTTTTATTGGTATAATGGATGTGAGTGGGTGCGTGTATGTGGGGTTATGTAAGTGTAGTGTAAGCTGGTGAATCAGCTAGGGCGAGCAGAGCACCATACGACCTGGCAACTGTGGGAAGAGACAGAGGGATGTTAATAACAGTTTAAGCCCGGAAGGCACTTTGGATGGAATAGTGCTTAGTGTCGGAGATGGTGGAGAGTAGCCCAGGTTAGTGCTGAAGCTGCAGCCAGGAGGATAGTGCCCGCCGGTAGCCGCAGAGCTGAATGCCGGTGTGGAAGGCAGATGAATCCGCCGCCAGGGAGAGAGGGGTCCGCCGCCACGGATCTCTGCCTGTGCACAGGGGAAGCTGACAGGGTGAGAAGGAATCGTGGTGGCTTACTTGGTTGTTGGGTGGTCCGGGAGATGCAGGCCCGGACGGAGTGTAGAGTTGGCTTGGAAGCTGACGTGGAAGCACACAATGAGGATGGGAAACTCGAAGGTTGGCATAGCAGGTTTCTGGGTAGAGAAACAGACGACTCCGCGCCGAGCACTGGACCTGATGGAATAAATAGGCAGAGGAAGATGGCAGGCAGGTGCGCACACAGGCGTGACAGATTGGCGGCCATGACAGGAACTCCATGACTGAGCTTTGAGTTGAAAGAAAACTCATTATTGACATTGTGGAGGAATAAGTTCAGGCGAGATATGACGAGCTGAAAGGTTGCAGAGTTTTATTTCCTCCATCAAAATGAGACGCACTTGTAGCGCTGTGCACTACAGTGGTCTACTGTGTTGTGCTGTGTGTGCTGTGTCCTCTTTTATATGTTATACAAACAGAGAGAATGCATGGCACATTAGCCTATTGGTATACATATCAGTCAATAAACATGATTAGCCTGACCAACTGGCGCCCGGACATCCTCTTCTTAATCCAGGGATGTATAAACAATAGTCCATTGTTGTGGTTGTCCCCCAGGTGCTCTCTGTCCGTATGCAGTCCCTGCTGAGCGTGAATAGTATCAGTCTGCATTGTGCTGGGTCACCACACAGCTCCCCCCAAATGCTCAGAAGGCGCTGTGACCCCCCCCCCCCCCCCCGTCGTTTGGGATCCAGCTCCGGTAGAACTGTCCTGCTTTAGAGGAGTGTCGGAGGGCGTCAGTCCGTGGGGGGGATGGGGGATGGGGGGAAGACAGTGTGCTCTGCTCCGAGTTCCAGCACGTTGAACAGCTGTGGACCGTGGGTGCACGGGGCCGGTTTGCGTCGTGCGTAATGGAACAAGACGGCGATCGGCTGACTTTAGGGAGTGAGGTGCAGGAAGAGCGCTGTGGAGGAAGAGGGGGAGGAGGGTGGGAGTAAGTGAGTGCCGGCCCGGGACATCAAAGGTGTCTGGGCCGCACAAAAATTGCGTGTGGATCCGCGATGGTGAGGGATTTTCCCAGTCACCCTGGCGGTGATCCACAGCGGCCTTCCCCACATCCTCTATCCAGCGAGGATGTGGGGAAGGCAAGCAGCCAAATTCCCCGAGGATGCGTAGCGGCTGTGGAACAACTGCATCTGTGAGAGGGGTTTGGCGGTTTGGCTGTTAGTTGCGGAAGCAGCCCTAAAGCCATCAGGGACAGCAATCGGCTAAATTCCCCTTGTGCGCCGTGACTGAGAAACCCATACAAAGTCCTGTATGAGGGCTGCACGTCTGCTTCAGGAGCATGAGCAGCCCTGAAGGTTCCGAGGGTGGCGATCGGCCGTGTTTCTCGGGCATGTGCAGCAGCGGAGGACGCTGTATCAGTCTGTGGAGCCAGTTTTGTCCCTGTACATGGCGCGCGCTTGGCGCAGTGACCACAAGCTTGCAGTTGCGCTGTCCTCGTAATCCTGCGGTGTGCATGCGGGGCTTTTGTGCATGGGAGGTCCGCTGTTGGGAGTTTAGTCAGAGTCGGGGAGCTCGATGGAAATCAACGCAGACAGCATCGATGATCGTCCCCGTTCAGGCTGCTTCCTTCGTTTCGCTCGTGTCGCCGTTCATGGTGCATGTCGATCCAAGCGCTGCCCGCTCCGGGGCGCGTGCTCCGGTGAGGATGAAGAGGTTGCAGGCATTCTCTGGTCCCCTGCTGTCCACAGCGCGGTGAGAGGGAGCAGACGGTCATTCTCTCTCGTCAGGTCACCAGTGTGGAGAGATAAGATCAGGCGAGGGGCACACCATGACACGTCGTGGGTCACCAGTGTGGAGGAATATCTTCAGGCGAGATATGACGAGCTGGAAGGTTGCATTGTTTTATTTCCTCCATCAAAATGAGATGCACTTGGAGCGCTGTGCACTACAGTGGTCTACTGTGTTGTGCTGTGTCCTCTTTTATATGTTATACAAACAGAGAGAATGCATGGCACATTAGCCTGTTGGTATACATATCAGTCAATACACATGATTAGCCTGACCAACTGGCGCCCGGATGTCCTCTTCTTAATCCGGGGATGTATAAACAATAGTCCATTGTTCTGGTTGTCCCCCAGGGGCTCTCTGTCTGTATGCAATCCCTGCTGAGCGTGAATAGTATCAGTCTGCATTGTGCTGGGTCACCACAACATGAGCAAACTGGAACCTATCAGACAAATAAGATCTAAACCACTGCAACAAAGTTCCATTAAGTCCAACATAGTGTTCTAATCTATCAATTAGAATATTGTGATCGATAGTATCAAAAGCTGCACTAAGGTCTAAAAGGACAAGTACAGAAACAAGTCCGTTATCAGATGCAATCAGGAGGCCATTAGTGACCTTCACTAAGGCTGTTTCAGTACTATGATGGATTCTAAACCCAGATTGAAACTCTTCAAATAAACCATTTCCCTGCAAGTGGTCAAATAATTGCGTAGCAACAACTCTTTCTAAGATTTTTGAAATGAAAGGGAGATTAGAGATTGGTCTATAGTTAGCTAAAACTCCTGGATCCAACATTGGCTTTTTGAGTAAGGGTTTAATTACAGCAGTTTTAAAAGCCTGCGGTACATGGCCTAAAGTTAATGAAGAATTGAATATTTGAAGAATAAAGCTACCAATAAATGGGAAGACTGTGGAGATGAAATAACCAGACCGAACTTTCCGAGCAGATGAATTTTATTTCACTCTCACATCTTCCAGAATCAGAACATTAAACTCATGAAGCAGGGACTCTCTCTTTTATATCCCAAAACTCACACCTCCCTGCTACCTGAGGTCCTGCATTCACCATTCACTCTCCCCAGACAATTCCCCTGACCCCCCAGCCCTTTGATCTCCATGCTCTCTCAGTCTGAGAGAAAAACTACTGAACTCTACAGCATGGGTCCCCCACACCGCCTCCCCAGAGTCTCAGACTAGGTGTTAACTCTCCCGTCCTTGCGGCTTCAGTATCCGCCCATAGCTGCTCTAATGGGGGGTCTTCAGCTCTGCAACGCTGCTGTACCGGTGGGGGGTTCCTGGGTGTGTGTCCATCTGTGGGGAGACAATGGAGGGGGGGGGGGGGGAGAAACATTCAGCATGCTCGTGTGACTGCTGTGATGAATCATTTACCTGGGGAGCTCTCAGTGGGGGTCTTCCTCGCCGAGGAGCTCGAGCCATCACCAGCTGCTCGTCTGCCACAACAAAAGCGGGCTTAAGCCTGTCTATACAGATTGTCTCCCGGTGACCCCCCAGGTCTAACACAAAATGTTTGTCCCCGGTTTCCAGCACTCTGAACGGACCATCATAGGGTGGGCGCAATGGGGTCCGGTGGGCATTGTGCCTGACAAACACAAATGCCGCGTCCTTCAAGGTTTTTGGCACAAACGCGCAGGGAAAACAGTGGTGGGCCTGGCCAGGGAGCGTCCGTGCGTCTGCGCTATGCTGCGAACCCAGGGACGGATGGGTGATCGGCGCGGGGTTATCTGGTAAAAACTCCCTGGGGAGCCGCAGGGGCTGCGTAAAAACCAGCTCTGCTGGGGAAGCCGCTAAATCCTCCTTCGGTGCGGAACGCAACCCTAACAGTACCCACAGCAACCAGTCCACCCAATTTGCATCCGTAAGCGAAGCCCTGAGCGCTGCTTTCAGTGACCTATGGAAACGCTCGCATAACCCATTGGCCTGTGGGTTGTACGCGGCTGTGCGATGAATTGAGACGCCCAGGCTCCGGGCCATCGTGGACCAGAGGTCGGAAACAAACTGCGGGCCCCGATCAGACGTGATGTCCGAAGGGGTGCCAAAACGTGCCACCCATGTTGTTAAAAAGGCGCGTGCCACGTCTGTGGACGCGGTGGAAGCTAGTGGGACTGCTTCGAGCCATCGCGTGGTGCGGTCCACCACTGTCAGGAGGTGCATGAACTCCTGCGATGGCGGGAGGGGGCCAACGAGGTCCACATGAATGTGGTCGAACCTCTTAGCCGGGATATGGAACAGCTCAAGGGGGGGCCTTTGTGTGCCTGTGCACTTTGGCTTGTTGGCACGCTACACAGGCTGCAGCCCACTCTTTCACCTGTTTGCGCAGGCTCTGCCAGACAAACTTTGCTGCCACCATTTTGACTGACGCGCGTAGGCCTGGGATGCGCCAGGGAGTGAACCGACTCAAAAAACGTGGCGGCGCCAAGTGCGCGGTACCACCGGGCGTGGGCAGCCCATGGAGACCTCACAGATTAGGGGGGGGCCCCCCGTCCTGCAGAACTCTGCTCTCCAGCCTTAACCCTGTTGGTCCAGACTGGAGCGCACAAATGTCGGCATCACCGATCTGCTCTGCAGCCATGGCCGTGTAATCTATCCCCACGTAGACTGGGGACACTAAGGCACGCGAGAGACAGTCAACCACCACGTTGAGTTTACCGGCCACATGACGAATGTCGGTCATAAACTCCGAGATTGTGGCCAGCTGTCTCTGCTGCCGGCCCGATCATGGTTCCAAAACCTTGGCCATCGCATACATTAGCGGCTTGTGGTCCACGGACGCAGTGAAGGTGCGCTCTTCCAGCCAGAACTGGAAGTGGTGCATGGCCAGGTGGAGAGCCAGCAATTCCCTGTCGAACACGCTGTATTTACGCTCATTTTCGCGCAAAGGCCTGCTAAAAAAAGGTGAGCGGCTGCCAAGAACTGGCGACACACTGCTCCACGACGGCCCCTATGGCCACGTCTGATGTGTCTGTAGTGAGCGCAATCTGAGCCACCGGGTCTGGGTGCGCCAGCAGTGCAGCATTCGCCAGAGCTATTTTAACCTCGGAAAACGCTTGCTCCCGCTCAGGAGTCCAGTCAACTCTGTCCACTGGCTTCCGCTTCTTAAGCGCGGCGTACAACGGCTGCATGAGCTGGGCCGCGCGGGGGAGGAAACGATTGTAGAAGTTCACCATCCCCAAAAATTCCTGCAGCGCCCTGACCGTCTGAGGCCAGGGAAAATTTGCCACTGCACACACCTTGTCCGGCAAGGGTATCGCTCCCTCCGGTGAGATGCGGTGTCCCAAAAAATCGATCCCCATCACGCCGAACTGGCATTTTGCCGGGTTGATTATTAACCCGTGCTCCTCCAACCTCCGGAAAACCGTCCTGAGGTGGGCTACGTGTTCGTCCTCAGACGCGCTGGCCACCAGGATGTCATCCAGGTAGATGAACACAAATGGCAGATCACACAACACCGCATCCATCATGCGTTGGAATGTCTGTGCCGCGTCTTTTAACCCGAAAGGCATGCGTAAAAACTCAAACAGACCAAACAGGGTTATTACTGCCGTTTTAGGTATGTCCTCCGCGCGCACCGGGACCTGGCGGTAACCATGGACCAGGTCTATCTTAGAAAAAATACGTGCCCCGGCGAGGTGAACGGAAAAATTCTGAATATGGGGGATCGGGTCGCGGTCGTGCGCTGTGGCGTTGTTTAATCTGCGGAAATCTCCGCAAGGTCGCCACAATCCCTCGGCCTTAGGGACCATATGTAGTGGGGATGCCCATGGGCTGTTTGATCGTCTGACGATGCCCAGCCTTTCCAAGTTGGCAAACTCCTCGCGTGCTATGGCCAGTTTAGCTGTGTCCAGGTGCCGAGGTCGTGCAAAAATGGGCGGCCCATAGGTGGTAATAAAGTGCTCCACCCCGTATTTCATGATGGCTGCCGAAAATGTTGGGAGCGTGAGTGCTGGGAACTGGGTGAGAAGTGTATAGAACTTACCACCTGGAGCTGTGACACTGGCTAGCGTTGTTGGCCCTGCTCCTCGAGCTGTACAGGGGAGAGAATCAAAAGACATTGCATTAATCAGGCGTCTATTAGTAACATCGACTAGTAGTCCGTGTGCACACAAAAAATCAGCGCCTAAGATTGGGAAACTGCATGCCGCTATGACGAATGTCCACTGGTACGTACGGCCGTGCAGGGATACCATCAGTATCCTCTCACCAAAAGTCTTAATGTCTGAGCCGTTTGCAGCCTTCAGCTTGGGGCCGCTAGTTCCCGCTAGCCGGTCAGCGTAGGATGGAAGGATTAGGCTCTTTTGGGAGCCGGAGTCCACGAGGAATCGTCTCCCTGAGCATGAGTCTGTCACGTAGAGCAGCTTGCTTTCTTCACCGGCAGTCGCAGCTGCTATTGACTGCCGGTCCTGGCGTTTCCCGAACGCTTGAATTGGCATGGTGGCACGCATCGGCATGCGTCCTCTTCAAAAGGGCGGTGGTAGGAGCAGAGCGTGTCTGTCTGGCGCTTCCTGGCCCCTGCTGCCACTACTATCGCTGGCTCCTCGCTTCCGCTGGCCGTCTCGCTGGGTTCCGACGCCGCTGCGTTCACTGTGAGGGCTCTGGTGGTGAGGATGATCCGATCTGCCTCCTGGGCTAGCGCACGGTAGTCACGCGTGGCTAGCAACGGCGAGTTGGCAAGGACCGCTCTGGCGGCTGTTAGTAGGTTCCGGAGGAAAAGGTGGGCAAATAGAAAATGCCTGTCGTCCGTGCCCATCAATGCCAACATCTTCTCCAACTGTTCGACTGCCGATCCGTTTCCCAACTCGGAATGCATCAGGAGCCTCTCCGCTCTTTCGCAGTCCGAGAGCGTGTAGCGCCGGGTGAGCGCGGCTTTGAGAGCCCTGTATTTATCGTGGGCTGGGGGCTGTTGGAGCAGGCTTGCTACTTGCTGAGTCGTGCGAGCGTCCAGCACTGCAACCACGTAGTAATACCTGGTGTCATCTGCTGTTATTCCCCGGAGCGCAAACTGGGCCTCGGTGTGGAGGAACCAAGACTTCGGGTCGTGCAGCCAAAAGTCCGGTAGTTTGACCGAAACGGTGCACGCATTGCTGGGGTTTCCCGTCCGGGTCGTCTCGGGGGGGTTCGTCTCGTGTTCCATTCTGCGTCAAGGGTCACCAGTGCGGAAATGAAATAACCAGACCGAACTTTCTGAGCAGATCAACTTTATTTCACTCTCACATCTTCCAGAATCAGAACATTAAACTCGTGAAGCAGGGACTCTCTCTTTTATATCCCAAAACTCACACCTCCCTGCTACCTGAGGTCCTGCATTCACCATTCACTCTCCCCAGACAATTCTTCTTACCCCCCAGCCCTTTGATCTCCATGCTTCTTTTGTCCTTTTCTTTAGGAAAGCTTTATATAATAAATTTTTCTTTTTACACGCCTTTTGTAGTCCTTTGGTTAGCCATGGTTTGTCAGTAAATTTGTGTTTAAGCTTTTTTTTAACTAATGGGCAGTTTTTTTCATAAAGAGTGGTTACAATGTTTGTAAATGTGTCATAGGCTTCATTTACATCTGATACATAGACTTCTGTCCAGTCTTGCTTCAGCAAGTCCTCTTTAAAAGAACTGATTGCGTTTGGTGATTTGTGTCTGAACGATTTTGAGATTTTTTCTGGGTTGGGCCCCGTGTGGCCATGGATAAGTGCAAAGATTGGCAAGTGGTCGCTTATATCATTTATCAATAATCCACTTTCTATTTTCTTGTCGAGAACATTGACAAACAGGTTGTCAATAAGTGTAGCAGAGTGAGCTGTGATTCTACTGGGATGTGTTATTGTGGGATATAGACTCATGCTGTACATAGAGTTCATGAACTCTGTAACTACATTTTGTTGATGTGGATTAAGTAGATCAATATTGAAATCTCCACAAATTGCTACCATTTTCTTACTAGTAATATTATTGTACAGCTCGACTAATTTATCTCTGAATGTCTCAATGCAAGTTCCCGGCGTTCTGTATATGCAGCTTATGATTAGATTTTTTGTTTTGTCTAGGTCAATCTCAACAGTAACACATTCCAGAATCCCTGGTAGTGCTGAGGACATTTCATTTACAAGCTTACATCTATATAGGTCATCAATATACAGTGCAACACCACCACCCTTTTTTTGAGATCTGTTAATGTTAAACATCTGATATCCCTCTATTGCCATCAGGGGAGCCTGGTCTGCATTAAGCCAGGTTTCAGAGACTGCTATAGCTGTGAATTTTCTGTTTAGCTGTTTTAAATAGTCCTGAATCTGTGAGAAGTTTTTGTTAAGACTTCTGCTATTGAAGTGTATTATTGACAGTTTACCATCTAATTGCACTTGACTTTTGAATTGCTTTTCAGTGTAATATTCACAGTGGTTATGAATATTATTGAAAAAGTGGTTATCAGGATCAATATCATTCTCCATCTCTTGTGGTTTATGTTCAGCATAGTGGCATATTTTTAGAGTTTGAGTTTCCTCACTCTGTGTTTCATAGTCAGTGTTCATTTGTATTTATCTAAGTCAGTAGCATCTCTGATCATTATACTTTTTGCTTGCTCAGGTGTTCCATTTAGTTTAATCCAAATTCTACAATTTCTTGTCCAGGTTGACTGTATCTTATTATGTTTCTTTAGCATCCGTGCCTGCCGTGCTAATTCAGCGTTTTTTTTTGTCAGGTGTTCATTTAGCTCTCTCAGTCTGAGAGGAAAACTACTGAACTCTACAGCATGGGTCCCCCACAAGACTTCTTTAAATGACCTGGTAGGAATAGGGTCTAAAAGACAAGTTGAAGGCTTGGATGAGGAAACTATTTTGTCTAACTCTAAAAGGTCAATTGGAGTAAACTGATCCAAACAGATGTCAGTTGAAGGAGTTGTAGTAGCTACTATATTTAATTTAACGGTGTGAAGAATCTGACTGATTTTATCTCTGATAAATGAAATTTTAGTATTGAAAAAGTTCATAAAGTCCGGACTAGTAAGCTCTAAGGGAATGCTAGGATTGACAGAGTCCTGACTCTTTGTCAGCCTGGCTACAGTGCTGAAAAGAAACCTGGGATTATTCTTGTTCTCTTCTATTAATGCAGGAAAATAACTCGTTCTAGCTTTTCTCAGAGATTTTTTTTATAAATTAAAAGATGATTTCTCCAAGCTAAATAGATTTCATCTAAATTAGAGGAGTGCCATTTTCTTTCTAATTGACGAGTCTTCTGTTTTAAGCTAAGAGTTTCTGTGTTGAACCAAGGAGTTAGAAATCTCTGATTAGACTTTTTCTTTTTTAAAGGGGCTACCATGTCTAGAGTCTGATGCAGAGAAGCTGTAACACTATCTACCATGCTATCAATTACAGAAGGAGTAAGCTGTCTATAGCTTATTTCCATTGTGTTGACCCATGGCATAGAGGAAACAATCTGCATAAATTTGGTAACAACATCATCTGAGAGGCATCTACTGTAGTAATATTTTTCCTTAGGAGCCAAATAGTCAGAAATAGTAAAATCAAAGGTTAACAGACAATGGTCTGACAGTACAGGGTTATGAGGAGACACTGCCAGCTTTTCTGTTTCTATGCCATATGTCAGAACAAGGTCCAACGTATGGTGGAGATAATGGGTAGAATCTCCTGCTTTCTGAGAAAACCCCATCGAGTCTAAAATTGAATTAAATGTCAGACTAAGGCAATCACTATCTACATCTACATGTATACTATACTATTATAATCTACTATATCTACTATAATTATTCTATCTTGATTTCAGCACTAAATCAGCTAAGAATTTGGCAAATTCGGATAAAAACTGAATAGGCTGATGGGGGACGATAAACTACGGCAAATAAAATTGGGTTTAGCCTAAAATTACTAAAATGACCAATACTGAGGACCAGGCCCTCAAAGGAATTATAGCGTGTTTTTTGCTTTACATTAACTAGTAATTTGGAATGGTAAATTGTTGCTACTACTCCTCCATGACCAGAACTTCTGGGATTTTGACAGTTTAAATAACCAGAAGGAGTTGATTTATTTCAACCAACATAATCCTCTTGCCCTAACCAAGTCTCTGTAAGGGATATTAAATCACTCTCATGATCAATTAACAGATCATGGACTAGCAGAGACTTGGGAGTTAGAGACCTAATATTTAACAAACCACATTTAATTTTTAAATTATGAGGAGGAACAGAGGCCAAATCATTCAATTTAGAGGCTTCATGTTTAATTTGAGTTTTACCAACTTTTTGTTTAATCACTTTGGGATTCTTATACTGTACATTATATGTCATCACTGGTCAGATTGGGAAGGGGCCCAGAGAATACTACAGAGGCAGACATTGTTTTGGCAAAGTCACACACCAATTCCACATTAAGTTTTGTGACTTCCGACTGCCGGAATCGGACGTCATTAATGCCAGCATGGATAACAATTGTGGAGTATTTACAGTTACTTTTAGCCAGCATTTTCAAATTTGACTCGATGTTGCCTGCTATGGCCCCAGGAATGCATTTGACTATGGCCGCTGGAGTCTCTAGGTTCACGTTTTTGACTACAGAGTCACCAATGATCAGTTTTTTCCTCAGCGGGTGTGTCGCTGAGCAGGGAAAAATGATTAGAAACATGAACAGGTTGGTGGTTAACCGGGGCCTTGCGACTAGGCTTCCTTCTCACCGTCACCCACCCAGTCTCCTCGCTGCTGAGGAGGACCGGAAGAACGCTAACAGGCCGCCCTATGCTAGGGAGCTCCACTGCAGCTAGAAGACGTCTGTCGAGATTAACTGGTGCAGACAGTGTTTCAATGCAGCGGAGCCGGGATTCCAAATCAGACAACCTCGCCTCGAGCGCCTCAAAAAGACAACATTTATTACATTTACTGTTATCACTAAAAGAGGCAGAGGTGTAGCTAAACATCTGACAGAGAGATCACACCAGAGGAGAAGGGGAAGGAGAGCTAGTAGCCATAGCTAGTGGCTAACCCGAAGCTAACAAAAACACTGATGAAAGGTGAACAGAAGGCTAAAGAGGATGATTAGATGACACTGAGTGCGCACACAGGTGCAAGAGGCTTGATAAACAGAAGTGAGAGCTAATGGTAGATGGAGCTAACGGTAGATGGAAAAAAGTGATTAAAATACAATTAAAATACAATTAAAGGCAAAATCCTCGGGAGAATGAGGAGAGCAAACCACAGACAGTCAGCAACACAGGAAGTGACGATTCGTTACCACAGTAAGGTCCCCTCGTACTTGGCGACAGTAAGACAGTGTTTTCCCCACTATAGAGTTTGCGGTACCAGCATCACCTGTTATGGTTATGGTAGCCACCCGCTGGATATTGTGGGCTCGATTTGGCTGTCGGTGAGGTACGGAGGAGCCTCTATCTACGCCAATGAGTTCTTGGTGTCGCGGGAAGGAAATGACCTAATGGGGTGTGACGTCTTCTACAGGCTCAGGTTCGCCATTACCTGCGGAGAGTTGGAGGAGTGGGCAGGTGGCGGTTTGTGGGACCGGCCATTTTATGTGAGATGTGACAACGAAGTGTGGGACTTTGGGTGGCCCATTCCAGGTGAAGAGGGACACCGCCGACACCATAGTACGCCGACTAGGTGGGGATCCCGTGCCAGTGTTTGTGGTCCAGTGGAGGATGGACCCGCACGGTATGGTTTGATCTCTGCAGAGGTGGAAAGGTCCAGAGAGCGAGAGTTGCCGGGTTCCGGTGGTCAATGAGATACCACTGTTGAGCCAGCAGTAACTGATGCCGCTCCAACGCACCATCATCTGGCGTCCGGGGCAACACCAGACGGCGCAGACCCCAACCGTGCCGTTAACCAAGGCGAGGGACATGGACTGAGTCATAAAAGAGCCAGAACACGATGCAATCGACAGAGGAAGCCAGTGGGTGCTCCCCTAAGGGAGGGCGATAAAGTGCACCCTAGGGTTGAGCCTCGGCTTGGTCGGGTGCACAGTTCCAGAATCGGGACAGTGGGACAGGATGATCTGTGGGTGGTCCAGTCCGGCGGCGACGGCTACTCAAAATTGACTGATGGGTCTGACAGGCATCCCAACGAGCTGCGACGTCAGAGTGCAGTGGGGCGTCGATGCAGTCTGTCTCCAATCGCAACAAAGCGGAGACACTCTGGAAGTGGGCCGCGTGACGGACACTCCGAGGGGGGCCTTTGAAAGACCCGGGTTGAATGCATGGGGCCAACAGTGGGACTATTGTGCAATCTATAATGTTCTGGTTTGTAGTTAATTGTTCTGTTTAAAAAAAGAAAGAAAATAGAAGAAATACAACTGTTTTGAGGTGTGTGTTTACTGTGGGGTGACCTGTGAGTATGTGTTACTGTTTGGTCAGGGGATGTAGGTACAGTGATCACCATCTTATAAAATGTTGTATTTTACTTTTATTTCCAGCACATGTTGCTGAGGTGATTTCCCTTTCACGGGCTGGTCTTTATGGCTGTGGGTGGTCTCATTAGGGACATAATTGCCTTTGTGTTAGGGTGAGTAATTTGATAGGCACAAGACCACTGTTGTGAGTGAGTGTGTGACTGTTGTGTGTGTAAGGTACTATAATGCTTGAATGTGAATGGAATGGTTATTACCCATTGTGTGAAACTGTTTTTTTTGTGTGTCTTTGTTTTGGGGAGTTCCCTGTTTACATCCATCCATCTTCTTCCGCTTAATCCTTTTCGGGTCGCGGGGGGGCTAGAGCCTATCCCAGCATCTTTGGGCGAAAGGCAGGGTACACCCTGGACAGATCGCCAGTCCATCTCATGTTTATGTATATTCTGTGGGTTTATGGGACGGGTACCGCCATTTTCTGTGTTTAGTTTCTATGTGTTTAGCTTAGGAGGGATTATTTTAATTTGGTGAGTGGCTCATTTATCTTTCAGAGACTCTTATGTTTAAATAGCAGAGGGTTCCGCTGAGCCAGTGTTGTGTGAATGGATAGGCCTGTTCCCCTGTATTAGAGTGTGATTCGGGTATAAATTTATTGGTTGGGTAATTAGTGTGGTTGCAGTTTTTTTCAAGGGGGGGGATAGGATAGGAATATCATATTAAGGGTAACCCCCACAACAGCCACGGACAAGCAGAGCGCTCAGCGGGAGCAATTAACATAGCAGTGTGATCTATGGACTGAGAACAATATGCAGATGTGCCTGGTAACCTCTTTTGTCCTACAGCCCCGGAGCAGAGGAGAATCCAGGCGCCAGTATCCTGCTGTTATGTATGACTTCCTGCTCTGTACTCAAATGTAAATGTCCCATGCCTGACTGCAGTTTCTTTGATGATAACATGCCTTTCATGTATTGTCTGTAACTGGGTATAAATACCGCACATGTTCTGTAACTCATCCTCTTTTCCCTCTGACTGCTCATCTGACCATACCATTGCCTGAGAGCCTGAGGACCAGCCAGCCCGTCTCCACAGGGCTGGAGTGAGTTCCTACGATGGCGATGATCGATGAATAAACTTCCTTAAAAACTCCAGATCGCCATGCCTTATTTTAACATCGCCACAATATAATATTTTAGCATGACAGTGCCCTAGGCTGGGAGGGGTGAGGCCCCGCCTATAGGAGGCGGTGCCACCTTACTATAAAAGCCTGAGGCAGTAGACCTCCAGTCTCCTTGCCACACTCGTACTCGTGGTAGGGTCTCTCTATATGTGTCATAGTTCTTGTCTAATAAACATTATAAATGTCACCTCGCCTCCTCATTATTTGGGACATAACAGATAGCATCATGCTGAAGGAACATTATGTGGAAATATTGACGTAACATCTCAAGACATCAGTCAGGAAGTTAAAGCTTGAGTGCAAACGGGTCTTCCAAATGGACAATGACCCTAAGCATACCACCAAATTAGTTACAAAGTGGCTTAAGGACAACAAAGTCAATGTTTTGGAGTGGCCATCATGAAGCTCTAATCTCAATGCTGTAGAAAATTTGTGGGCAGAGCTGAAAAGACGTGTGAGAGCAAGACAACCTACAAACCTGACTCGGTTACACCAGTTCTGTCAGGAGGAATGGGCCAAAATTCCAGCAAACTTGTGAGAAGCTTGTGGAAGGATACCTAAAACATTTGACACAAGTCATACAGTTTTAAAGGCAGTGCCACCAAATACTAAGGAAATGTATGTAAACTTCTGACTTTGAAGAAAGTAATAAAAAAAACTAAAAAAAAAAACTATTTGGAAAATATAAAAATTACTTAGCAAATATGTAAACTTTGTGGTTTCAACTGTGTATATACAGTGCTTGAAAAAGTGTTTGCCCCCTTCCTGATTTTATATATTTTTGCATATTTGTTACACTTATACACTACTGTTCAAAAGTTTGGGGTCACCCAGACAATTATTTTGTGTTTTCCATGAAAAGTCACACTTATTTACCACCATGAGTTGTAAAATGAATAGAAAATATAGTCAAGACATTGACAAGGTTAGAAATAATGATTTGTATTTGAAATAATATTTTTTTCCAGATACTCAACCTGCTCAAAGGAAGGTCAGTTTTATAGCTTCTCTAACCAGCTAAACTGTTTTCAGCTGTGCTAACATGATTGCACAAAGGTTTTCTAATCATCTATTAGCCTTCTGACGCAATGAGGTAATGAGGTGCAATATAAGCTGCGGCTTCAGCCATCACCCATTTCGGATAACTCACGTGGAATTGTATAGTAGAAGGAGTCTTTGTCTAATTTGACCTTGTTATATTATACAGTTTCTTTTAACCTGTAATGTACTATCCGAAATAAATAAATTCAAATTCAAAATGAGCAAACACATTGTACCATTAGAACACTGGAGTGATAGTTGCTGGAAATGGGCCTCTATACACCTATGTAGATATTGCACCAAAAACCAGACATTTGCAGCTAGAATAGTCATTTACCACATTAGCAATTTATATTAGATATTAAAGTGTATTTCTGATTAGTTTAAAGTTATCTTCATTGAAAAAAAGTGCTTTTCTTTCAAAAATAAGGAAATTTCTAAGTGACCCCAAACTTTTGAACGGTAGTGTATGTTTCAGATCATCAAACAAATTTTAACATTAAAGATAACCTGAATAAATACAAAATGTAGATTTTAAATGATGATTTAATTTATTAAGGGAAATAAAGCTATCCAAACCGGTATCAGGACACTCCGTCCCAAGTCACTCCGTACCCAAATCGCAACGTACCCTTGTCACTCCGTACCCACTTCCGTACCTGCGTAATTAAATACTTACCAAGCCAAATTGTTGTGATTTCTGATCACACCATATATGGCTGCTACTCTAAAGTGCCTTGACAGCAAACGCGAACGGGCAAATTTTTCACACATACTGTACATTCAGCACAAATACATTATAACTCAATGTAAACACACAATATGAATTCGCTGTCTGAGTGAGATGCAGACAGATGAAGTTGCCTTTATAGCTTCTGCAGCTGTGTTCAACCTGTTGTGGAAATCCCCAAAATAACATCATGCTTAGGTTTACATTATCTGACGAGGAGCTTGATCACCTGAAAAAGTTGTTCCTACCTCCAAAACTTCACAAGATGGGTGTTTATGTTGCTAGCTTGCTAGCACGTCTGTGGCAGAAATCTGTGGGTAAATAACAACATCCCGATTCAGCTGCAGGAAGTAGTGTATACAGTGGGGCAAAAGAGTATTTAGTCAGCCACCAATTGTGCAAGTTCTCCCACTTAAAAGATGAGAGAGGTCTCCAATTTTCATCATAGGTATACCTCAACTATGAGAGACAAAATGAGAAAAAAAAAATCCAGAAAATCACATTGAAGGATTTTTAATGAATTAATTGGTAAATTCCTCTGTCAAATAAGTATTTGGTCAGTCCCAAAAGTTCATCTCAATACTTTGTTATATACCCTTTGTTGGCAATGACAGAGGTCAAACGTTTTCTGTAAGTTTTCACAAGGTTTTCACACACTGTTGCTGGTATTTTGGCCCATTCCTCCATGCAGATCTCCTCTAGAGCAGTGATGTTTTGGGGCTGTCGCTGGGCAACACGGACTTTCAACTCCCTCCAAAGATTTTCTATGGGGTTGAGATCTGGAGACTGGCTAGGCCACTCCAGGACCTTGAAATGCTTCTTACGAAGCCACTCCTTTGTTGCCCGGGCAGTGTGTTTGGGATCATTGTCATGCTGAAAGACCCAGCCATGTTTCATCTTCAATGCCCTTGCTGATGGAAGGAGGTTTTCACTCAAAATCTCACGATACATGGCCCCATTCATTCTTTCCTTTACACGGATCAGTCGTCCTGGTCCCTTTGCAGAAAAACAGCCCCCATGCTTCACAGTAGGTATGGTGTTCTTTCTCCTCCAAACACGACAAGTTGAGTTTTCATCAAAAAGTTCTATTTTGGTTTCATCTGACCATATGACATTCTCCCAATCCTCTTCTGGATCATCCAAATGCTCTCTAGCAAACTTCAGGCGGGCCTGGACATGTACTGGCTTAAGCAGGGGGACCCGTCTGGCACTGCAGGATTTGAGTCCCTGGCGGCGTAGTGTGTTACTGATGTAGCCTTTGTTACTTTGGTCCCAGCTCTCTGCAGGTCATTCACTAGGTCCCCCCGTGTGGTTCTGGGATTTTTGCTCACCGTTCTCGTGATCATTTTGACCCCACAGGGTGAGATCTTGCGTGGAGCCCCAGATCGAGGGAGATTATCAGTGGTCTTGTATGTCTTCCATTTTCTAATAATTGCTCCCACAGTTGATTTCTTCACACCAAGCTGCTTACCTATTGCAGATTCAGTCTTCCCAGTCTGGTGCAAGTCTACAATTTTGTTTCTGGTGTCCTTTGACAGCTCTTTGGTCTTGGCCATAGTGGAGTTTGGAGTCTGACTGTTTGAGATTGTGGATAGGTATCTTTTATACTGATAACGAGTTCAAACAGGTGCCATTAATACAGGTAACGAGTGGAGGACAGAGAAGCCTCTCAAAGAAGTTGTTACAGGTCTGTGAGAGCCAGAAAACTTGCTTGTTTGTAGGTGACCAAATACTTATGTTACCAAGGAATTTACCAATTAATTCATTAAAAATCCTTCAATGTGATTTTCTGGATTTTTTTTTTCTCATTTTGTCTCTCATAGTTGAGGTATACCTGTGATGAAAATTAGAGACCTCTCTCATCTTTTAAGTGGGAGAACTTGCACAATTGGTGGCTGACTAAATACTTTTTTGCCCCACTGTAAATCTGACATCCCGATTCAGCTGAAGAGCTCCCAGTCCTTCTGTCTGCAAGTGAGTGTCAGACTCCTTTTCAAACTAGTTTACTCTCCAATGTTGATACTGTGGAGAGTGTGAATAACGGAGGCAGATTTATGAACAGACGACTTTATTCCACTCGCTCATCAGTCATACACAGAAAAAGCATGTCTCAATACACCATGGTTTCCCCTTTTATCCCAACCGCTCATCTCACATTTGCATGACATTTCACATCACATTGCGTGACATTTAACATCACAATACCTTCATCCTTTCTCCCCCCAACCTCTTCTTCCTGCTATCTCCCCACGATCTCCCTAGCTATTGCTCTCCTCTCTTTACCCTCTGCATCCAGTCTGAGATGATTAACCCAGTCTCTACACCCCCCCCCCCCCGAATCTCAGACCGAGTTTCAGTCCTCATGTCCTTTTGGCTTCAGTCTCCTCCCATATCTGCTGTAACGGGGGTTTACCGCCTCCGCGGCGCTGCTGTGCCGGGGGGGGGGGGGGGGGGGCTGCTGGGAATGTGTCTGACTACAGTTGGGCCATGTCGAGGGGGGAGGAAACTTCGATTTGCCCGTGTGGCTGCCCTAATGAATCATTTACCTGGGGAGTTTTTCAGTCACTTGCTCGTCCGCCACTACAAAGGCGGGCTTAAGTCTGTCTATGCATACTTTCTCCCGATGACCCCCCAAGTCTGACAAAAAATGCTTGTCCCCTGTTTCCAGCACTCTGAACGGGCCATCGTAGGGTGGGCACAATGGAGGGCGGTGGGCATCGTGCCTGACGAACACAAACTCCGCGTTCTTCAAAGCTTTTGGCACAAAAGCGTGTGGAAAACAGTGGTGGGCCGGGCCCGGCAGCGTGCCTGTGTCTGCACTATGCTGCAAACGCTGAGACGGGCAGCTGTCCGACGCGGGATTGCCTGGCAAAAATTCCCCGGGCAGCCGCAGTGGCTGAGAAAAAACAAGCTCTGCCGGGGAAGCCTCCAAATCCTCTTTTGGTGCGGAACGCAACCCCAATAAAACCCATGGCAACCGGTCTACCCAATTTGCATCTGTCAGTGAAGCCCTGAGCACTGCTTTCAGTGACCTATGAAAACGCTCACATTGTGGGGAGACTTGAATAACGAAACCGAATTGTCTTTCATTCCAGTTTATTCAAGTAATCATTCCACTGTCTGCTCTCATTCCTGAGCAGCGAACAAAGAGAGTGAACACACCAAAGTTCTCTCATTTAAACATTCTGACATCAAACCATTTCCCTCGCGGGGGAAATCACACATCTCTCTCAAAATCTCTTTATTCACATTCATTAGCCTTTTATTTACATAACTCCCCCTTCTCTCTTCTCGAGCCTCAGTGGTCAGGAAGTCTTCTGTCCCCTGTCCTCCGCAGGGGGTCCAGGCTCTGTGGCTCCGCACCACAGGGAGCTGGCTCTCCTTCATCGTGGTTAAATCACATATGCAGTGTCCAACATATACATGTCTCACAACACAGCCATACACATAACCCATTGGCCTGTGGGTTGGCCTGTGGGTTGTACGCAGTTGTGCGATGAATTGCAACACCCAGGCTGCAGGCCATCGCGGACCAGAGGCCAGAAACAAACTGAGGGCCCCTATCAGATGTGATGTCCGACGGGATTCCAAAACGCACCACCCATGTCGTCAAAAAAGCGCGCGCCATGTCCGCGGACGTGGTTGCCGCCAGCGGGACTGCTTCTGGCCAGCGTGTGGTGCGGTCCACCACTGTCAGAAGGTGCGTGCACCCCTGCGATGGCGGGAGGGGGCCCACGAGGTCCACGTGAACATGGTCGAACCTCTTAGCCGGTATACGAAACGGCTCCAAAGGAGCCTTCGTATGTCTGTGTACTTTGGCTCGTTGGCACGCTACGCAGGCTGCGGCCCACTCTTTTACTTGTTTGCGCAGGCCTGGCCACACGAACTTCGCTCCCACCATTTTGACTGACGCGCGCACTCCTGGGTGCGCCAGAGCGTGAACTGACTCAAACACGAGGTGGCGCCACGCGACTGGGACCACCGGGCGCGGGCGTCCCGTGGAGACGTCGCAAATTAGGGGGGGCTTGCCGTCTTGCAGCACCCTGCTCTCCAGCCTTAATCCTGTTGGTCCAGACTAGAGCGCGCACACATCCGTATCGCTAATCTGCTCTGCGGCCATAGCTGTATAATCTATCCCCATGCAGACCGGGGCCACTACTGCGCACGAGAGGCAGTCCGCTACCACATTCAGTTTACCCAACACATGCTGAATATCAGTCGTAAACTCCGGCCAGCTGCCTCTGCTGCCGGCCCGACCATGGTTCCGAAACCTTGGCCATTGCGAACGTCAGCGGCTTGTGGTCCATGAACGTGGTGAAGCTGCACCCTTCCAGCCAGAACTGGAAGTGGTGTATGGCCAGGTGGAGAGCCAGCAACTCTCTGTCGAACGCGCTGTATTTACGCTTACTGTCGCGCAAAGCCCTGCTGAAAAAAGCGAGCGGCTGCCAAGAGCCGGCAACACGTTGCTCCACGACGGCCCCTATGGCCACATCCGAGGCGTTGGTAGTGAGCGCTATCCAGGCCGCCGGGTCTGGGTGCTCCAACAGTGCGGCGTTTGCCAGGGCTGTTTTAACCTCCGAGAACGCCTGCTCTCGCTCCAGAGTCCATTCGACTCTATCCGCGGGTTTCCGTCTCTTGAGCGCGGCGTACAATGGCTGCATGAGTTGAGCTGCACGGGGGAGGAACCGGTTATAAAGTTAACCATCCCCAAAAATTCTTGCAGCACCCTGACCGACTGAGGCCGGGGAAAATTCGCCATGGCGCGCATTTTGTCGGGCAAGGGTATCGCTCCCTCCTGTGAGACGCAGTGCCCCAAAAAATCAATCCCCGTCACGCCGAACTGGCATTTCGCCGGGTTGATTATTAACCCGTGCTCCTCCAACCTCCGGAAAACCGTCCTGAGGTGGGTTACATGTTCGTCTTCGGATACACTGGCTACCAGGATATCATCCAGGTAGACGAACACAAACGGGAGATCATGCAGCACCGCATCCATCATGCGCTGGAACGTCTGTGCCGCTCCTTTTAACCCGAATGGCATGCGCAGAAACTCGAACAAGCCAAACGGAGTTATTACCGCTGTTTTGGGTACGTCCTCCGCACACACTGGGACCTGGTGGTAACCGCAGACCAGGTCTATTTTAGAAAAAATGCGTGCTCCGGCGAGGTGAACGGAAAAATCCTGAATGTGGGGAACTGGGTAGCGGTTGTGTGCTGTAGCGTTATTCAATCTGTGGAAATCACCGCACGGTCGCCATGACCCCTCGGCCTTAGGGACCATGTGTAGTGGGGATGCCCATGGGCTGTTCGATCGCCTGATGATGCCCAGCCTTTCCAGGTTGGCAAACTCCTCGTGCGCAATGGCCAGTTTAGCTACGTCCAAGCACCGAGGTCTTGCGAAAACGGGTGGCCCGGTGGTGGTGATAAAGTGTTCCACCCCGTGTTTAGCGATGGCCGCCGAAAACATCGGGACCGTGAGTGCTGGGAACTGAGTGAGCAGTGTGTGGAACTTACCGCCTGGAGCTGTGACGTTGGCTTGTGTTATTGGCCCGGCCCCTCGAGCTGTACAGGGGAGAGATTCAAAAGACAGTGCATTAACCAGGCGCCTGTTAGCCACATCGACTAGTAACCCATGTGCACACAGAAAATCAGCTCCCAGGATTGGGAAACTCAGTGCTGCTATGACAAAAGACCACTCGTACGTATGGCCGTGTAGGGATAAAGTCAGTGTTCTCTCACCAAAGGTCCTAATGTCCAAGCCGTTTACTGCCACCAGCCTGGGGCCACTAGGTCCTGCTAGCCGGTCGGCGTAGGACGGCAGGATGATGCTCTTCTGGGCTCCAGTGTCGACGAGGAAGCGCCTCCCCGAGCGCGAGTCCGTCACGTAGAGCAGCTTGTTCTCTTCACCGGTGGTCGCAGCTGCTACCGACTGCCGGCCTTGGCGTTTCCCGAGTGCTTGAATTGGCACAGTGGCGCACATCTGTGTGTGTTCTCTCCAAAGCGGCGGTGGTAAAAGCAGAGCGTGTCTCTCTGGCGCTCCCTGGCCCCCGCTGCTGCTACCGTCGGTGGCTCCCCGCCTCCGCTGGTTGTCCCGCTGGGTTCCGACGCCGCCGCGTTCACTGTGAGGGCTCTGGTGATGAGGATGATCCGATCTGCCTCCTGGGCTAGCGCCCGGTAGTCACGAGTGGCCAGCAACGGCGAATTGGCAAGAATCGCTCTCGCCTCTGTTGGGAGGTTCCGGAGGAAAAGGTGGGCAAACAGAAAATGCCCGTCGTCCGTGCCCATTAACGCCAACATCTTCTCCATCAGTTCGACCGCCGAACCATCTTCTAACTCGGAGCGCCTATGGAGCCTCTCTGCTCTCTGCTCTCTCACAGTCCGAGAACGTGTAGCGCCGGGTCTGCGCAGCCTTTAGAGTCTCGTATTTGTCATGGGCTGGAGGCTGTTGGAGCAGGCTCGCTACTTGCTGAGCTGTGCAAGCGTCCAGCGCTGCGACCACATAGTAATACTTGGTGTATTACTGCCGTTATTCCCCGGAGGGCGAACTGAGCCTCGGTGTGGTGGAACCAAGAGCATGGGTTGTGCTGCCAAAAGTCCGGTAGTTTGACCGAAACAGCGCACGCGTTGCTGGGGGTTCCCGTCCGGGCCATCTGTGGGATGCTTGGCGCGTTGCTGGGGCTTCCCGTCTGGGCCAACTCCAGGGTTCTTGCCTCGTGTTCCATAATTCGTCCAGGGTCACCAGTGTGGAGAGTGTGAATAACGGAGGCAGATTTATGAACAGACGACTTTATTCCACTCTCTCATCAGTCATACACAGAAAAAGCATGTCTCAATACACCATGGTTTCCCCTTTTATCCCAACCACTCATCTCACATTTGCATGACATTTCACATCACATTGCATGACATTTAACATCACAATACCTTCATCCTTTCTCCCCCCAACCTCTTCTTCCTGCTATCTCCCCACGATCTCCCTAGCTATTGTTCTCCTCTCTTTACCCTCTGCATCCAGTCAGAGATGATTCACCTGGTCTCTACAATATTTGTATTTAATTATGCAAGTACAGAAGTGGGTATGGAATGGCTAGGGTACGTTGCAATTTGGGTATGGAGTGACTTGGGATGGAGTGGCAAGGGTACGGTGTGTCCAGTAACCATCCAAACCTACCTGGCCCTATGTGAAAAAGTAATTGCCCCCTAAATCTAATAACTGGTTGTTCCACCCTTGGCAGCAACAACTGCAATCAAGTGTTTGTGATAACTTGCAATGAGTCTTTTACATCGCTGTTGAGGAATTTTGGCCCACTCTTATTTGGAGAATTGTTTTAATTCAGCCACATTGGAGAGTTTGAGCTGGAGGTCATGAACTGATGGATGGACATTCTCCTTCAGAATTTTCTAGTAGAGAGCAGAATTCATGGTTCCATCAATTACAGCAAGTCGTCCAAGTCCTGAAGCAGCGAAGCAGTCCCAGATCATCACAGTACCACCACCATGTTTGACTGTTGGTATGATGTTCTTTTTAAGAAATGCTGTTAGTTTTACACCAGATGTAACAAGATGCACACCTTCCAAAAAGTTCAACTTTTGCCTTGTCAGTCCACAGAATATTTTCCCAAAAGTCTTGGGGATCATCAAGATGTTTTTGGGCAAATGTGAGACAAGCCTCTGTATTCTTTTGGTCAGCAGTGGTTTTGCCCTTGGAACTCTCCCATGGATGCCATTTTTGCCCAGTCCCTTTCTTATTGTTGAATCATGGACCAGTGTCCAAACTGAAGAAAGTGAGGCAGTTTAAAGTTCTTCAAATGTTGTTCTGGGTTTTTGTTTCTCATCTGTTCTTGATTTTCCTTAGATCGCGGCATGATGTGTTGCTTTTTGAGATCTTTTAGCCTACTTCACTTTTTCAGAGAGGTTCTATTTAGGTGATTTCAGGCAGGCTACAACAGGTACAGGTACATCTCAATAAATTAGTATATCATCTAAAAGTTGGTTTATTTCAGCAAGTCAATTCAAAAAGTGACACTAATATATAGAAAAGCGCTATATAACTATAGCGCTATATAACTAATATACTAGATTTGTTACACACAGAATGATGTATTTCAAGGGTTTATTTCTTTTAATTTTGATGATTGTGGCTTACAGCTAATGAAAACCCACATTCACCGTCTGAAAAAAATTGAATATTACATAAGCTCAATTTAAAAAAAACAAACTGATTTTTAATCAAAATGTTGACCGACTGAAAAGTACAGTTAGGCCCAGAAATATTTGGACAGTGACACAATCATCATGATTTGGGCTCTGCATGCCACCACATTGGATTTGAAATGAAACAACTACAACGGAATTGAAGTGCAGACTTTAAGGTTTAATTCAAGGGGTTGAACAAAAATATATGATTAAACACGTAGGAATTGTAGCTATTTTTATACAAACGCTCCTCATTTCAGGGGCTCAAAAGTAATTGGACAAATAAACATAACCCTAAGTAAAATGTTACTTTTCAATATTTTGTTGAGAATCCTTTGCAGGCAATGACTGCCTGAAGTCTGGAACCCATGGACATCACCAAACGCTGGGTTTCCTCCTTTGTGATGCTTTGCCAGGCCTTTACTGCAGTTGTCTTCAATTGTTGCTTGTTTGTGGGTCTTTCTGCCTTAAGTTTTGTCTTGAGCAAGTGAAATGCATGCTCGATTGGGTTGAGATCTGGTGATTGACTCAGCCATTGCAGAATATTCCACTTCGTTGCTTTAAAAAACTCCTGGGTTGCTTTTGCAGTATGTTTTGGATCATTGGTGAAGCGCCGTCCAATCAACTTTTTTTTTTGTTACTTATTTGTACCCGTAGGTAGATTTGGTTTGCAGTCTGGTGACAAGCCACCGGCTGCCGGTCGCTGCGTGCGCGAGCGCCCTAAACCTACATGTTTTTGGTATGCGGGAGGAAACCGGAGAAATCCCGGAGTAAACCCACGCAACACGGGGAGAACATGCAAACTCCACACAGCTCACTGTTGGTCGGGGGCTGGGATCGAACCCACGATCTCATGATCCCCGCGATCCCCCGGCCGAGGGTAAACTGTGCTGCCGCAGTGCTAAACCACTGCGCCACCGTGCAGCCCATTTGCTGCATTTGGCTGAATCTGAGCAGAAAGTATATCCCTATACACTTCAGAATTCATCCGGCTGCTTCTGTCTTTTGTCACATCATCAATAAACACAAGTGACCCAGTGCCATTGGAAGCCATGCATGCCCATGCCATCACACTGCTTCCACCATGTTTTACAGAAGATGTAGTGCTTTGGATCATGAGCTGCTCCAATTCTTCTCCAAACTTTCTTCTTCCCATCATTTTGGTACAGGTTGATCTTAGTCTCATCTGTCCAAAGAATGCTGTTCCAGAACTAGGCTGGCTTCTTCAGGTGTTTTTTGGCAAAGTCAATTCTGGCCTTTCTATTTTTGAGGCTGATTCATGGTTTGCGCCTTGTGGTGAATCCTATGTATTTACGCTCATGAAGTCTTCTCTTTATGGTAGACTTAGATACTGATACATCTACTTCCTGGAGAGTGTTCTTCACTTGAGTGGATGTTGTGAAGGGGTTGTTCTTCACAGGAAAGGATTCTGTGATCATCCACCACTGTTGTCTTCCGTGGATGTCCCTGCCTTTTTGAGTTCCCAAGCTCACCAGTGCACTCTTTTTTTCTCAGAATGTACCAAACTGTTGATTTGGCCACTCCTAACATTTCTGCTATCTCTCTGATGGATTTCTTTTTTTTTTTTCAGCCTCAGGATGGTCTGTTTCACCTCCATTGAGAGCTCCTTTGACCACATGTTGTGTGTTCACAGCAACAGCTTCCAAATGCAAATGCCACACCTGGAATCAACTCCAGACCTTTTAACTGCTTAACTGATGACAGGTTAATGAGGGAAGAGCCCATGCAGCCTTGTTATTTATTTATTTTTTGGCAGCCTTCTGAGTCAATTGTCCAATTACTTTTGGTCCCTTGAAAAAGAGGTGGCTACGAATTAAAGAGCTGTAATTCCTAAACCCTTGCTCCAATTTGGATATGAATACTCTCAAATTACAGCTGAGAGTCTGCACTTTAAGTCCATATTGATTATATAATTGTATCCTGAATATGTTTTCGTAAACAGCTAAAATAACAAAACTTGTGTTCCAAGTATTTTTGGGCCTAACTGTATGTCCATGTATGCATTCAATTGTTTTGATTTTTTTTTCCATGAATTACTGCATCAATGCAGCATGAAGGCGATCACTCTATGGCACTGCTGAGGTGTTATGGAGGTCCAGGTTGCTTTGATAGCAGTCTTCAGCTCATCTGCATTGTTGGTTCTGTTGTCTCTCATCTTGCTCTTGGCAATACTACATAGATCCTCTAGGAATTATAGCTCAAGAGAGTTTGCTGGCCAGTCAAGCAGTGATACCATGGTCATTAAACCAGGTATTAGTACTTTTGACAGTGTGGGCAGGTGCAAAGTCCTGCTGGAAAATAAAATCAGCATCTCCATGAAGCTTGTCATCAGAGGGAAGCATGAAGTACTTTAAAATTTCCTGACAGACACCTGCACTGACTTTGGACTTGATAAAACACAGTGGACAAACACCAGCAGATGACATGGTTTCCCAAATCAGGTGCCAAGTCTTGTCATGTGGAAATCAAGATCCCACAGTCTGGAGGAAGAGTGGAGAGGCACAGAATCCAAGTTGCTTGAGGTCCAGTGTGAAGTTTCCAGTCAGTGATGATTTGTGGAACCATGTCATCTCTGGTGTTGGCCCACTGTGGTTTACCAAGTCCAAGGTCAGTGTAGCCATCCACCAGTAAATTTTAGAGCACTTCATCCTTCCCTCTTGTAGATCTTTTGGTAAATGATCCTGCTTTATTCGAGACAGCCACCATAGTTGTAGATCTGTACACAGACAGCTTGCACATGCAGTCTAATTTTTGTCAGCCATGCTGCAGATGGTGTACTCCTGCTGTTTGCCTGTCCATGCTCCTGCCGCTTGATAAAATAAAGCCGATAGTTTGTTCAAAGTAAGTGTGATCCTTGACTCACACACCCGGTGACAAGTCACTACACCTCTACTGACAAGCTTTATGGAGATGCTGATTTCATTTTCTAGCAGGACTTGGCACTTGCCTTGGTTATTGACCATGGTATCACTGTGCTTGACTGGCCAGAAAACTCTCCTGACCTAAACATAGTGATGTTATGCTCGACACCGCCCACTCAACACTGATTCGGGCAACATAAAGCGGAAGTGTCATGAGCAGTGCATCGAGCATTGTTTCAGCACATCCACAGTCACGTGACCATAACAAGCAAGACTTCGTTACGTTGGTTGCATCACATGACTTGAGGGCAGTGTGAAATTTGAGAGGGTTCTATTGGAATTATTTTTTTTTTCTTTGCTTTGTATTGTTTGTTCCTACCATCCAATTTTGTATAGACCTTGGATGGCCAAATGCTCAAAAAAAATTAGAGATTTTTTTCAGGTTTTCCACTCAGATGCAGTTCTGACACTCAGTCAGCAGATGGCACTCTTTATTAAATGTTTCATAACGCTGTGTCGATCATGAAGCAATTGTCTCAAAGTTGTTCATTGTTTCATAAGGCCTCAGTTTCACCATCACTACCTAAACCCCATCAACATTCTATGGGGTATTGTAATGTAGATGAGCTGAAAGCCGCTGTCGAAGGAACCTGGGCTTCCATAACAGCAGTGCCACAGACTGATGCCTTCATGCCACACTGCTTTGATGCAGTAATTCATGAAAAAAAGCCCCATATTGAGTGCATACATGTACATACTTTTCAGTTGACCAACATTTCGATTAAAAGTCCATTTTTTAAAATTGATCTTATATAGCTGAATTTTGAAATTGAGTGTTGGCTTTTCATTAGCTGTAAGCCATAATCATCAAAATTAAAAGAAATAAACACTTGAAATTATCACTCTGTATGTAACGAATCTATATATATTATGCAGTTGTGGGGGTTTCTCCACCCAGAGAAGGCAGGAGGAAGGGGAGAACAATGGACTGAAGTAAGAGGTGTCACCAGGGGGCATCAGATGGGACTGTTGGGTCTATGGGAGAGTAAGAGCTGCCGGAGCCGCTGAGAGAAGAAGGGTGTGGGAGCGGCACCAACGTTATGTTAATGTGCCACACATTTCTTTATTCAAACAACAATGTATTATGGTCAGAAGTTCCAGGTCTCGATGCATGGAAATAAAAATATAAAAGAGGAATGCACAGAGACCCGGGATTCTTTTTTGCTGTAAGTTATGTTGGAGAAAGAATAAAGTTTCTGTGTCATCTAGCTCATTGCCTTGCCAGCCTCCTTTCTCCACATTGGTGACCCTAAGACGTGCCATGGAAAGCAAGCAAAGCACCACTCTGGAGATTGCCTGGAGGGAGAGCACCAGCGCCATGTGCGTGGTCTCATTCGAGCTCCCAGACTTCTGGCTTCACAACCCGACCGCATGGTTCTTGCACATCGTAGCCCAGTTCGCACTCTGCGGGATAACAACGGATGATACCAGGTATTACTACGTGGTCGCTGCGATGGATGCACGCACCATGCAACAGGTGACAAGCCTGCTCCAGGAGCCACCGGCCCAAGGAAAATATGAGAGCACTCAAGAGGATGCTTCTCTAGTGCTAAACCCTTTCTGACAGTGAGAGGGCAGAGAGACTTCTAACGCGTTCGGAGTTAGGGGACAGATCAGCAGTGGAGCTCATGGAGAGCATGTTGGCGCTGAGGGAGAAGGACGACGAATCTTTCCTGTTCGCCCACTTGTTCCTCAGGAACTTACCGGCTACAGCGAGGGCAGTCCTGGCCAACTCGCCGCGGCTGGTTGCTAAGGTCTACCGCGCCCTGGCGCAGGAAGTGGACCACATCATTTTAGCGACCAGAACTCTCAGCGTGCAGACAGTGGCACTGGCATCCATGAGGGACTCCAGCAAGGTCAAGGAACCATTCGTGGTAGCTGGGACAGACACCAGAAGATGAAGGAACGAGGCGATTTGTTTTTATCATCGCTGTTTCAGCTCGAATGCCCAATGCTGCCTGTGGCCATGCCAATTGAAGAAGCCGGGAAGACAGCACGTTCAGAATTCAGTGCCAGCTGCAACCAATGGCGACAAGAACAAGACTGCCTTATGTCATGGACACACGTTCGGGAGATAGTTTTTGGTGGACTCTGGCTTCCAGAAGAGCCTCATCCTGCTGGTCAACGCAGACATGGTGGCAGAATGCAGCGGTCCCAAGCTCATGGCCACCAACAGCTCCACTATCAGGACATTTGGTGAGTGGACACTGACGATATGCTTACACGGACACAGCTTTCCGTGGTACTTTGTGATAGCTGCATGTTCCAGCCCCATTTTAGGCACAGATTTTTTATGTGCTTATGGGTTGTTAGTCAGTGTTGCTAATAGGAGATTAGTGGACGCTATCTCTGCCCTGCACAGCTTGGGGAGCTGGGTCAACAACACTGGCTAACGTTGTAGCTCCAGGGGGTAAGTACCAGCATTTGCTCGCACAGTTCCCAACACTCACGGTCCTGACTTTTTCGGCTATGGTAAGGAAACACGGGGTCGAGCACTTTATAACGACAAAAGGCCCGCCAGTGTTCGCGCAACCTTGGCATTTGAACGCAGCTAAACTGGCCAGCGCGCGAGAGGAGTTTGCCAATTTAGAGCAGTTGGGCATTGTCAGGTGCTCCAACAGCCCGTGGGCATCCCTGCTACACATGGCGCCTAAAGCCGACAGGTTGTGGTGACCATGCAGCGATTTCCGGCACGTGAATAATGTCATGGAACACAATTGCTATCCCATTCCGCACATCCAAGATTTTTCCATGCACCTGGCCAGGGCGCGTGTTTTTTCAAAAGTAGATCTGGTCCATGGATACCATCAGGTCCCGGTGCGCGCAGAAGATGTTCCAAAAACAGCGGTAATAAGTCCTTTCGGCCTTTTCGAGTTTTTACGCATGCCCTTTGGATGAAAAGGCGCAGCGCAGACTTTCCAGAGGATGATGGATGCAGTGCTTCACGACTTGTCCTTCATTTTTGTCTACTTAGATGACATTCTGGTAGCTAGCGCGTCCGAGGAGGAGCACATTGCCCATCTCAAGACGGTTTTCCAGGGGTTGGAGGCGCACGGGCTAATAGTTAACCCGGCAAAGTGCCAGTTCGGCGTGCCAGAGATTGATGTTTTGAGCCACCGCATTTCGCCGGAGGGCGCGATTCTGTTTCCAGATAAGGTGCACGCTGTGTCGGACTTTCCGCACCCGCAGACCGTGAGAGCACTACAGGAGTTTTTGGGAATGGTTTGTTTATACAACCGTTGCCTTCCCCGGGCAGCTCAGCTGATGCAGCCGTTGTATGCCGTGCTTAAAAAAAAGAAGCCCGCGGAAGCCATCGACTGGACTCCCGAGCGAGTCCAGGCTTTTACTAACGCAAAACAGCACTTGCGGATGCCGCATTGTTAGCCCACCCGGATCCGTCTGCATGGAAAGCGCTCACTACGGACGCGCCTGATGTTGCCATGGGGCAGTGGTGGAGCAGTACGTCTCAGGTTTGTGGCAGCTGCTCGCATTTTTCAGCCAAACTATGCATGACAACGAATGCAAATACAGCACATTCGATAGAAAATTGCTGGCTCTCCACCTGGTGATGCACCATTTCCAGTTCTGGCTGGAGGGGCATGAGTTCACCGTGTTCATGGACCATAAGCTGCTAACGTACGCAATGTCCAAGGTCTCGGAACCATGGTTGGCCTGGCAGCAATGGCATTTGGCAGCAATTTCGGCGTTTACTATTGACATTCAACACGTTGCTGGTAAGCTCAGTGTCATGGCCGATTGCTTGTCACACGCGTTAATCGCCCTGGTCTACATGGGAATAGATTTCCCCGCCATGGCCATGGAGTAAGCCGGGGACGCGGACATTTGCGCGCTCCAGTCTGTGCCAACTGGGTTAAGGCTGGAGAGCAGGGTGGTGCAAGAAGGGTGCCCTCCCTTGCTCTGCAATGTCTCCATGGGCCGCCCGTGCCCAGTGGTTCCGAGCTCTTGGTGCCGGCGCATTTTCGAGTCGGTCCACTCCCTTTCACATCTGGGAGCGCGCGCTTCAGTGAAGCTAGTGGGGGTGAAATTCGTCCGGTCGCGCTTGCACAAGGACGTGAAAGAGTGGGCTGCAGCTTGTGTCGCGTGCCAGCAGGCCAAAGTGCACAAGCACACCAGAGCCCCCCTCGAGCCATTCCAAATCCCGGCTAGGAGGTTTGACCATGTCCATGTGGATTTGGTGGGACACCCCCCCCCCCCCCGCCGTCGCAAGGTTTCACGCACTTTTTAACAGTCGTGGACCGCACCACGCGCTGGCCTGAAATGGTCCCGTTGGCTTCTACCACGTCTGCGGAAGTGGCTTGCGCTTTTTTGTCGGCTTGGGTTGCATGTTTCGGATCTCCATCAGACATTACATCTGACAGGGGACCACAATTAGTTTCAGAACTCTGATCCGCGATGGCCCACAGCCTCGGGGTCAAAATTCACCACACTACCGTGTACAACCGCCAGGCTAACGGGTTATGCAAGCGTTTTCATAGGTCGCTTAAAGCAGCGCTCAGAGCTTCACTCATGGACACAAATTGGGTCGACTGCCTGCCCTAGGTTTTTTTAGGGTTGCACTCCGCACCTAAGGAGGATTTGGCAGCCTCCCCAGCAGAACTCGTTTTTTGTCAGCCACTGCGAATTCCCAGAGAGTTTTTACCAGAAAACCCTGCGCCTGAGGCTGATCCGCCCGCGCAATTTTTACACAGTACGGAGGCTGTGAGCGTACTGGGCCCAGCCCACCATTATTTTCCCAGCACATTCATCCCAAAAAGCTTGCAGAAGGCCAGTTTTGTTTTTGTCAGGCATGATGCGCACCGGACCCCGCTGCGCCCAGTGTACAACGGACCGTTCAAGGTGTTGGAACCTAGGTTGAAGCATTTTGTGTTAGACTTTGGGGGGCGTAGGGAGACCGTCTGCATCGACAGGCTGAAGCCCGCTTTTGCGTTGGCAGATGAGCAGGTAGTGTTGGCCCAAGTTCCCCGGCGTGGATGCCCACCGTTGGTGGCTCCGCAAGGTGGTGATCCCTCGGCAGGGACCTGTGCTCGCCAAGCTAATGTGTTCCACCCCCCCCCCCCTTTGCCTCCACAGACTGACAGGCCCTCTGGTACACCGCACCAGCAGGGTGTTTCAACTGGATCAGCAGCCCCCCGCTACAGCCGCTATGGGCGCCAGCTCAAGCCCAAAGGATGGGGGGGTTAGTGCCCCTTCTGGGTGTTCGGGGGGGGGGGGGCTGTGTGGGGGCATGGTGTGGGGGTTTCTCCACCCAGAGAAGGCGGGAGAGGGGGAGAACAATGGACTGAAGAAGGAGGTGTCACTGGGGGGTATCAGATGGGACTGTTGGATCTATGCGACCTGTCGGAGCCGCTGAGAGAAGAAGGGTGTGGGAGCGGCGCCGACATTATGTCATGTTAATGTGCCACACATTTCTTTGTTCAAACAACAATGTATTATGGTCAGAAGTTTCGGGTCTCGATGCATGGAAATAAAGATATAAAAGAGGAATGCACAGAGACCTGGGATCCTTTTTTGCTGTAAGTTATGTTGGAGAAAGAATAAAGTTTCTGTGTCATCCAGCTCATTGCCTCGCCAGCCTCCTTTCTCCACACAGTGACAATTTTTTACTTGTTTCACCAATTTGATCTTACTTTCAAACTGTCACTTAAATCACCGGGGCATGCTTAGTTTGACGCATGTCCACATTTAAACTTCATAAAAGAGTTCCGTACTCACAGGAGCTGAGTCATGTTTTCTTGTTTACTGGTTCACCATGATGTGTCACAAAGTAGATCCAACTGCACTTCTATTGACGGTCAAAAACTGTTTGGCCTGATGCCTCGGTAGTCTCCACAAACAAACAACAACATAACTCAGCGCACCTGATTTATTGACCTATATAATCTATAGCTCCGCCCAAACAATAATCCACCCTTGAATGACAGTTAACAAAAACACAACCATAATCAACATTTGTATTAACATTAGCAAAGGAGTATATGAACCGTAAAAACTCAAATTACAGTTTGAAATATGTAAATTTAGAACTTAAATTCATTAGGTATAAATTATATTCAGATTGGCCTCTACATATTAGTTTCACTTTTGAATTGAATTGCTGAAATAAATTAACTTTTCAGTGATATTCTAATTTACTGAGCTGCACCTGTACACTAACATTGTGCATATTGCTATTTGACTCTGATCGGTCGATTTTTGCAGTCTGAATTATAGCCCTTGAGGTCAAGGTCAGAGGTCAGTTTTTCCATAAATTTGTAATTGTGATAAGTACCGAAAGAAATGAATGGAGGCCTATCAAATCCATCTAAATCCATCTATTCTTTGTCAAGAATACTCATTGATTCCACAATCATGATTCTACATTTTAAATTTGGATTCATCTCTTCATAAGACCTGTTGCCACAGCTTTTCTGTCCAATTCTTATGTAATTTGGCACACATCAGCCAACCCTTTCTCTCTGTTTTTCTTCCTAAAGAATACTTCTTGACAGCCACCCTTCCACTAAGACCATTGTGATGAG
Organism: Pholidichthys leucotaenia; assembly: GCA_020510985.1. Classification (NCBI taxonomy): domain Eukaryota; kingdom Metazoa; phylum Chordata; class Actinopteri; order Cichliformes; family Pholidichthyidae; genus Pholidichthys; species Pholidichthys leucotaenia. Next base: position 160,959,720 of record CM035849.1, read on the forward strand.
GCTTCACTCACCTGAAGGGTGAACCTGTGTTTGGTCTTTCCATCCATCCATCCATCCATTTTCTTCTTCTTTTCTGGAGGTCCGGGTAACGGAAGCAGCAGCTCAAGCAGAGAAGCCCAAACTCTCCTCTCCCTGGCCACCTACTCCAGCTCTTCAGAGAAGATACCAAGACGTTGCCAGACCAGCTAGGAGACATAGTCTCTCCAGTGTGTCCTGGGTCTGCCCCGGGGTCTCCTCCCCGTTGGGTATGCCCAAAACACCTCAAGTGGGAGGCGTCCTGATCAGATACCCAAGCCACCTCAACTGGCTCCTTTTGATGTGGATGAGCAGCAGTTCTACTCTGAGCCTCTCCCAGATGACTGAGCTCCTCACCCTATCTCTAAGGGTGTGTCCAGCAATCCTATGGAAAAAGCTTATTTCAGCCTCTTGTGTCCGCAATCTCATTCTTTTGGTCATTTAGGTCTTTGTTGGATTTTTTCCCATTTGTACAGGACATGAACTTTCAGATACCGTTCATATGAAGAAGACAACAACTTTATTGTCATTCAGTCCATACAGCCAATCATGTACAGTAGAACGAAATTACATTTCTCCTATCTACAATGTTAATCACATCTAGAATTAGAGGGGCCGCTGCCATGCAAGGTGCCGCCACAAACAACTTTTCCTTCCCATTCTATTATGCTGAGCACCAAGCTAGAAGGCAGAAAGTACCATTTTTATATGGTCTTTGGCATGACCTGGCCGAGGCTTGAACCCACGACCTCCCGGTTGTGGGGCTGATGCTCTATCAAATTGAGGCCACCGGAGTGGTCATAACTAGGCCACCACTCCTGCTGTAGTTTCTTAGGTCTGATGGTTCTTCTTTTGTACTCATTTGTCAAGTGGACTACAGATGGAAATTAGTGAGAATGCTATAATCTGGTACAGAGCATCTTTACCCTGTGTTTAATGTTTTTTCTGTACATTGTCCCTGACAAATAAACCAATAAACTAAACTAAGTTTTATCAAAAAAGAAAGAAAATAAATAAAAATAAAAATCAAGGATAATTTTCAGGTACAATGACTAAAATCGGATGAAAACGCTTGAAAAAGCTTGGGAAAGGTCGGAAACTTGGACAATTGTTGCTCAAGAAAAGAGAAAGAAATGAGGGCATGCTTAAAACTTTTGCACAGTAGGCTACTGTGTTGGTCAAATCAAAAAAAGCAAGCATAGTGATCAAATATTTCCTGAGCCAGAATAATGTAATTAATGTAAAGCTTCTTTGTTGCAGAGGAAAGTTTTATAAACAAGCACATTTCTAAGGAGTTGTCAAATCAGAGAAATAAGTAACTCATAGTGTGCGACTTAAAATACTTGAGTAAAAGCTGCTTTTTTAAAAAAAAAAAAATACTTTTAGAAAACTGCACCCTGCAACTACTCAGTGCTGTACAGTTTTGTGGAAAAAAAACCCAAAACTATTTGGGTATATGTACTTGAGCGAATATAGCGACTCACTGGCCAACCTTAATAATATTTACAACTTTATCATCTTCAGGCCTCCTCAGGTGAAGTCACGTGCCAAGGGGGCCCAACACCGTCACAACATCATCGGGGGGCGTGGCTTACGAACGTGGCACCCTACATAACTGTTAAGAGGCGAGCAGTCTGGCTTAACAGGAATGCTTTATTGGTGGAGTTACTTCTTTTGATGAAAACCTCTTCTCTTATTTTTACGAGGCCGTCATTTTAGATCAATGAAACAGTTCAAATCAATACAGCTAACAGGTAGTCCGTCGTGTCGGCTCATCCCACTGACTGCCCCAGTTTCCGGGTAAGGTAAAACCGTCTGTAGTCTTCAATGATAGTTGGGAATTTTATGCTAGCTCCGCTACAAGACAGGTGACGGCTTTCATTTGGAATTATTAAGACGTACATAAACTGCATCAGGGGTGTATTTCGTTGAGAACATGCTGTCATTAACAGCAATAGCGTGTATACATATCATAAATGCTTTAAGAATAGCGAAAATGCTCTTAAATTTACCTGCACGGTGTTGATAAGGAGGATGGGAGTGTCTGCTAACAAAAGTTCCAAAGGTGCGTCTACCTTCACTGCAAAGACAGTGAAAACGGTCTCACTGTACATTTTTTTTTCCTACACACCCAGGGGCTTTATACCATATCTGTATTCCGTAAACACATATAGAGGTGGGGTCTAAAGGCAGAATTTCATTACGGTTTCATTTTGCCAGTGATTACAAAACCGTACAGATGGTGCCAGCTGGATTATACGTCGGCTGTTGACACCAGGGTTTTGGCTTTTTTTCCTCTCCCCCCCCCCCCCCCCCCGATGTACTGGATGAACATGCAGTAAGCCAGTCTGTTTTCCCTGTGAACCAGATAGCAAAAATCTGCTTTTTTTCTGTGAACCAGATTGGCAGTTTTACAACTGCATGTATGGGCATGGAATCCTTAAGGCAGAATGTCATACCAGGAACCAAACTGTAAATGTTGAAATGGGTTGGAAAAATAGAAATGTATAATGTAGCTTTGTTTGTCTTCTTTCAGGATTCAATGGAGTCAGCGAAGGAGAGATTTTGCTCAAGAATGAGGCCAGAATGTTAAGCCCTGATGCTTTTCATTGTGATTGTTTAGATTCAGCACAGAGCCATGGCCCTGCAGGCATCTCCCTTTCCTAATGGGTGTGTTGCAGGTATACATGCTGTGGGATGGGCATTCATCCTGCCTTGTTTCTGGTTTCTTGACCGCCTCATTTCTGTGTGCAAGTCGACCTCCCTTGAGAAAACCCAGCGACTGGAGCAGGAATGCTATCTCCACCCACTCAAGGTCTTCTTTGGCTCCATTACCTTCTTCATTCTTTTTCTCATTACAGCCCCTTTGGCTTTCCTTGGCTTACTGCTCTGGGCGCCCGTTGAGGGCTGCCGCAGGCCATTTTACTACCACAGAGAGACGCCATCCTCACCAGAGAAGGAAACACACCGAGGCTTTGAGCTGACAGGAAAGGCATCATTTGGTTTTGCCACAGCCAATCTGTGTCTCCTGCCTGATAGCCTAGCCCGTTTCAACAACCTGGGGCACACTCAGCACAGGGCATCAGCAATTGGTCAGCGCATCACGCAGGGTGTGTGTCGACCCGACATCCGCATCTTTGTTGACTCCCCCAGCAGCTGTAGCACCATCAGCCCCTCCAGCAGCATTCTCCCCACAGCAAACGCCCCCTTGTATGGAGCTATAGATAAACAGGGACAACCCCCAGGGAGTCACCAATCAGATTCAGCTGAAGTACAGGTTGCAATGTCAAATTCTAGTAGTCCTGTGGTTTGTGAGCCTTATGATGATACAGAAGAGTTTTCCAATGATCCATCCTCTCCCCTCAATTCTAATCAAAACTCTAACCAGCAGGGCAGATCGGGCCACCGCAGTGCTCCCAGAGCTCTACTCTCTCAGGGTCTCCGCCAAGAGGGTGACGTGCCCTGGGAGGTGTCAACAATGTTCCCAGCCAATATTGATATACTGTGCCTAGAAGAGGTGTTTGATAAGAGGGCTGCGTGGAAGCTCACTAATATACTCAAACCAGTTTTCGGACACATACTGTATGACGTTGGCGTGTATGCCTGCCAGCCACCATGTAAATGTTCCCATTTTAAGTTCTTCAACAGTGGCCTCTTCCTCGCTAGCAGATTCCCCGTGCTTGAGGCCCAGTACCACTGGTTTCCCAACAGCCGTGGAGAAGATGCACTGGCTGCTAAGGGACTTCTGTCTGTTAAGGTGATTCTTCTCTGTCAGCATAATTAATGTCAGTGATCAATATTAGATTTTTTTCTTTTAATTTTTGTTCCAGTTTTACAGAAATGTTTAAAAATAGTGTGTTTTCTTCTCACACAAGAGTGACGTGTGTGGTTTGTTTTTGTTTTTTTTTTTTAAACGCTGTTCTCTATATCACCCATAAAGTCTGTAGTTGGGACGTCCCCTCTTCTTGGTGCAGAATGATGTACCTTTTATACTAGATTGAACACTTTTTAATGAATTATGTGTTGAGAGTGAAAACTTTCTTTGCGCTCACCTACAGTCTGAGGTTAAGGCCTGTGTATCTTTGAGCAGAGTGTGTGACATTACAGCTAATTTGGTACAGTTAAAGTCAGCATGGTTTATCAGTCACCGAACTCTGGTTCATATCCATCTGTGTGCAGTTTGCATGTTCTTAGTCTGCTCTGCTTTCCTCCAGTAATTAAAAACATGCTTCCTGGTGATGCCTGGCATGGCAGCAGCTCCTATTCTAAATGTAATTAAGGGTGCTTCTACACCTACAGGCTGTAGTCAGTTTCAGTACAACTTGAATTCTTTTTCTCCTTTCGTACACTTCATTTCCTCTAGTCAGAACACAGTTATTGCACTCAGGTGTGCACCAAAACAACCATGTTGAGATCCTCCAAAGGAGGTGGGTCTTGATCTGAATCATCTGGCAAAATCTGACACGTTCATGGTGAAGAAGGAAAGCTGAACTAAAACTGGACCAAAAGCTTAAAAAAAATGTATAATTTGAAGGTACTGAATTGTGAGCAGTTTTGTTTGTTTAAACCCCAAAACATGCTTCAGAGTGAATCGTACACAAATGTTGAGTTGTGAGGAAGTGCTGATTCGTCAGATGATTATGACATGCATGCTCAACTATACATGGCACATACAAATATGGGAATGCCATAACTAGATTAAAAAACATTGTCAGGAGTACATTAGAGTGTGAGATGTGCTAAATGAAATGTGGAGTATAGTGTTATATCAAAATCTAACACATCATAATCTGGCACCTTATCATTTCTCCTGCATAATAATAAATTTTAACATCAAAATATTTTTCAGGAGCTCTGTCCTCGTCACATTAATGTAGACACATATTGTTGTTTTTCAACCACACACACACATACAATGAATGTGCTTCATCACCTGTGCAGTCACACATTCTCATATGTCACAGATTTTTGTGTAAGTCTGGTGTGAAAACAACTTCCTGTATTTAGTTTTAGTTAGCAGAGAGGGCATTCTTGCATGATGTGAGGTGGCACATTTTGGTCCACTTGGATTTTTCTCTGTACATAAAGGAACCGAACCAAGAGGAAAGCGATGCCAAATAACATGCTCATCAACTGATTCAGACCAAAGTAAAGGAACTTGTGTGTGAAAACACCCTGTAGAAAGGAGAATCATAATCTTTTTTTTTTCTGTACATATCGTGCCTAAATGAAAACAAAGTTGCCTTTCTAGTTTACTGTAGAAGCAAACCCTAATCCAGTTGGCAGCTTATACACACGTGTTAATGGAAACCTGAGAGCTGAATTGAACATTATAAGAACTAGTACATGCCTGTGCATATCCGTCCATGCCTATAGAAACCAAGTATAAGCAAGTATTTGTGCATGCCCATGGCTGAAGAGTCTCCTCGTCATGCCTGCGGCGTACTGCTGGAACCTGAGGGGTTTCATGTTCACGGCATCTTTTCTGAAGTGCAGCAGTTCTCCTCATTCTATTGCTGTCCATCTGGTGGGTCTTCTTCGTTCAGACCACTGGTTGAGGGATAGGTGCGTCGTAATTCCAGCGTTGGCGGCCAGCCGACTATTCCGCATCTCCTCGGTCTCAGCTTGTCTGTGCCTTGCCTGGCGTACATTGTTGCTCGCTTTGCGGGCATTTCAGGCTTCAAGTGACTCAGCACGTGCATGGCGCACTGCCACATGTTTCCTGTCTGTTTGTGCATCTCGTACCCTATGCTGGTGAAGGGTGTCCTCCTGTCTCAGACAGGTGTGATGTACTGCTGGAACCTCAGGTGTTTCATGTTCATGGCATGTGATGATGTGCAGCAGTTCCCATTCTATTGCTGTCCATCTGGTGGGTCTTCTTCTTCTTGTTCGTTGAGACCACTGGTTGAGGGATAGGTGCATCGTAATTCCAGTTCATGGACAGGATCATGAAAATAGATCTGAGCAAAAAGAGGCTTTTGGGCTTGGATTCACTATATGACATCAAGACATGAGAATCCTATATGACATCATAAAGATGCATTTGTCTATGTGCCGTCATATAGGCATCACGGGTCCTATGATGCCTGAGTTCATAGGACATCCTATGATGTTCAGGCAGAGATCATAGGCAGTCCTATGATGTCCTATAAACGTGACACACACACAGATTTCTTGCTTTAATAGAGTGATAGTGATCTGCAGAGGATGTTTTGTATCCTGCAGTAAACTGCCAGTCTAGATTTTCAGCAACTGAGATGGTGGCGATGATTACACTGAAATATTTTTATATGACTATAAATAACCAAAGATGTTTTTTTTTTTTGTGATGTACTTTCAATGATGTCGTGTGAAACTGGAACAATGCCTACCTAATGCAGTAATTTTTAAAATTCTCAGGTACTAATTGGGCAGAATCAGAAACAGAAGAACGTGGTTGGCTATTTTAACTGCACTCATCTTCATGCACCAGAAGGCAAGTTGGAGTTTCTGATCTGTTCTGCTCACATGAACTCATTTTTCAGTTTTAAGTGCATGAGTTTTTTCTGTGTTCCCATCAGGTGAAGGGGAGGTTCGCTGTGACCAGTTGAACATGGTAACCAAGTGGATTGGAGATTTTCAGGCTACCAACGCACACCCTGATGAGGATGTTGTTTTTGATGTGCTCTGTGGTGATTTTAACTTTGACAACTGCTCACCTGGTGTGTTTAAATTTATTAGCATTTGTTTCTAAGTTTCCGAGTTTGTCATTATTAAAAAAAAAAAAAAAAAATTGTAATTATGTAGATGACAGACTGGAACAGAACCATTGTCTGTTCGAGGAATACAAGGACCCTTGCAGGGCAGGACCTGGAAAGGAGAAGCCCTGGGTCATTGGTCTGTACTTGTTAATACTACATTTGCACAGTGTAAAGCATGTAGTAAATGTTTAATTCATAACAAGTATGTATGGGGATTTACTTCTGAAGGTACTCTGCTGGAACAGCCCACACTGTATGATGATGAAGTAAACACCCCAGAAAATCTACAAAGGTACTCTTACCACTGGTGTGTGGTGGTCTCAGTGCCACCTTATAAACTGTGTATTCACTGCAGTAACATGACAATGGTCCCCTGTGTTTCTCCTTAGAACTTTAGAGACAGATGAGCTGCGAAAGCAGTACATCTCTTCTCCTGTTCCAGCCGCAGGATGCCCGCTGCTTTACCCTGAAAGTGGCCAGCCTTGGATTGGACGTCGAATCGACTACATCCTCTACCGGGAAAGCTCCCTTTCAAAGCACTATCAAACGGTATGTGCACCTTGAGATTTTCACTGTGTTCAACTACCTCTTTGTAGTTATGTCTTAGAAGTTGCTAGTTATGTTCTGATGGTGAACATAAAAGAAATTCAAATGCTTGAACTATTGAGAGGTTTTATATTCATTCTGCCTTAATAAGACTGATGTATCATAAAAACACAACCTCTTTGTTTCCAGGAAATTGAAGCGCTGAGCTTCATAACCCAGCTGGCTGGTCTGACAGACCATATTCCTGTGGGCTTGAGACTGAATGTAATTATGGACTCTGACTCAGCAGATGAATGAGGATCATTTCAAACAATTAGAACAAAATGTTCGAAATTGTACACAACTTTTTACTCTGTACAGGTACTACAGTGTTTTGGTTGTATACTTGAAGCTGTAATTTCAGTGACTGTTTTCCTGATCAGCGGGATTATACTTCAGGTTACATTTAAATGATTTATTTGGTTTTATAATGTAAACAATTTTATACATTAAGCTGTGGGTATGGGGTATTGACTTTGTAAGACAAGTATATTTTTAAGATTTTTCACCCTGAATTTTTTCCAACAGAAATAAATCCAAAGAATTAATACAGATTGTATTGTCTAATTTGTCAGCTGGCACGTCTGACACATTAACAAAGATGGCAGAATTATCCATATTTACTCTCACTTGGGGGGCTAGGTTAGATGATAATGGCACGTCATCACAATCTGATTTCAAACTTTGACAAAATGTGCAAAAGTAATCAGATTAATTTCTTGCTAAACATGACGGTATGAAAGTACAAGTTATTTACAAATAAATCGGAGTGCAAATGAAAAATCTCGACATTGGAGCAATTACTAAATCTTCAGCTTAGGAGCTGCTGTTAACTGAGTAAATAGCACTCTTACTGTGATGTGCACAGACATTTTGTGGGGGGAGGTGCTCAACGAAAAAAAGGCATTCATAAATACTGAAAAAGTAAAGTTACATACAGAAGTGCAAATTTTACTGTATTTGGTATATCAGTTTTATTTTACTACCTATACATTCATGGAGATATTTAATACTCCATAGATTTATACAAAATTATCAACTCACACAGAAACCATGGTGTTCATTAATTATACAGGTGCATCTCAATAAATTAGAATATCATTGAAAAATGTATTTTAGTTTACTACTTTTAATTTTGATTATGACTTAAACCTAATCAAAACCCAAAATTCACTTTCTCAAAAAAATAGAATATTATATAAGATCAGTTAAAAACGGATTTATTTTATTTTATTTTTTTTTAATAGAAATGTTGGCCAACTGAAAAGTATGCCCATGTACACACTCAATACTTGGTTGGGACTTTTTTTTTTTTTTTTTAACATGAATTACTGCATCAATGCAGCGTGGTATGAAGGCGATCAGCCTGTGGTACTGCTGTGATGTTATGGAAGCCCAGATTGCTTTGATAGCAGCCTTCAGCTCATCTGCATTGTTGGATCTGGTGTCTCTCATCTTCCTCTTGACAATACTCCATAGATTCTCTATGGGGTTTTGGTCAGGCGAGTTTGCTGGCCAATCATCCCATGGTCATTAAACCAGGTTTTGGTACTTTTAGCAGTATGGGCAGGTGCCAAGTCCTGATAGAAAATGAAATCGGCATCTCCATGAAGCTTGTCAACAGAGGGAAGCATGAAGTGCTCTAAAATTTCCTGGTAGATGTCTACGTTGATCTTGGACTTGATAAACCACAGTGGACCAACACCAGCAAATGACATGGTTCCCCAAATTATCACTGTGGAAACTTCACACTGGACCTCAAACAACTTTGGATCCTGTGCCTCTTCACTCTTCTCCAGACTCTGAGATCTTGATTTCCAAATGATACGAGTTGGCACCAGATTTAGGGAGCCATGTCATCTGCTGGTGTTGGTCCACTGTTTTATTAAGTCCAAAGTCAGTGTAGCCATCTACCAGGAAATTTTAGAGCACTTCGTATTTCCCTCTGCTGACAAGCTTTATGGAGAACGTCAAACAGGTTCATTTTGTCTTCTTTCAATTATTTATCCTTTTTTTTTTTTTTTTTTCTTTTTTTTTTTTTTCCTTTGAAAGACAAAAGTAAAATAGAAAGATGTCTTTACCTTCTTTACATGTTTCAACTGCACTGCAGCCTTCATCAGAAGAAGCTTTATGGAGATTCTGGTTTCATTTTCCAGCCGGATTTGGCACCTGCTGGTGCTGCTAAAATACCTAGTTTATTGACCATGGTATCACTCTGCTTGACTGGCCAGCAAACTCTCCTAACCTAAACCCCATAGAGAATTTATGGAGTACTGGCAAGAGGAAGATGAGGGACAGCAGACGAATTGAAGGCCGCTTGATCCTGTATATAAATTTTTGAGAAACTGAATATTGGGTGTTCTTTGGCTGTAAGCCATAATCATCAAAATTAAATGAAATAAATGCTTGAACTATTATCACTGTGTGTAACGAATCTATATACTAGTTACACTTGTTGAATTACTGAAATAAATGAACTTTTCAATGATATTCTAATTGTTTCATAGAAGGGAAGATCCAGCGAGAGGCAACCACTCTTTTTCAAGGACACCCTGTTCACACTCACACCTGGAAGCTGCCCAGCACAACCACAGACAACTTTGGCCACTTAACCACCTCACTGGAGCAGCTGAGGGCCTTGCTCAAGGGCACCACAGTGGGGTTAATGGGGGTGGGGCAAACACTGTGATGTTATCGGTCCCACACAGATCTGATCCTATCAGTCCAGGGATTGAACCAGCAATTTTCCAGTCATCAGTCCACATCCCTAACCATTAGGCCACCACTGTCCCATGGTAATTTATTCAGATGCACCTGTATATTTACAGGACAAAAACGGGCAGCTTCCACTAAAATCTGAAAAAGCCTTTCAATAAATGAAATATTAAATTCATTCAAATAATTAAATATCTGCAAAAATTAAAAAGGCCGTTCCCCTTGCCAGTAAAATGAGTCAAAATCATCCCCGCTGTTAACTTGCCACCCTCCATCCCCATAAAGAATGCCAGGATCGTTTATACGGGCTGCTTAATATATACAGTATAAGTGAGAGTATAGTAGCATATGTACATGAAAATTTTGGAAAAAGTTGCAAATTTAAAAGATAATCCTTTATTAGTTCCACTGTTGTAAATTTGTGTGGGGAAAAGATAACAATTTTATCACAAGCCATGGCAAATTTTTGGGAAAAAGAACAAAATTTACTACAACAGTAAAAAAAAAAAAAAAAAAATTGTCAGGAAAAAGTTGCAAATTAATATGGAAAAAAAACCTTATAACGTTCCAAGAAAAATTTTAGTTTCCAAGAAAAACCTCACTAATTGGTGAGAAAATTGGACATTTATAAGAGGAGAAAAAGTCAAACGTATAAAAATGTAGAAAATTGGCAATTTTTTTCTTGTAAATGTGTGACTTTGTTGTAACTTTATGAATTTTTCTGGGAAATGTGTATTTTTTCGGCATTTGGACATTGTGTTTTTTCTCATGAAAATGTCACTTTTTGCGTAAATTTAGGACTTTTTAAATTGTAAAGTAGCATCTTTTATCATATTTCTGCAGATTTATTCTTATAAATTTAAACTGAAATGATATTTACTCCATATGCTAAATTTATGAACATCCCCCCACAATCCCTATCCCCTTTGTTAAAAAAAAAAACCCTATTGCATGTACTTTCACAACTAACAAAAAGTACTGAGGCTTAGACACAAACCTGACTGCTAGGAGAGAAGACAGAACAGCTGCAGTGGTGATTGCTGTGTGCAGGGACAGAGCAGGGGAGGGGCATTCAGGGCCCAGGCACAGGTCACACGGAATTATTTGGACACCAGAATATGATTATAGGATATTAAAACACGTTTGACTGGCAATTGGTGTCTTTATAAGGGACAGTTAAAATCTATAATACCCCCCTGCCCCCCCAAAGTTCTCCAAAAGGGCACTTCAGGGGGTAAAGGGGTAGTCTTATAGCTGCACTTCACATCAATCTGTGCACATGCCTGCTGTTACTAAACTTTAGGTCCTGACCTTAAAGCCAGGGTATCTGTAGGCCACTGATTTTTTTTTTTCAATCAAATAAAACAAATTTAAGGGCATAAAAGATAAAGTGCCTTAAATTTGTTTTGAATTAGTTTTAAAAATCTGAAACACAATGCTGCTATGTTCACCCCTTATAAAAAAATTACCTCCTAATTTGGAGGATGGTAGAGTCTATAAAAATGTTTTTGATCTTTATTGTCAATTTAAAACAACTAGTGCATACCTGTGCATGCCCGTAGAAACAAAGTATAAACAAGTATTTCTGCATGCCCATAGAAAGCAAGTGTAAGTAAGCATTTCTGCATCCCTGCCTTTGATCTTTGACATGGCTACCATGGCAACAGTAACCCTGGTGAAACCTGCCTTTGATCTTTTGACATCACCACTCATTCAGTGATGCCTGCCTTTGATCACTGATGATGTCATAGCGAGTCCTATGAAACCTGTCTTTGATCTTTGACGTCACCACTGGTTCAGTGATGCCTGCCTTTAATCTTTGACATCACCATTTGTTCAGTGATGCTTGCCTTTGATCTTTGATGTCACCACTCGTTCAGTGATGCCTGTCTTTGATCATTGATGATGGCATAGCGAGTTCTATGAAACCTGCCTTTGATCTTTGACGTCACCACTCGTTCAGTGATGCCTGCCTTTGATCTTTGATGTCACCACTCGTTCAGTGATGCCTGCCTTTGATCACTGATGATGTCATAGCGAGTCCTATGAAACCTGCCTTTGATCTTTGATGTCACCACTCGTTCAGTGATGCCTGCCTCTGCTCTTTGACGTCACCATTTGTTCAGTGATGCTTGCCTTTGATGTCACCACTTGTTCAGTGATGCCTGTCTTTGATCATTGATGATGGCATAGCGAGTCCTATGAAACCTGCCTTTGATCTTTGACGTCACCACTTGTTCAGTGATGCCTGCCTTTGATCTTTGATGTCACCACTCGTTCAGTGATGCCTGCCTTTGATCACTGATGATGTCATAGCAAGTCCTATGAAACCTGCCTTTGATCTTTGACGTCACCACTCGTTCAGTGATGCCTGCCTTTGATCACTGATGATGTCATAGCGAGTCCTATGAAACCTGCCTTTGATCTTTGACGTCACCACTCGTTCAGTGATGCCTGCCTTTGATCTTTGATGTCACCACTCGTTCAGTGATGCCTGCCTCTGATCTTTGACGTCACCATTTGTTCAGTGATGCTTGCCTTTGATGTCACCACTTGTTCAGTGATGCCTGTCTTTGATCATTGATGATGGCATAGCGAGTCCTATGAACCCTGCCTTTGATCTTTGACGTCACCACTTGTTCAGTGATGCCTGCCTTTGATCTTTGACATGGTTAGTGCTACCTAAACAAACACTACAACAAATGAGATGGTGTTTTCCCCAAGAGAGCAGCACGACCTGGCACACCATAAAGGCAGCCTGTGAACAGTTGGAGGAACACCAGAATGTCTATGAAACTACAACTCCTTTCTTGGCAAAGAGGAAATACCACTGAATTTAATTTCCTTTTTTATGAATTAGTGGTGATTTTGTGCTGCAACAAATTCCATCAGTTTTCCTAGTGAATTATTAAATTAAAAAATCAGTAGTGTCTGTTGAACTGCATTAATCAAACACGAGTGCATAATTCTGATTTTTACATTAGTCTGCTCACAGATTTAGAAATATAAAATGTCAAGTATGACAATCCTGGATGGGGGCGATGCGCTTTTACCTCGGTAGGGGGCGCGCTTAATTCATTTTAAGCACAGTGGCAGAAATCGTGTGGACCAATGAAAAGCCAAGATTAAATGTTACTTCCTGTTTTTAGCTGCGGGCAGATTCGTGGATAGCACTAGCTGTGATATTGTAATACAAGTTTATACCATGAGTAGTATCGGTCGCTCTTGTAAATTGGTGTCATCGGTGTTCAGGAGCAGCGTTTTATTGGAGCAGAGGGCTGTTTTTGGACGCGTTTGTTCAGCCCCCAGATCTCGTGGCCTTAGTTGGTGTCTGCCTGAACGCTTCATAGGAAATGTAGCTTCATGTCAAAAGTTCACATGGCACTTTAAACCAAAAAGATATTACTCAGCGGGTGGAGACAGCAAGGATTCAAACAGAAATGTGATGTCTGAAGACGAAGATGCAAAGCTGGATAACAGCAGTCAAAGCGTCTCCAGTCAGAGTAAGTAGGAAAAAAGTGAGAAATGTACACGAAGAAAAAAAAAAACAGTCACAAATTTAGGAGGAAAAATTGTACAGATTGACAAGAGCCCCATCGCTACTCACTATTCAAGTTACCCATTTTAATAAGTATTATGCTATGCAAGTAATTTTGGTGACCACTCTTGGTTCTCTATGAAGGCACCATGGTGTGTTGTAGTGGTTAACACTATCGCCTCACAGAAAGAAGGTCGTGTGCTCAAATCCACCAGCCAGCAGGGCCTACCTGTGTGGAGTTTCAGTACTCTCCGCCATGCTTTTGTGGGTTTATTCTGGGTGCTCCAGTTTCCATCCACATTCCAAAAAACATGCAAGTTAGGTTCATTGGAGACCCTAAAGTGGCTCTAGGTGTGAATGTGTCTGACTGGTGAGGCGACTGGCGCTGTACCGTGGCTGCCTCATCCAGCTCACTGGATGCCCTTGAATTTCCCCTCTTGGATAAATAAAGTAGGCAGTGGCGTACCCATAGAATGCTTGCTATAGATACAATGACTACTGTCCGGTTGCACTCACTCCCATCATCATGAAGTGCTTCGACTGGGTGGTCATGCAGCACATCAGGTCTGCCCTGCCCCCCTCCCTGGACCTGTTCCAGTTTGCATACCGGTCCAATTGCTCGAACGATGATGCCATCTCTACTACCCTCGACTCAGCCCTCACACACCTGGACACAAAGGGCTCCTTCGTCAGAATGCTGTTCATAGACTTTAGTTCAGCATTCAACACAGTCATCCCCCAACAGCAAATTCACAAACTGGACCAGCTGGTGCTCAACACTTCACTGTGTACCTGGCTATTGAACTTCCTGATGGGGAGACCGCAGGCAGTACGGGTTGGCAGTAACACATCCAGCACCATCACTCTGAACACAGAGGCACCCCAAGGATGTGTGCTGAGCCTGCTCCTCTTCATTCTGCTGACCTATGACTGTACACCGACACACAGCTCCAACCTTTTAATCAAGTTTGCGGGCGACAACTGTGGTGGGTCTCATCAACAACAGAGACGAGACAAACTACAGGAGCAAGGTGAGCCACCTGGCCAGGTGGTGCGGAGACAACAATTTCTCTCTGAACGTGGAGAAAACAAAGGAGATTGTTGTGGACTTCAGAAGAGCACACACCTAGCATGCTCCCCTGACCATCAATGGTGCTGCTGTGGAGAGGGTGAGCAGCACCAAGTTCCTAAGTTCCTAGGTGTGCACATTACAGAGGACCTCTCTTGGACCACCAACACTGTATCACTGGCCAAGAAAGGTCGGCAGCGTCTCTGCTTCCTCTGCAAACCCAGAAGAGCCAAAGCCCCGGTCCCCATCATATATACTTTCTACAGAGGCACCATCGAGAGCATCCTGACCAGCTGCATCACCATGCGGTACAGCGCCTGCACCGCGTCCTGCCGCAAGACCCTCCAGCACATAGTGAGAACAGCCAAGAAGATCGTTGGTGCCTCTCTCCCCTCCCTTGAGGCAATCTACAGCACCTACCTCACCCGCAAAGCCCTCTGCATTGCAGGTGATCTCACCCACCCATCACACAGCTTCTTCAGTCTGCTGCCATCAGGGAGGAGACTGCGGAGTCTCCGGGCCAGGACCAGCAAACTCAAGGACAGCTTCATCCACCAGGCTGTCAAGAAGCTCAATTCTCTCTTTGCTCTGCCCCACCCCCGACACACACACACACACACACACACACACAAATCCTGGACTGTGACTACCCCCCCTCCCTCCAACAACTGAACTCTGCCGTCCCCCAGGTACTGTTGACTCCCACACACACTAATTTCAAGAGCTTTAAAAACTGAACTCTGTCATCCAGGAACTGTTCACTCCAACACACACACACACACTGATCTCAGGGCTGCACCAGTCACTTTATGCAGCAATGGACTGCTCTGTCTCTTCGCACTACATGCCACTTTAACACGCTATGTGCTCTGATATGTGCCTTAAGTCACTACATGTTGTCTTAATTATTTTTAGTTAGCTTCTGGTTGGGGTGTTGTTTTTCTTTGTTCTGATGTTTGATGTTGGTGTTAGATGTTGTACTTTATATTCATATTTCCTACTTGGTGTTTACCTTTGCTGCACCATGGGTCTCAGAGTAACGTAATTTCAATTCTCTGTATGTGCTGTACATATGGCAGAATTGGCAATAAAGTTGACTTTGACTGTTCAAATCTGATTGGCCAGTACATTCTATTAAGGCCATATCTTAAAGGTAGCAGGCTACAAGTAAGGAAATCTGAGGCATTTATTCAAACAGCCAAATCCTAAGCCTAACCTCTTAATTTTAATTCTAAATTCCATCTCATGTCAATTAAAATGGTGTGGGCATGGCATCAAGAGCAGGACGCGAACCACCAACCTTGGGATCAGAGGTCAACCACACTATTCCCCTACAGTACACCATAGCTGTAGCAGGTTTGAGTCGATCTGAAAAGGTTTTGTCAGCCTGTCAACTCTTCTGGATCTGTAGGCACTCCCTTTATACGAAAATAATATCACAATATTGCTATTCTTACTTGAGTGCAATGTCAGGCTACTAATTACTTCCGAGTATGGCCATAGATATGTTGCAATATATTTTGTCCTATAAGACCTGTGTTGTGAAATTTTGGCAGTAATATGCACTGATTATTTATTTGTCAAAAATGGTATCTTATTCAAATGTCAAATTTATGTAAGACCACAATAGTTTAAAAGTATCTGAATTTGGACAGACAACTTGAAGTTTTCATATTACTTTCATTGCACATTTTATTTCCATTTTAGTTTTTTCTATTGTAGTTTGTGCTCTCCCTACACACACATTTTTATATTGCACGTTTTTTCTAATAATATGTGACTTTTTTTCTTTTAAATTTCAGCTTTTTTATAAGTTTATTTGTAAATTTTGAGAGGAAGCTTTTATTGTTAATCAAACTGCACAAAATATGCATTATACAACATTATTTAAGTTCCAGGCAGAAGGACCATACCTGGGATTTGAATCCTGTCCCTCTCGCTGTGAGCTAACTAGGGATGCACAACATTAGATTATTTTCTTTAACCAATATGCCGATATTTTGAAAAATAGTTTTGTAAATGCAAATACAAATACCGGTACATCTCCTTTGTCTTACAGTGATGATTAACTGGCATTTAAAGACACATTCCCCAAGGAAAATAAGACAACTACATCAACTTAATATGAAAATAAATGGTTTTGTTTGTTTTTTGTTTTTTAGTAACATGTTTAGTAGAAATGTAAACTTCCTCCTTTTAATAGGCTTGGAGGATACTGTTTGTCTCTGACCGATGGTTGTTTTGATATTGGCCAAGAAATATCCATAATTTAAAAAAGAAAAACCTTTGTGGATTGCCACCTTATTGCGGTGGAGGGGTTTGTGTCCCCTAATGATTCCAGGAGCTATGTTGGTAGGGTCTTCGGAGGAAAACTGGTCCTGGGTGATGGGTCAGACAAAGAATGGTCCAGTAACTCCCTATGAAAAAAGTTACAAGAAGGACCCAGTGTACCCACAGGAACCACATGGGTCCACTCTCCTGCAGGAGGGATCATGGGGATGATGGTGTGATGTGGACTGGGCAACAGGCTGGCCTACTCTGCCTGGACTGCTGCCCCTGTGACCCGGACCCCTGGATGAGCAGTAGAGGATAGATGGATGAGGGGAAAAATGTACTGAAATGCTTTAAAATGGTTCAGTCCTGGAGATTTTCTAAATTTGCAGCTGTAGTCTACTGTTGTCTGTTTCAGGGCAAAATCAATGCCACACAACTGGGACACACCAGAAAAATGTTGGCACTGCCGATAGCCGATATCAGTCAATTAGGTAAATATCTGCCAGTACTGATGTTAGGCCGATATATCGGTGCATCTTTAAACCTAACCCTTGATCCACTATGCTGGATGCCTTAAATGCCCATTTAAAAGTTTTACTGTAAGTCTATTTTTTTTTAGTTTGTCAAAGTCAATGAGCACTGCTGTTTATGGGTAAAAGGAGCCACATGTGTTTCCAGATCCTGGACTAGTTCTTCAGCTTTAGGAATAGGAATGGACTGATATTTATGAAACCTATTAGATAAATGACTTTGGAATGACTATTTCAGTCATTCATGTCACTTTATCTGATTTTGCCAAAGCCCTGCATTACCCGAGGCATTGAACCCAAGAGAACATTGTTAATGCGTAATTGCGCAACCATGCTGAGTTAATGTCTAAAAGGAGTCTGTATTCACACACTGCTGAGATATGCCCGCTGCGTTATTATTATTTTCAACCAGATTTTATTTCTTTCTGTCAAGGTTCATCGCAGACTTTCAACCTTGACGTGCTGGTGTCTTTACTGCGTCAGGAAAATGCGGTGGACCTCTGTGTGATTAAACTGCCAGAACACATCAATTACACAGAGTACTTCATTGTCGTCAGCGGTGTGTCACCGAGACACCTCCGTGCTATGGCTCTTTACACCATCAAAGTGGTAAATGACCTTCATTATTCTTCATTAGTTTTGAGCAAATTGGATGCTGTAAAGCTAACACTAAGAATTTTTTCAGTACAAATTTCTAAGAAAAGCTAGTGATCCACATGTCAAGCTTGAAGGGAAGGACGCAGAAGACTGGATGTGTATTGACTTTGGTGAGTAAATCCTGTTGAATCATTCAGGAAGTATCTAGTTTTTATTGATATAGATTCTAGTGTCCTTTTTCTTTTTCAGGTAATATAATTGTTCATTTCATGCTGCCAGAGACCAGAGAAGTATATGAACTGGAAAAACTTTGGACTCTCCGAGGCTTTGACGAGCAGCTAAAGAGCATCCCTGCTGAGATGATTCCAGAAGATTTCATACTTGAAGTCACAAAGTGAAAATATCTAAAACTGATGACCTAGGTTATTCAGTGATCAAATTAAAGTTGTTTTGTTTTGGATACTTGTTTGTGTCAATCTATAAAGGACAATTAATTTACAATGATGGAAAAGGCACATCATAGATGTATTGCTATCAGCACATTTGTTATAGTCAGGTTAAAATGGGTTTCTCCTCTGTGTTAATCCTGCAGAATGAAGGAGGTGTCGGTTTACTTTAAGAGACCGTTAACATCAAAGCAAAAATGGGTGCATACAGCCAGGATGGAAATGGTCACTGATGCAAGAAATTTCTCTTTGGGGAAAAAATCAGAATGAAGAGAATGAGGATGATGTGTCATATTAGCAATATATGAAGACTGATGATACTAATTGCTAAATCAGTGAAATCGCAACATTTAAGCAATATTACACGAGACGGAGTACAGTATCAATTTATATAGTAACTGTGGGTGTCCAAATTGCTCGGTCAGAGCTAACTGTTGTATAATCAAATATAAAACATAAAATTGGGTTCCCATCATGCTCTCTTGATGATGATGGGGATGAAATACTTCATTTTGAACAAAACAAATAGGTAATAAAAAACTGACATAGTATACAGTGTTCGAAAAGGAGAAGGAAGAAGTTAATACTTATTTACTCCAGCTCCTTTTTTCCCTAAATACAACCCATGTGAAATGCATACATATTACCTTTATTTAGAACCCCAAGTAGATTTTAAATATATTTTATACATATTAACATTTACTCACATTCATCCTTGCATGCATACATATGCATACATAAATACCCAGCCCACAACATGGATATACACAGTACTGTCTCACCTACAACACAAGTATTCATCCAGTGTCCCAGAGTGAGCTTAATGCGTCTTGCATATTAATACTACACCTCTAACATATATCCTTTTAGCAAATAATATTTATACCTCTCTTTGAATTGGTTTCAGTTCGAGCTCCAGACTGTTCCACAAATCCACACCGCAGACCGATATGACTTTTCTTTGCTGTTCGAACCTTTGGTTTTGGAAAGTTTAAGTCTCCTCTCAAATTGTAATCATTGTCTCTTTGAGTATTTTTGTATATTGGTTGGTCCTTAGGTATGACTGAGAGTGAATGGTTGTCTGTCTCTCTGTGTTGGCCCTGTGATGGACTGGCGATCTGTCCAGGGTGTACCCTGCCTCTCGCCCAGAGATGCTGGGATAGGCCCCCCCCCCCCCCCCACGACCCGAAAAGGATAAAGTGGAAGAAGATGGATGGATGGATGGATGGTTGGAAGTTGATTATTAACTGTCCTGTACATTATTTGTGCTGTCTTAAATTTGACTAAATCCATGAGCTTTATGGCATGTGACTTTAAAAATAGTGAATTGGTGTGGTCTTGGTAGCTTACATTATTTATTATCCTTATAGCTTTTTTTGATTAATCTCTTGGTTGAGCCAAAACTATTAATCCCACAGTGTGGAATTTTACAGCTGCTCCCCAAAAGCACATAGAAACAGGAAAAACAGTAAGAATATAGTATAGATTAAAAATTGAAAATAGAATCACTTCTTTATTTTAGCAGAAGCAATACACAAATGTAAATTAAGTGTACATTTGCAAGAATAAGGCCGCATGTTCAGTGTTTTTCTCAGAGGAAATGCTCTGGACCTATTTTTTCAGGGTGCTTCACAGGTGCTCTTAAAAAAAGGTGGGCCTGTATCCTAGCAACAGCTTGACCTGTCACTCACAGCTCGCCGTCAATCCTTCCACACTGAAACTATTTATTAACTACATTATACCACAGCAAGCTGGTAAGAAAACACACATCCCACCGTGGTTTTATGTTTTCAAATCATGTTCATGGTATCCTTTTAGCCTAATTGTGGTTGGCTGGTTACAGAGGTGTGCTGCTGATGAGCAATTTGTCACTTCAAAAAGTTGATGCTTTTCTCGGACTTCCGGTCTGGACGCCATGGCGACTTGCAGCTTAACACTGAAAGTTTCTCAGACCCAATCCAGGATAACACCTTGAAAATCAAACTTAACGGATTTTGGAGGAGTGAAAATCAAAAGACAAAATCATCAATGTCTAAAGGAAAACAGAAGAAACTGAAATTCTCCAGGTCCCAGGACACGTATCGGCCGGAGAATCCGAACTGGAAGATCTCCGTTCAGAAGACGAGGAACTGGTGATAGCTAACAAAAGGGTTAGCCTGAAATCACTATTTGAGGAGCTACGACGATTTCGGCCGAGATGTTACGGCCGAATTTCGGGAATTCAAGAAGGAATTGAAAAGGACAAACAGCAGAGTGGACCAGGCCGAGAACCGAATTTGGTAACAGAGGATCGAATAAAAGTGCTCGAAGATTCTGTGCTAGACCTACGCAAAAGACAAGCAGCTATAGAGGCTAAGCTAACCGACCAAGAAGGAAAACAAAGAAGAGACAACATAAGAATTCATGGTCTGATAGAAGGAACCGAAAATGGTTTTAACTCAATGGCAGAATGCGTGGAATCCTTACTAAGAGAGAAATTGGAATATTCCACAAACCACCGACTTGAAGATAGAAAAGGCACATCGTTCATTAGCCGCTAGGCCGGCGCGGAAGCGCCCCCACGTTCGTGTTGGGTAAGATTTTCCAATTTCAAAATAAAAACAAGAGGTTGTAAAGACTGGCCTGGCAGAAAAAAGGATTTATGCACCAGAGAGAAAAGTCTACGTGGAACACGATTACGCCCGGAGGTCCTTAAAAAGCGCAGGGGAATACAATGACGCGAAAAGGTGTTAAGAGAGAAGAAATTGCGCTTTCAGACACCATTTCCTGCGAAGTTAAGGTCTTCTACGGCGATGAAACGTGTCTCTATAATTCGGGCGAAGAAGCAACAGCTGACATGGCGAAAAGAGGCCTCCCCGTAACGGTATTTAAATAAAACCCGCAGCAGACCCGAGTGAGAAGATCAAAGCGCAAACATGGACAACACAAAGACCTTCAAAATCCACGGACCAGCAGCGGGAAACCCAGCACCAGAGGCGTCGCGGATAAACTATCCGTTTTCAGGTTGGAATAGCGACCTTTTTTTTTTTTTTTTCTCTTGAATCAATCCGCACATCCAACCCCCCCTCATACAAGGTAACAAACATTAAAGGAGATGCATATTCAGCATGTGGTAAAACATTTCATGGAACAATCATATTATTTGAAACAAATAATTCTTTGTAATAAAAAAAAAAAAAAAAAAAACTTGTTAAAATAGAAATGTGACAATAATCCACATGTTCTCCTCATACTAACAAATACTGTTTTTGCGTGATGTTTGATGTGATGGGGGTGGGAGGGTGCACTACAATTTCACAGGGTTTAGGCATAAAAGGAAAAAAAAAAAAATCATTACAAGTTTGGATTAGGGTTCTGAAACTCACGTTAAAAGCATGGGACTACTTCAGTGGTAAGAGAGGGCCCTCAACACGTACAGAGTTTGAGGAATTTCCCTCAGAGCCTTCACACTCCATCAAGGCTCTTACAGGGGTCTTTAAAAAAGACCTCCAGCTCTGGAAGTTCTTATGACAGCTTTTGTTTTAAAGTTTTTTACACTATGTTCTTAATGTTTTTCTTGTTTTTAATGTTCTTTCAGTTTCTGAGTAGCACAAAAGAGGGCCACCACACAGTTATACTAAACAAAACAACACAATGGAGAAACAGGGTGTAACCAAAATAATTTCATATAATGTAAAAGGAATCCTGAATCCAGTTAAAAGATCCAAGATTCTAGGCAAAATGAAAAAAGACAAAGCAGGAATAATACTTTTACAAGAAACCCACCTAACAGACGTGGAACACAATAAACTCAGTAGACAAGGGTTTAAAATGATCTCTTCATCTCATATAAATCAGGGAGGAGAGGGGAGTAGCGACATTGATATCAACCAAAATTACATTTGAAAAAAAATCAGAACACAAAGATAAAGAAGGGAGATACAGTTTGGTAACTGGGCGGCTTAGAGGGAGAAGATATCACCCTGCTGAATGTGTATGCTCCCCCAGGGGCTAACTGGAAATTTTATAAAAATGTATTCGACCTAATGATAACTAAAGCTCAAGGTTTAGTGATATGTGGTGGGGACTTCAATCTTAGACTGAATCCATACTGGGATGCTTCTGGTAATTCCCCACATCAAAATAACACCCAAAACAGGAAGACTCGGGATGCTACTAAAAGAATTGGGAATCTGTGACGTGTGGAGGGAACTCAACCCCAGTGTAAAAGACTATACATTTTACTCAACTCCACATTCATCTTACTCAAGGATTGACTATTTTTTTATGTTTAATAGAGACATTGGAAGAGTAAAAACATGTAAAATAGGACTGATGGATCTCTCCGACCACAGTCCGATCTACATGGACTTAAATATCCAAAAATACACAAATAATACATTTTCTTGGAGGTTAAATTCAAATGTCCTGAAAGGACCATTGAAAGATGAATTGGAATCAGATATTCTCAGATATTTGGAAGATAACGATAATGGAGAAGTATCCCCTTTAATACTGTGGGATGCATGTAAAGCTGTAATAAGAGGAAAGATTATTGCAAAACTGGCAACCCAAAAGAAACTAAGACAAGAAAAACTATCCACATTAGAGTCAGAACTTAGGAACCTAGAAAAAGAACACAAAGGCAACACTCATTCTACTGACTCGCTCAAGATTAAGGAAATTAAAAACCAAATAAATGAGATCTACACAATAGAAATCCAGAAGAAACTTACATTTCTGAAACAAAAATACTATGAAGCAGGCAGTAAATCGGCAAAATTGCTAGCCTATAAATTGAGGAAACATCAAACAGAAAGAGCAATCTACAAAATCAGAGACCCAGTATCAAAGGAAATAAAATTCAGAATTCAGGATATTCTTAAAAACTTCGAGAATTACTATAAGAACTTATACTCCCACAAAAAACATAAAAACGCATCCGAGGCATTCCTAAACACATTAAACCTTCCCCAACTTACGGAGTCACAAAATAAAACACTACTGTCAGAAATACATCCTAAAGAATTGGAAAAAGCAATTATGAAACTTAAAGCTAACAAATCCCCAGGAGCTGATGGCTATACAGCAGAGTGGTACAAAACCTTTAAACAGCAACTATCTCCTCTTCTCCTGAAAACATTTAATTATGTCCTCCACACAGGGGAAATCCCCCCCTCCTGGAGAGAAGGGGTCATTGCCGTTATACCTAAACCTGAAAAGGATAAACTAGAGTGCTCCAACTACAGACCAATCAGTGTACTAAATCAGGACTATAAGCTTTTTACCATTATCCTTGCCAAAAGGTTAGAAAATATACTGACAGACCTAATTCATTTAGACCAAACAGGTTTTATAAGACAAAGACAGACACAAGACAACATTCGACGCACTTTACACATAATTCATCATATAAAAAAATATAACTTAAATGCAGTCATATTGGGATTAGATGCTGAAAAAGCATTCGATTTCGGTTGACTGGTCTTTTCTATATAGAATCTTATCCAGTTTCAATTTTCATAACAACTTCATTAGAACTATACAGGCATTATATAAAAAACCAACAGCTAAAATAAGGATTAACGGTAATTTATCATCATCTTTTGAACTGGAAAGAGGATGTCGTCAGGGCTGCCCCCTGTCTCCACTGCTCTTTGCAATCTTCATAGAACCTCTGAGCCAATGGATAAGACAAAACCAAAAAATTCAAGGTATTACACTTGGTCAGAAGGAACATAAAATAGCACTCTTTGCTGATGACATTTTAATATACCTAGGGCAGCCGGACACTTCTTTACCAGAACTAACCTCAGTTTTTTCAGAGTATGGAGATTTATCGGGGTACAAATTAAATATGCATAAAACCAAGTTTTAACATTCAACTATGACCCAAATCATTATTCACTAAGCAAACTCAAAACTAACTGGGAGTCGGAATCTATGAAATATCTGGGGGTCAATATCCCGAAACAACTCAACAAAATTATATCACTAAACTATGATCCACTGGTGACAAAAATAAAATCTGACCTAGCAAGATGGAATATGATACCATTCTTGGGTACTGCACAAAGAATTGAAGCAGTCAAAATGAATATACTTCCACGTCTTCTATACCTTTTCCAAACAATACCGGTAGAACCTCCCAAAAAAACATGGCAGGAGCTGGACAGAAGGATCTCAAGATTCATATGGCAGGGCAAGAGACCTAGAATCAGATATAGAACCCTACAGCTAAACAAAGACAAAGGTGGGCTCGCGCTGCCAAATATCAGGGACTACTTTAAAGCCGCACAAATTAAAACTTTAGTAGAGATATGTAACCCAGTCTACACTGCACAATGGAAGGAGATCGAATGCCAAATAACAAGTGACATCCCCCTACAGGCGATAATAGGGAACAATGTCTTACCTAAGCTTTTGAATAACACTAACCCGTGGATAGAGACCCCGCTAAAAATTTGGTTTAAGATAGTCAGAGAGAATCAAACTAAAGAGCCCTATCGACTTCTGCAATGGATCGCCTATGATCAGGACTTTACTCCTAATAAAACAGACACCAGATTTAAAAAGTGGAAGGAGAAAGGGCTGATAAAATATTACGATTTTTTTAAAGGGCAAATCTTAAGAAGTTTTGAAGATTTGAAAAAACAAGGCCTAATAAATCAAGACCTTTACAGGTTCTTCCAGCTTAGACACCACATAAACAATATACTTAAAAAGGAGGTTTTGGAAAGGGCCCAGTCAGGTGTTCTGAAGGTCTTCTTAATGGCATATAAAGGATCCCAGGGATCAGATACATTTCTAAAATATACCAAGGTCTTCAAGACTTAAAAGGAGACAACACATCTTATATAAAAGAGAGATGGGAAAAAGAGGGGAATTTCACTTTACAACTGGAAATATGGGAAAAGCTAAATAAACAGCAATGGAAAAGTACCTCATCCCTGCAGTGGAGAGAATTTGGATGGAAAAACTTGGCAAGATTTTTCAGAACACCTGCACAAAACAAATTTACCCATAAGGGATTGAACTGTTGGCGCTTGTGTGGTGAAAAGACTGCAAATCATTTTCATGTGTTTTGGTCATGCCCAGTTATCCACCAATATTGGACCAAGGTACAGACAATATTGGGGAAAATATTCAAAATTACAGTTCCCTTTTCTTTTGTAACTTTGTATTTGGGTTTACTACCGGACTCACTGGAAAGACGAGGAGAAAAATACTTATTCAATGTTTTAATATTGGCAAGCAAAAAAGCTCTAACTAAAAAATGGATGTTGAAGGACTGTCCTACACCTGAAGATTGGACTAACGTGATCCAAGACATTTACTCGATGGAAAAGTTGACATTCGCACTGAGACAGGACATGGATGTGTTCATGAACTTTTGGCAACCCTGGACCGCATATGTGTTTTCCATTAGATCTAATCTTTGACAAATACCATTTCAATAATGGTTCCGCTCTTTGTTCCAACGCTACTCAGATGCTCTTTTATCTTTATTTACTTACTTTTTCTTTTTGTTTGTTTTTTACTGGTTTGTTTGGGGGTTTTTTTGTTATTTGTTTCTTGTTTTTTTTTCTCTTTAATTTCACTTTTTCTTTCACTTTAAAAAAAAAAAAAAGGGGGTGTTGTAAGAATTAATCTTCCAATGTTGTCAGATATCAGAAAATAAGGGAACATGTGATGAAAATGTAAACACTGCATTGCTGTAACGACCTGTATACCCTTTACAAAAACTTAAATAAAAAAAAAAAAGTTGAGCTTTTCTCAACCGTCAGTGCTGTAAGTGTAGCGACAAAAAACGCTGACTGTTGAGTGTTTTTGCGCCAAGGGCATTGCACACATTAAGTGCACAACTACATAGAAAATGAACAGAAAATAGATACTCCCAGCAAAAATAGCTTTCTGTGGACACATCCTCAATGATGCAAAAATATGATAAGATGCTAATTTATAATTTAAAAGTCACAAATTACCATAATTAAGTGACAAATTTACAAGAAAAAAAGGCTACAAATCCATGAGAGAAAAATAGCAAGCGGCGATCATAAGATTCTACAACAGCTGTACACTTCAAGGTCTTGTATTGTTTAGCGGCATTTAAAGTTAAGGTGTGCTACACATTAGGTCATTACAAGCAGCTGAAATGAGCTTTCTCCGTAGGATTGCTGGACTCACTCTCAGAGATAGTGAGGAGCTCAGTCATCCAGGAGAGGCTCAGAGTAGAACCGCTGCTCCTCCACATTGAAAGGAGTCAGTTGAGGTGGTATGGGCATCTGATTAGGATGCCTCCTGGACGCCTCCCACTTGAGGTGTTTCAGGCACGTCCAACTGGGAGGAGACCCCGGGGCAGACCCAGGACTCGGTGGAGAGACTATGTCTCCCAGCTGGTCTGGGAACACCTTGGTATCCTCTCTGAAGAGCTGGAGGAGGTGGCTGGGGAGAGGGAAGTCTGGGCTTCTCTGCTTGAACTGCTGCCTCCGCGACCCGGACCTCCGGAAAAGCGGTAGAAGATGGATGGATGGATGGATGGATACACATTAGGTTTTAAAATGCACAGGAGAGGTACGGTATGTTGCATTTTAGCTATTGTTCAGAAGAATAAAACTTCCCTGGGAATATGTGAACCTGGCTCTCCAGCATATCAGATGAACACCTTAACCACTACACCACAGGACTGTTTCAGTTCACAGTCTTATCAAAAACAGACTAGACAAACTCTGGAAGGACCATCCCATGTGCTGTGATTGGGAAGCAGAGAAGTGAGGAATGACCCTCGCTAAGAAGATCTGGGCGTAGAGACTCAACCTGCTCCTCAAATCATTGTAAAGTAACAGTGGTTAGAGTGTGAGACTGTGAATCATGGGGTTATGGGTTCAAATCATGGCATAAGGAAGGAAAGGAGATAGAAAGAAGGACAGAAAGGAAGTGTCAGATTCAAATCCTGACATGGGAAGGGCAGGAATAAAAGGAGATGCAAATACTCAGTGGTTAGTGTGAGAAGAGAAAAAGAAAGGAAGGATCAGTAGGGGCGGTTGTGGCACAGGTGTAGTGTGGCTGACTACTGATTGGAGGGTGAGGGGTTTGATTCCCACTCTGCAGTCTGCATGTGGATGTGTCCTTGAGCAAGACACTGAACCTCAGTTGCTCCTGGTGGGTCAGGCCAGTGCCTGTGTATGGCAGCTTTGCCCCCATCAGTGTTTGAATGGGTGGATAGCAGGATCTGTAAAGTGCTATATAAGTGAACGCCATTTAGTAGTTAAGAGTGTGGGTCATGGGTTCAAATAACAGCATTAGAGGGAATGGAAAGAAGGTTTACTGGTGAGAGGATGAAGCAAGCCTCAGTAGCAGTGGTGCTCTGATGAAGGCCAAAATGTTAGCATGATTTTTTTTTTTTTATACTGGCCAAAATAAATTGGTAAATTAAAATATATTGAACTGTCAAGTTTGTGTGCTGTCTTTATTGCTTTCAAAAGAAAGGAAGACTAAGTAGCACAGTAGTCTCGAGTGTGAGGCTTTGGGTCATAGGTTCTAATCCTGGAGAAGGACAGGAGACAGAGCAAAAAAAGACTCAGTGGTAAGAGTGTTAGGCTTTGGATCACAGGATCATGGGTACAAATGCTGGCACAGGAACAAAAGAAAGGGAGGTAAAGTGGCGCAGTGGTTAGAGTGTGAGGCTTTAGATCATGGGGCCACGGGTTTAAATCCTGGCATAGGAAGGAAAAGAGATAGGAAGGCTCAGTGGTTTGTGTGAGGAAAGATGAAAGAGATTTGGAGCAAACATCTACACATTTGTGATCTTGTGGAGGGAGGAATAACCAGGCCGAGTGTTCAGAGCAGAGGGAACTTTATTCTTCACATCCGCCAGAATCAAAAGCAATAATCACACAGGTTGCAGGCACTCTCTTTTATATGAACCCTCCTCCGCTACCTGAGGTGCTGTACTTACATCTCAACCCCCCATGACAATTCCCCTTGTCCCCTAGCACCTTTGATCTGCCATCTCTTCAGTCTGAGGGCAGACTCTCAGACTGAGGCTTAACCCTCATGTCCTTTGGGCTTCAGCCTCCATCCATAGCTGCTGTAATGGGGGATCTTCGGCTCCGAGGTGCTGCTGTGCCGGTGGGGAGTTCCTGGGGGTGCGTCTGTCTGTGGGGGGACAATGGGGGGGGGGGACACCTTCAGCATGCTCGTGTGACTGATCTGACAAGTCATTTACCTGGGGAGTTCTCAGTAGGGGTCTTCCGCGCCAACAAGCTCGGGCCAACACTGCCTTTTCGTCTGCTAAAACAAAGGCGGGCTTAAGCCTGTCTATACAGATTGTCTCCCGGCGACCCCCCAAGTCTAACACAAAATGTTTGTCCCCGGGTTCCAGCACTCTGAACGGACCATCGTAGGGCGGGCACAATGGGGTCCGGTGGGCATCGTGCCTGACAAATACGAACACCGCGTCTTTCAAGGCCTTTGGCACAAAAACGCATGGAAAACAGTGGTGGGCCGGGCCGGGTAGCGTCCCTGCCCCTGCGCTATGTTGTGAACGTGGGGACGGATTGGTGTTCGACGCAGGGTTATCCGGCAAAAATTCCCCGGGGAGCCGCAGCGGCTGGGAAAAAACCAGCTCTGCTGGGGAGGCCGCCAAATCCTCCTTTGGTGCTGAATGCAACCCTAATAGAACCCACGGCAACCGGCCCTCCCAATTTGCATCCGTAAGCGAAGCCCTGAGCGCTGCTTTAAGCGATCTATGGAAACACTCGCATAACCCATTGACCTGGGGGTTGTACGCGGTCGTGCGATGAATTGTGACGCCCAGGCTCCGGGTCATGGTGGACCAGAGGTCAGAAACAAACTGTGGGCCCTGATCGGACGTGATGTCCGAAGGAACGCTGAAACGTGCCACCCACGTTGTCAAAAAAGCACGTCCAACTTCTGCGGACGCGGTGGAACCTAGCGGGACTGCTTCGGGCCAGCGCGTGGTGCGGTCCACCACTGTCAGGAGGTGCATGAACCCCTGTGATGGCGGGAGGGGGCCCACGAGGTCCACGTGAACGTGGTCGAACCGCTTAGCCGGGATATGGAACGGCTCCAAGGGGCCTTTGTGTGCCTGTGCATTTTGGCTCGTTGGCACGCTACGTAGGCTGCCGCCCACTGTTTCACCTGTGTGCGCAGGCTCGGCCAGACGAACTTTGCTACCACCATTTTGACTGACGCACACACTCCTGGGTGCGCCAAGGAGTGAACCGACTCAAAAACACGGCAGCGCCAAATGCGTGGGACCACCGGGCGCGGGCGGCCCATGGAGACGTCACAGATTGGGGGGGGCCCCCGTCCTGCAGAACTCTGCTCTCCAGCCTTAACCCTGTTGGTCCAGACTGGAGCGCGCAAACGTCCGCGTCGCCGATCTGCTCAGTGGCCATGGCCGTGTAATCTATTCCCACGTAGACTGGGGCCACTAATTCGCGCGAGAGGCAGTCCGCCACCACGTTGAGTTTACCGGCTACATGGCGAATGTCGGTCGTAAACTCCGAGATCGCAGCCAGCTGTTTCTGCTGCTGGGCCAACCATGGCGCCGAAACCTTGGCCATTGGATACATTAGCGGCTTGTGATCCACGAACACAGTGAAGGTGCGCCCTTCCAGCCAGAACTGGAAGTGGCGTATGGCCAGGTGGACAGCCAGTAACTCTCTGTCGAACGCGCTGTATTTACACTCACTGTCGCGCAAAGACCTGCTAAAAAAGGCGAGCGGCTGCCAAAAATCGGCGATGTGCTGCTCCACGACGGCCCCTATGGCCACGTCTGAGGCGTCGGTAGTGAGCGCTATCCGAGCCGCCGAGTCCGGGTGCGCCAGCAGTGTGGCATTCGCCAGGGCTGTTTTAACCTCGGAAAACGCCTCCTCTCGATTAGGAGTCCAGTCGACTCTGTCCGCCGGTTTCCGTTTCTTAAGCGCGGCGTACAACGTCTGCATGAGGTGGGCTGCACGGGGGAGGAAATGGTTATAAAAGTTAACCATCCCCAAAAACTCCTGCAGTGCCCTGACCGTCTGAGCCCGGGGAAAATCTGCCACCACACGCACTTTGTCTGGTAAGGGTATTGCGTCCTCCGGTGAGATGCGGTGGCCCAAAAAATCGATTCCCGTCACCCCGAACTGGCACTTCACCAGATTGATTATTAATACGTGCTCCTCCATCCTCTGGAAAACTGTCCTATGGTGGACTATGTGTTCGTCCTCGGACGTGCTGGCCACCAGGATGTTGTCCAGGTAGACAAACACAAATGGCAGATCGTGCAAAACTGCATCCATCATGCGTTGGAATGTCTGCGCCGCGCCTTTTAACCCGAAAGGCATGCGTAAAAACTCAAAAAGACCAAACACGGTTATTACTGCCATTTTAGGTATGTTCTCAGTGCACACCAGGACCTGGTGATAACCGCGGACCAGGTCTATCTTGGAAAAAAATGCGTGCCCCGGTGATGTGAACGGAAAAATCCTGAATATGGGGGATCGGGTAGCGGTCGTGCGCTGTGGCGTTGTTCAATCTGTGGAAATCTTCGCACGGTCACCACGATCCCTCGGCTTTAGGAACCATATGTAGTGGGGATGCCCATGGGCTGTTTGAGCGTCTGATGATGCCCACCTTTTCCAAGTTGGTAAACTCCTCACGCGCTATGGCCAGTTTAGCTGCGTCCAGGCGCCGAGGTCGTGCGAAAACGAGCGGCCCCGTGGTGGTAATGAAGTGCTCCACCCTGTGTTTAGTGATGGTCGCCAAAAACGTCGGGACCGTGAGTGCTGGGAACTGGGTGAGTAGTGTGTGGAACCTACCCCCTGGCGCTGTGACATTGGCTAGTGTTGTGGGCCCGGCTCCTCGAGCTGTACAGGGGAGATAATCAAAAGACATTGCATTAATCAGTAGTCTGTTAGCCACATCGACTAGCAGACCGTGAGCACACACAAAATCAGCGCCTAAAATGGGGAAGCTGCATGCCGCTATGAGGAATGTCCATTGGTATGTACGGCCGTGCAAGGATACAGTCAGTGTCTTCTCACCAAAAGTCTTAATGTCCGAGCCGTTTGCGGCCGTCAGTTCAGGGCCCCTAGTTCCCGCCAGGCGGTCGGCGTAGGACGGCAGGATGAGGCTCTTTTGGGAGCCGGAGTCCATGAGGAACCGTCTGCCCGAGCAGGAGTCTGTCACGTAGAGCAGCTTGCTTGCTTCACCAGTAGTCACAGCTGCTAACGACTGCTGGCCCTGGCGTTTGAATTGGCACGGTGGCACGTGCGTCCTCTCCAAAACGGCGGTGCTAGAAACAGAACGTGTCTCTCCGGTGCTTCTTGGCCTCTGCTGCAGCCACCGTCGCTGGCTCCTCACCTCCGCTGGCCGTCTGGCTGGGTTCTGACGCCACTGTGTTCACTGTGAGGGCTCTGGTGGTGAGGATAATCCAATCTGCCTCTTGGGCTAGTGCCCAGTAGTTGCGCGCAGCCAGCAGCGGCGAATTGGCAAGGACCACTCTGGCCGCTTTCGGGAGGTTCCATAGGAAAAGGTGGGCAAAGAGGAAATGCCCGTCATCTGTGCCCATCAACACCAACATCTTCTCCACCAATCTGACCACCGACCCGTCTCCCAAGTCGGAGCGCGTCAGGAGCCTCTCTGCTCTCTCACAGTCCAAGAGTGTGTAGCGCCGGGTCAGCGCGGTTTTGAGAGCACCGTATTTGTCATGGGCTGGGGGCTGTTGGAGCAGGCTCGCCACCTGCTGGGTTGTGCAGGCATTCAGTGCTGCAACCATGTAGTAGTATCTGGTGTCATCTGCCGTTATTCCCTGGAGCACAAACTGCACCTCGGTGTGAAGGAACCAAGATTTCGGGTTGTGTAGCCAAAAGTCTGGGAGTTTGACCGAAACGGCACATGCGTCACTGGCACTTCCTGTCCGGGTCATCTCCGGGGTGTTCGGCTCGTGTTCCATTGTGCATCAAGGGTCACCAGTGTGGAGGGAGGAATAAACAGACTGAGCGTTCAGAACAGAGGAAACCTTATTCTTCACTCCTTCACATCCACCAGAATCAAAAGCAATAATCACACAGGTTGCAGGCACTCTCTTTTATATTAACCCTCCTCTGCTACCTGAGGTGCTGTATTTACATCTCAACCCCCCATGACAATTCCCCTTGTCCCCTAGCACCTTTGATCTGCCATCTCTTCAGTCTGAGGGAAAACTACTGAGTGGCTTCCCACAATGTCTCTTTTGTACCCTCAGCCACCAATTCCTGCAGATGAACCGGTTTCCTCCTGATCCTTCGTAGGTTCCTCCTGGTCACCGTCTCTTTGGATGGCTATGTGCGTGGCAAAGTCTCTGAAACATCATTTTCATCTAGTACATTTACTCTGAGATATTGTGACGTTGGCGAGGTTCACACAAGGAAGAGAAGCAGATGGTTGCGACGAACAGGCTTTATTCAACACACCCAACCCCAACAACCCTGAGCACAGACAGGAGGGGAGGTCATTTTCCCAGACCTCCGTTTCAATCATGGTTATACAACACATGATACATCTTGCCCTAATCCTGCCTATAAAACACTGCTGGGTCATTATAATGCAGTTATCAAATCAAAATCAAATCAAATCAAACTTTATTGTCATATTGCTGTACATACAACTGTAGTGCAGGCAAGATGAAATTGCGTTTCTCTCGGCATCCATATAAGAAGCAGCATGATTTAAGACACATTCCCACATAGCTCCCCCCCCCCATCCATTCACACATCCCTGTGTGATAATAACTCAGTAATAACATTTAATACACACACACAGTAACATTTTCAGCTGGCAAAGCATGCTGGGAAATCCCTGCCCCCCTTAACACGGCCCCAACATTACACTGCCCCCCTCCCCAGACTGGTTTCTGTTCCCAGAAAAATCAAAGTCCAACCCAGAAGTCCAACGCGAATCAGTCCAGGTGTTGGGGGCAGCTTCGATGCCAACGACCAGCACATCCAACAGCTTCAGTAGGACTACGCACAGTCCCTCCCCTGGCAGCGGGAGTCACGACTCCCACCTCTGCCAGGACCTCCCAGGCGGCCGCTGGCCCACGTCCAGGCATCCAGCCCTTGCCAAGCCCGGGAAAAGACTGGATCTGTCCTGCTCGCTCCGCTGCTGCTGCGCGCCGAGGGCCTCTGTGACGTCACTGCTGAGGGAAGCATCTGCGGGAGGCAGTAGGACTATGCACAGTCCCTCCCCTGGCAGCGGGAGTCACGACTCCCACCGCTGCCAGGACCTCCCAGGCGGCCGCTGGCCCGCGTCCAAACGTCCAGCCCCTGCCGAGCCCGGGAAAAGACCGGATCTGTCCTGTTCGCTCCGCTGCTGCTGCGCGTCTGGGGCCTCTGTGACGTCACCGCCGGGGGAAGCATCTGCGGGAGGTGGCCTTTCCCCGTCCATGCCACCTCGCTGTAATTTAACGTTGGTGAGGGGGCCAGTTTCTCGCGGGGTGGGCGCGGGACAGTACCGTGCGATGTGCCCTGGCTCTCCACAGCGGAAGCACCTTTCCTCACGTCGCCGCAGCCGTCTCCTCCGTGGACGCGCCGCCGTGGTCTGCCGTAACTCCTCCTCCTCCTCCTCGCTGTCAGCACGGTGGTTTCCTCCGGTGACCAGTCGTTCAGCACGGCAGCCAACTCTACCTGGGCCAGGTGGTCATCAAACAGGTTCTCGCTGTCGTAGCGGGGAATTTTGGCCCGCTGCCGGATGGATGGGACGGTTGCCTCCCGGTCGATCGCTGCTCCTGATCGCCCTGGAATTGCCAGCCTGTCCTGCCCTGAAAAGCGCGGGAAGCGGGGCTGGTTTGCTCTGCTTGGCCCGCTCTGCCTTGAAAAAGGCGGAAGGCGGGGTACGCTGGTCCGTCCATCGCGGCGAGCCACTCCGGGAGTCGGCGTCTCAGCTCTACGCTCCGTTCCCAGCCGAGCGATGAACCGCCCCGGCCGCTGGACCTCCGCCCGGGTCCTGGCCACCATCTTGCTCCATCCCCACTCCTGACACCAGTGTGACGTTGGCGAGGTTCACACAAGGAAGAGAAGCAGATGGTTGCGGCAAACAGGCTTTATTCAACACACCCAACCCCAACAACCCTGAGCACAGACAGGAGGGGAGGTCATTCTCCCAGACCTCCGTTTCAATCATGATTATACAACACATGAGACATCTTGCCCTAATCCTGCCTATAAAACACTGCTGGGTCATTATAACGCAGTTATAATGACACAGCAGTATAATAACTCAGTAATAACATTTAATACACACACACAGTAACGTTTTCAGCTGGCAAAGCATGCTGGGAAATCCCTGCCTCCCCTTAACACGGCTCAGACGTTACAATATATTACTGTATCACCATATTCTATATATGGTTCAGATGTTTGTGCTTTGTTTGCTTTTGCCATTTTGGTTGTAAATTTCGCTATATGCTTTTGGA
Organism: Pholidichthys leucotaenia; assembly: GCA_020510985.1. Taxonomy (NCBI): domain Eukaryota; kingdom Metazoa; phylum Chordata; class Actinopteri; order Cichliformes; family Pholidichthyidae; genus Pholidichthys; species Pholidichthys leucotaenia. The sequence goes on from CM035849.1 coordinate 160,994,670, forward strand.
CTTTGTGCCTTGTAGCTTTTTGTGCATCTTTATAGTGGTCAGTGTTTTTAACAGTTGGCAAATAATACAAATTACCCCTTTCATGAATGTCAAACCTGTAACCATCCTTGGTAGTTATACATCTGTCTGCTTTCTTGAAGGTAATCATTGCTCCTGCTTTTGTTGCCCTTGCCACAAAGAAATGTCATGTGGGTACAATGACACATACAGTATGTGATGCTGGGTTCCGGCACCTTATTGTGAAGTGCGGTGTAGCGACGTGCACTTCCTGTCATGTCACTGCACCGCCCTATAAATACCAGAGGGCATCCATATTGCAGCCTCTTTTGACTGGTGCCCTCTGCCAGGTGCTTGCTGTGTAACCGCTGTTCAGCATCATCCAATAAAGCTGTGTTCGTCCAGTCATCTTGCCTCATCCTTCACCCAGTTATTTTACCATACATAACATTTGGCGATCGAGGATTAACTCATGGAGGCATGTATCACACCACTTCGCCCCTTCCTTGAGCTCCTGGGCGAGCCGCCAGTGCCTTGGCCAATGTGGCTGGAGGCTTTACAAATGTGCATCACTGCACTCAACCTGGGTAAGCTCAACAAGCTAAGTGCACGTGCGCTACTTGTTCACAACCTGGGTATTGAGGGCCCGCAAGTCCTGCACACACTCGGAGCTTCAGACCCTGTTGAAGATGTTGTGGAGCTGCGAGTGATGCTACCGAGCTACCGGAGTGGTGGTTCAGTTGGTAGAGCATCCGCCCCACACCCGGGAGGCAGGGGTTCAAATCCCGGCCGAGTCATGCCGAAGACCATATAAAAGTGGAACTTCCTGCCTTCCAGCTTGGTGCTCAGCAATAATGGAATGGAGGAGGGAAATTTGTGGCGGCGCCTTGCATGGCAGCGGCCCTCTGATTCTACACTTGGGGTGTGTGTGATTAACACAGTAGATAGGTAAAGCACAATCTCGTTCTACTGTACATGATTGGTTGTACAGTTGAATGACAATAAAGGGTGATTTTGATTTGATTTTTTTTTGATTTTTGAGCCAACCATTTTCATACTCCAGACATCGTGACTGTCCGGAGGATTCATTTTCGGCAGCGACATCAGTGGGTAGGTGAGCCAAATTCATCAGTTTGTCGCCGACTTGAGGCAGCTAGCTAGCGAGTGTTGTTTTGGGCCATTGGAAGATGAAATGGTACGTGACCAGCTTGCGGAGCACACATGCAGTGCAGCATTGCAGGCTAGGCTACTCACGGTCCAGTGATTTTGTAGGCGCCCAGCACACATGTGGGCACCCAGCACAATGCAGACTGATAATATTCACGCTCAGCAGGGATTGCATACAAACAGAGAGCCCTAGGGGGACAACCAGAACAATGACTATTGTTATTCATCCCCGGAGTAAGGAGAGGAGTCTGGCGCCAGTTAATCACGCGATTGATATGTATTGTCTGATATGTATATCAATATGTAAATGTGCCATGCATTCTCTCTTGTCTGTATAAAAGAGCTGACTTTACATGCCTCACTAGCACACTCACAACAGCGCACACACAGCACACAGTGCTGCAGTGTGTCTCATGATAATAATAATAATGATAAGTTTATTTATAGAGCACCTTTCACAGACAGAGTCACAAAGTGCTTAACATGGTAAAAAACAAAATAAAAACACAGGCACATAAAACAGTAAAAAAAAAACAAAGTAGACAGTAAAAGCACATAAAAATACAATCAGCACATAGTTAAAAAGCCAGGCTAAAAAGGTGGGTCTTTAGTTGCTTCTTAAAAACACCAATGGAAGGTGCAGATCTAAGTTCAAAAGGCAAGGAGTTCCACAGTTTGGGAGCAACAGCAGCAAAGGCTCTATCGCCTTTGGTTCTGAGCCAAGTACTAGGGACTACCAATAGATTCTGATGAGAAGACCTAAGAGACCTGCTGGGCTGGTGTAGAGAGAGCAGGTCACTAATATAAAAAGGCGCCTCTTCATGAATGGCTTTGTAAGTAAGAAAAAGAACTTTAAAATCAATTCTATAATTTACAGGAAGCCAATGCAAGGAGGCCAAAACAGGAGTAATATGACAGAATCTACTGGACCTAGTTAGTAATCTTGCAGCAGCGTTCTGGACTAACTGTAGGCGGTGTAAAGAGGATTTGCTAAGACATGTAAAAAGAGCATTACAGTAGTCCAAACGTGAAGAAACAAAGGCAAGAATAATGATTTCTAACTGAGTGTAGGAAACCAATGACCTGATTTTGGATATATTCCTAAGGTGGAAAAAACAACTCCGGGTCAGAGATTTGACATGCTGATCAAAACTCATCGATTGATCAAAAATGACACCAAGATTTTTTAGATTAGACCGTACGTTAGAGCTTAATGAACCAATGCTATTAACCAACTTAGGAATTAGATTATCAGGTGCTACAATAAGGACTTCAGTTTTATCAGCATTAAGTTGCAAAAAGTTACTAGACATCCAGTCCTTAATTGCAGACAGACAATCATGAATAATTTTTAAATTGTCAACATGGTCAGGCTTAAAAGAGAAAAGTAGCTGTAAATCACCAGCGTAGCAGTGATAAGACACACCTTTAAATTTGCTGATAATAGAACCAAGTGGCAGCATATATAGGGCAAATAAAAGTGGACCCAGAACAGAACCCTGAGGCACCCCACAGGTTAAAGGAGCAGAGTCAGATGAATAAGAGCCAACAGCCACGGAAAAACTCCTACCAGAAAGGTAGGAGAAAAACCAATCCAGAGCTTTTCCAGAAATACCTACCCAATCTCTAAGCCTTTGTAACAAAATACAATGACCAATAGTATCAAATGCTGCAGTAAGATCTAATAACACTAAAACAGAGCAATTGCCAGAGTCTGATAACATTAAAATATCATTTGACACCCTGAGAAGAGCGGTCTCTGTCGAGTGTTTCTGACGAAAACCTGACTGAAATTCTGCACAACTGCATGTTTAAAATAGGAGGGTACACAACCAGATTCAAGTGAACTATTAATGATATTAACCAAAGACGTACCCACTGAGCCAATTACCTCTTTTAACATTGAGGAAGGCAAAATATCTAAAACGCAGGAGGAGGATTTCATGGAACTCACCAACACTAACAAATCCTCAAAAGAAATTGGGGTAAAATCATTTAAAAAGGCCTGTCTGTTAGGACAATCAAGGATTAGGGGAAAGGAATGAGTAAAACCAGCCCTGACAGCAGTGACCTTGTCAACAAAAAAGGAAAGAAACTTGTTGTAATCATTAATTGAATAAACAGGGGGAGCAGAACTGACAGGATTAACTATTCTGTCTATTGTGCTGAAGAGGATCTTTGGATTGTTACTATTGGAGGAGATGATGTTGGAAAAATAAGAAGTTCTTGCCATTTTTATCATATTGTTAAATATGATAAAATCATATGATCATGATGATGGAGGAATAAAACTCTTAAACCTTCAGCTCGCCGTGTCTCGCCTGAACTTATTTTGTTCCTCCACACTGGTGACCCTGGACGAAGAATGGAACACCAGGCGAACACCCCGGAGATGACCCGGACGGGAAGCCTCGGCACGCGTCATGGTGCGACCCTCGCCTGATCTTTTTCCAGCACCATGATCAACACAAGCGAACGAAGGAAGCAGCCTGAACGGGGACAATCATCAACGCCGACTGCGCTGATTTCCATCAAGCTCCCTGACCCTGACTCACCTCTCGACAACGGACCTTCCGCGCACAGAAGCCATGCGTGCACATCGCGGGGTTACGAGGACAGCGCAACTGCCAGCTATGGGGTCACTGTGCCAGGCGCGCGCCACGCACCAGGGACAAACTGGCTCCACAGACTGATGCAGTGTCCTCTGCCGCTGCACATGCCCGAGTTAAACGGCCGATCGCCACCCTCGGAACCTTCAGGGCTGCTCGCGCACCTGGAGCAGACGTGCATCCAGCACACAGGACTTTGTATGAGTTTTCCAGCCACAGCGCACAAGGGGAATTTAGCCGATTGCTTTCCCCGATGACTTTAGGGCTGTTTCCCGCACCTAAAGCCAAACTACCGAGTCCCTGACACAGCTTCAGTTTATCACAGCCACTACGCATCCTCGGGGAATTTGGCCGCTCACCTTCCCCACATTCTCGCTGGACCAAAACACGAGAGAAGTCAGAAATATAATTTTTTTCACAGCCGCTGTGGATCTCCGCCACGTTTAACAGGAAAAGTTCCTCACCATCGCGGATCCACACGCAATTTTTGCGCGGCCCAGACGCCTTTGACGTCCCGGGCCGGCACTCACTTACTCCCACCCCCTCAACCTCCTCCTGCACAGAGCTTTTCCCGCGCCTCACTCCCAAAGTCGGCCGATCGCCGTCTGGTTCCATTACGCATGACTGCACACCGGCCCGTGTGCCCACGATCCACGGCCGTTCAACGTGCTGGAACTCAGAGGGGAGCACATTGCCCTTTCCACCCCTCCCCCGTCCCCCTCATGGACTGACATGCCCTCCGACAGTTCTACGAGAGCCGGAGCCCAAACGACGGGGGTGGTGGGGCTGTCACAACCCCTTCTGACCATTCTGGGGGGAGTGGTGTGGGCACCCAGCACACGTGTGGGCACCCAGCACAATGCAGACTGATAATATTCACGCTCAGCAGGGATTGCATATGAACAGAGAGCCCTAGGGGGATAACCAGAACAATGACTATTGTTATTCATCCCTGGAGTAAGGAGAGGAGCCTGGCGCCAGTTAATCACGCGATTGATATGTATTGTCTGATATATATATATCAATATGTAAATGTGCCATGCATTCTCTCTTGTCTGTATAAAAGAGCTGACTTTACATGCCTCACTAGCGCACTCACAACGGCGCACACACAGCACACAGTGCTGCAGTGTGTCTCATGATGATGGAGGAATAAAACTCTGAAACCTTCAGCTCGCCGTGTTATGCCTGAACTTATTTTGTTCCTCCACAATTTAACATTAGCCAGAGCTGTCGAACTAGCTCTCCAGTTGGAGACCGCAGACAAGCTAGCTTTGGAGCTAGCCTGGTGCCAATCACAGCAGCCGCTGGAGCCTCCTGACGTGGCAAATGTTGTGGACTTGGATAGTGAGGATAGCTTGGACGACAATACTACAGAAGCTAATGCTGCCAGCCAAAGGTCTGCTCCGGGAAAACCCCTGTGCAAGGGTTGTGGGTCCGTAATGTACCGAGATAAGGCTAAGGACTGCCCAGCAAGAGGAGCACATTGTAGCAGATGTGGACACTTGAACCATTATGCTAGAGTGTGCTGTGCATCTGAACCAGAGCGCCCACGGAAGAAATCACTCTACCTGCCCCTGACGACCATCCATATGGTGTCCCCCAGCACAAACGGATACACGTTCTGCACAGTGGAATTGGACGGCGTGGAGGTGCCACTGCTGCTCGACATGGGAGTGGCAGGGTCGTTGCTGAATTGGGCCACAGTCAAGAAGTTTTTCCCCCACTACAGGATTAGAGGTAACCTGGCGCCATTGTATAGTTATGGAGGTGGCAGGCTGTGCATGGTTGGGACTTTGGAGTTAATGGTCTGGTACAAGTCTGCAAAGATGGTTGACTTCACGTTCCACATGTCAGCGCGAAGCGATAACATCATGGGCTGTGATTTTTTTTACGGATTGGGTTTCGCATAAAAGACGACGCTGGGAATGAATGGTCAGGTTGTGGCCAGTGGAACCTTGCGGTTCCGGTGGTCGATGAGGATGTTGTGTGGGATGAAGAGCTAATAGACACAATGGCAATCAAGCAGGACCAGCCTCACTCAGGTTCGGTGCAGGAGGGTCTCGGTGCCGGCGTTCGGGGTATGGTCGAGGGGGATACTGAGTGTGGCGGCAAGGTGCCTGTGCCAGCGAGTGACACCAATGTGATAGCCCCAGATGCCTTCGGAGCTTGGCTGCAGGGGGATGGAGGGTCTGCAGCTACGATGGTGACCGCTATGACGGTTTTAGAAGAGGTCAGGGCCAGACCGATGAGCATGGTGGAATCGCATACTCAGCAGCTCCATTTCAGGCTGAGCCAAGCCCCACTGAGGGTTATGGACTTGGTTCGGGTTTGGAGTGAAGAACGTCCACGGCAAAGATGGGCCAGACGACAGCCAGCTAAACATCACGAGTGTCTGCACATAATGGCTAAGCTGGGCGCAGCATACTTCAAGCTGTCCGATGGCTTGGCGACGCACGCCAATCAGCTTTGGCATGTCCGGGAAGAGGCTTCAGGTGACGGGGCTGGACGAGAGCAAGTGTCAATGGTAAAGAAGAGAAGCGGTTTCGTCCGGAAGATCAGCCATCGTCCCGAGGGTCTACTGTTTCCAGGGGTGCGCTTGCTGAGGTGTTCTAATGTACACTATCTCACAAAAGTGAGTACACCCTTCACATTTTTGTAAATATTTTATTATATCTTTTCATGGGACAACACTGAAGATACTGTATGACACTTTGATACAATGTAAAGTCGTCAGTGTACAGTTTGTATAACAGTGTAAATTTTCTGTCCCCTCAAAATAACTCAACACACAGCCATTAATGTCTAAACCGTTGGCAACAAAGTGAGTACACCCCTAGTGAAAATGTCCAAATTGTGTCCAAAGTGTCAATATTTTAGTGTGGCCACCATTATTTTCCAGCACTGCCTTAACTCTCTTGGGCATGGAGTTCACTAGAGCTTCACAGGTTGCCACTGGAATCCTCTTCCACTCCTCCATGACAACATCATGGTGTTAGAGACCTTGCGCTCCTCCACCTTCTGTTTGAGGATGCCCCACAGATGCACAGTAGGGTTTAGGTCTGGAGACATGCTTGACCAGTCCATCACCTTTACCCTCAGTTTCTTTAGCAAGGCAGTGGTTGTCTTGGAGGTGTGTTTGGGGTGGTTATCATGTTGGAATACTGACCTGCGGCCCAGTTTCCGATCATGCTTTGCTTCAATATGTCACAGTACATGTTGGCATTTATGGTTCCCTCAATGAACTGTAGCTCCCCAGTGCCGGCAGCACTCATGCAGCCCCAAATCATGACAGTCCCACCACCATGCTTGACTGTAGGCAAGACACACTTATCTTTGTACTTCTCACCTGGTTGCCACCACACACGCTTGACACCATCTGAATCAAATAAGTTTATCTTGGTCTCATCAGACCACAGGACATGGTTCCAGTAATCCATGTCCTTAGTCTGCTTGTCTTCAGCAAACTGTTCGTGGGCTTTCTTGTGCATCATCTTTAAAAGGGGCTTCCTTCTGAGATGACAGTCATGCAGACCAATTTGATGCAATGTTCGACGTATGGTCTGAGCACTGACAGGCTGACCCCCCCCACACACACACCCTTTCAACCTCTGCAGCAATGCTGGCAGCACTCACATGTCTATTTTCAAAAGACAGCCTGTCATGATTACTAAATTGACAGCTTATGTGCACAATGCAACAGCACAGGAAGGAACCACACAAGGGGGGCATGTTAGACAATTTATTAAATATCAAAGGTGTACAACTACAGAAACAGCAACTCGCCAGAGGAATCTACCTGAGGACAGAAGACAAGAGCTGTCAGAGGAGGAACGGAATAAGGGGAAATGGGCGAGCCAAATTGCCACTTACTTGGGGTTCCGAGGAAGAACCGGCAGGACTCCAGCGGGGAATAGACAAACCATTAGGGAGTGGGAATGAGCTGATGGTGCCTGACCGGGTGAAGGTTGGAAGCCGAGGGATTAGTGGAGATGTGGCAGGAGAGCACGCGCAGCCCTGGAAACACACCTGCATGATGGCAGCAACCTGAAGAGGAGAAGACAGCGAGATTAGACAGCGTGTCTAAACTAGCGAACAAGTATACCTGCTTGTCTTTGACGGGGCAGTATACCCAGACGAGCCAGCGAAGGGAGAGCCTCCTTAAGTTTGCTGGCTGATGAGCGGGTGCAGGTGCGTCTTCTGTCTCAGATGACGTGATGAATTGACAAAGGTGAGACAGGACGGGAGGGGCGCACTCTCGCTGCCCATGACACAACCTCTGGATATGACGCTGAGCATGTGCACTCAACTTCTTTGGTCGACCATGGCGAGGCCTGTTCTGAGTGGAACCTATCCTGTTAAGCCGTTGTATGGTCTTGGCCACTGTGCTGCAGCTCAGTTTCAGGGTGTTGGCAGTCTTCTTATAGCCTAGGCTATCTTTATGTAGAGCAACAATTCTTTTTTTTTTTTCAGCTCCTCAGAGAGTTCTTTGGTATGAGGTGCCATGTTGAACTTCCAGTGACCAGTATGAGAGAGTGTGAGAGTGATAATACCAAATTTAACACACCTGCTCCCCATTCACACCTGAGACCTTGTAACACTAACAAGTCACATGACACAGAGGAGGGAAAATGGCTAATTGGGCACAATTTGGACATTTTCACTAGGGGTGTACTCACTTTTGTTGCCAGCGGTTTAGACATTAATGGCTGTGTGTTGAGTTATTTTGAGGGGACAGCAAATTTACACTGTTATACAAGCTGTGCACTGACTACTTTACATTGCATCAATGTATCATATCTTCAGTGTTGTCCCATGAAAAGCTATAATAAAATATATACAATAATGTTAGGGGTGTACTCACTTTTGTGAGATACTGTATGTATGTTGTAAAATGTGATTATTTTGTGTATTTTATTTAGTTTAGGAGCACGGCATGTAATTTTAGTTTTTGTAATCTATCATCTGGTCAGTCACTGCAACAGATACTGGAGTCAGTTTATCTTGGCCTGTCCTTGCCACTGATAATATCTCTATCTGCCAAGAATGTTCCACTAGTCCAGCAAAAGCTAGCGGTACTGAAATACTATTCAAGCAGTTTCATGAAATGGTCAGTCAGAAAGCATCTCATACCAGCTTGGATGTCGCCCGGGTTAACAAGGTCATAAGTTCCTGGCAGCGGAAGGCAAAGGATAGAGCTGCATGGAGGAATTTGATCAGACCTAAATGAAACAGTCATTGTCGCCCCTGACAGACTGCTATGATGATGATGATGATGATGATGGGCTCTTTTCTTTAGTTTATCGGGTAGCAGAATAATCCACCCTGCCATGCGGGCTGCATGGTAATCCACCCGTCAGCCCTATATTAGGTTATGTTGTGTGAATGTGTTAGGCCATTTTAGTACATTGGTTTTCATTATGTTAGTGCGTGATTCGGGTCCCAAATTGGGGAGGGTCTTAATTGTGTGTGTGGTTTTGGACTTTTCTAAGGGAGGGAGGAAATGTGATGTTGGGTTCCGGCACCTTATTGTGAAGTGTGGTGTAGTGATGTGCACTTCCTGTCACGTCACTGCACTGCCCTATAAATACCAGAGGGCATCCATATTGTGACTTCTTTTGACTGGTGTCCTCTGCCAGATGCCTGCTGTGTAATTGCTGTTCAACGTCATCCAATAAAGCTGTGTTCGTCCAGTCATCTTGCCTTATCCTTCACCCAGGTATTTTACCATACATAAAACAGTACATCTTGTACAGCATCATCACTGTTCCTCTTTATTGTGCTATGCCACTGCATCTTGTCCCATTGGCTGACTCTTCTGAATGGTGTCAGGAATTGTCAGACTTAGACCCAAGAGCAACAAGGATGAAACCGGTAAGTGTGTGACAATAATCTTTATTACAATAACTGTGCAATTGAAGTGAAGAACACGTGAGTCGAGAATCTGGCAACCCTGCGAGGGGAGAGCGGCTATGAGAATGAATGACACTGGTTGGAAAACAGGGAGAATATAATTCTGGTTATGCTTACAGGGTCATCCGGAGAATCTGTCGGAACAGAGGGAGGAGTCTCCAGGCTGAGAAGCTTGGTTTTTTTTTTTGTTTTTTTTTGTTACTTATTTGTACCTATAGGTAGATTTGGTTTGCAGTCTGGTGACAAGCCACCGGCTGCCGGTCGCTGCGTGCGCGAGCGCCCTAAACCTACATGTTTTTGGTATGCGGGAGGAAACCGGAGAAATCCCAGAGTAAACCCACGCAACACGGGGAGAACATGCAAACTCCACACAGCTCACTGTTGGTCGGGGGCTGGGATCGAACCCACGATCTCATGATCCCCGCGGTCCCCCGGCCGAGGGTAAACTGTGCTGCCACAGTGCTAAACCACTGTGCCACCGTGCAGCTTGTTGCCACAGTGAGAGTGCTGAGGTGCAGCGGGGAGGTGTTGGTGACAGGCTGGCCAGGCCTGAGGGTTGAAAGGACGATGCAGGGAGAAGTGATATATACATGGTGGCAAGTCAACTTACTTGTGGGGGGAAGTGATGATGTGCACAAATCCAGGAAAGTCCAAATCCTAGTCCAAGCTCCAAATCCACAGTCCAAAGACAGGCAAGGGGTCAATACACGGCAGAAGGATAATTGTCGAGTACAGAGGCAGCAGGCTGGAGGCAAGGTCTAGGGAAAACAGAGGTCAGAACACAACAGACAAGACTACATGCAGCAGCATTAGGCAGAGCATGGATACAGACAGGTGTAGAGTCAAACGCAACCAGGGAAAGTGATGGGAGAGTCTCCCTTATAAAGGCTTCCTCTAATTAGCAACAGGTGAGGATCAGGGCTGCAAAGAGGATGCTAATCAGCAGGGAGAAAAAAAAAACACCCACACAACAGAGCAGGCAGGAATCCCTGCAAAAGGGTTTCAGGTTGGAATGACTTTTCAAGGCTCTCAGACTTTACTATGTAGAGGATGAAGCAGGCGAGACACAAGCAGCTGCAGCACACAACTTTATTTCCTCTATCAACCAGAACAGACTGACTCGGGGGTCAAAGTGGATTTCTTTTATACAGTTTCCCTCCCTTCTTTGGTGCCTGGAGTACACACATTAACATACACACAAAAGAGCATCACACCACACAACACTTCCACACCTGGCATCTGAGGTGTGGAGGCGCATCTTCACTTCACATAATACATTCACGTCTGGCATTGCCAGGTATGAAGGCGCATCCTAATTTGGTTTTCTAAACTCTGGTGCTCTAGTGCCTACTGCTGCTCCCTCTCCTACTCCTCATTTCCATCACTCACCTCTTTTCACCCATTCCCCAAAGACCCTGGGTGGAGTATGACCACCCGTTGTGCCGCCACACAGCCCCCAACACCCAGAAGGGGCTTTAATTCTCCGGTCCTTTGGGCTTGAGCAAGCGCCCGTAGCAGCTGTAATGTGGAGCCACTGGGCTGGTCTAAGTGCCTTCCTGTCGAGGTGGGCCGGAGAAAAACTCAGTTCCTTGTGGACAGTCCACTGGAGGGGGAAAGGGTGGGGAATGTAAAGATTTAGTTTCCTGAAAACAGTTCTCTGAAGGGAGAACACCAACCTGCGGGCCCACCATAGGTGGGCGTCCGCGCCGGAGAGCCTGGGCCAGCACCACCTGCTCCTCTGCCAGAACATAAGTGGGCTTGAGCCTGTCTATGCATATAGTTTCCTTTCGCGCCCCCCCCCCCCCGCCCAAGTCTAACACAAAATGTTTCACTCTTGTTTCCAAAACCCTGAACGGGCCGTCATAAGGTGGGTGCAGTGGGGTTCTGTGTGTGTTGTGCCAGCTGAAAACAAATTTGGCATTCTCCAAACCCTTTGGAACAAAAGCGTGGGGAAAGCAATGGTGCACGGTCCTGGAATGTGGCCAGCTTCAGCCTCAGAAAAAAGGTGCACAGACGAGTTGGTACCGGGTGTGGGGCTCTTTCAATTCACCCGGGACCCACAATGGCTGACAAAAAACGACCTCTGCCGGGGAAGCTGCCAAATCTTCTTTGGGCACGGAGTGCAACCACAGTAGGACCCAAGGCAAGCGGTCGACCCAATTTGCATCCGTTAATGAGGCTCTGAGCGCTGCTTTAAGCGAACTGTGGAACTTCTCGCACAAACCGTTAGCCTGGGGGTTGTACGTGGTAGTGCAGTGGATTTTGACCCCCAGGTTCTCAGCCATCGCGGACCAGAGTTCTGAAACGAACTGTGGACCTCTGTTGGACGTGATGTCCGAAGGGGGTCTGAACCGTGCGACCCAGGATGACAAAAACATGTGGGCCACATCGGCAGATGTGGTGGCAGCTAGCGGAACTGCCTCTGGCCAACGCGTAGTGCGGTACATTATTGTCAAAAGGTGGGTGAACCCCTGCGACAGCGGAAGGGGACCCACTAAATCCACGTGTACATGATCGAACCTCCTGCTTGGAATTTGGAAAGGCTCGAGGGGGCTTTGGTGTGCCTCTGAAGCCCATTAGCCTGTTGGAACACGACACACACTGCATCCCACTCCTTCACATCCCTGCGTAAGCAAGGCCAGAAGAATTTGGACCCCAAGAGCTTAACCAAAGCCCGTACACCAGGATGTGAAAGGGAGTGGATGGACTCGAAGACGCGGTGGCGCCAAGAGCTCGGGACCACTGGGCGGGGACGGCCAGTGGAGACGTCGCAGAGCAGGGGGGGCACCCTTCTTGAACCGTCCTGCTCTCCAACTTTAGTGCGGTACCTGCAGATTGGAGTGTGTGAATGTCCGCATCCCCAGTTTGGTCGACGGCCATGGTGGAAAAATCAATACCCATGTAAACCAGAGAGACTAGTGCGCATGACAGGCAGTCAGCTACGACGTTAAGTTTACTGGCTACATGCTGAATGTTGGTCGTGAATTCCGAAATTGTGGCCAAGTGCCGTTGCTGCTGAGCCGACCACAGTTCCAAGACTTTGGCCATTGCATAAGTTAGTGGTTTGTGAGCGACAAACGCGGTGAACTCACGCCCTTTGAACCAGAACTGAAAATGACACGTAGCCAGGTGGAAAGCCAACAGCGCTCTGTCAAAGGTGCTATATTTATCATTGTCGTGCAAAGTACGGCTAAAAAAGGGGAGGGGTTGCCACGAACTGGAGACATACTACTCCATCACAGCTTCTACCGCTACGTCAGATGCATCCGTGGTGAGCGCTATCCACGCTGACGGGGCTGAATGGGCCAGCAAAGCCGCGTTGGCGAGTGCATTTTGGTGTTTGTGAACGCCTGGACCCGCTCGGGGTCCAGTCAATGCTATCTCAGGTTTCTTTTTCTTGAGCGCGCCGTACAGCGGTTGAAGCAGCTAGGCTGCCCGGGGGAGGAAACGGTTGTAAAAATTGACCATCCCCAACAATTTCTGCAACACCCTTACGGTCTGTGGATGTGGAAAATCTGACACTGCACATACCTTATCCGACAGTGGAATCGCGCCCTCCTGCGAGATGCAGTGGCCCAAGAAATCGATCACCGGCAGCCCGAACTGACACTCCGCCGGATTGACAATCAACCTGTGTGCTTCCAGCCATTGGAAAACTTGTTTGACATGGGCGAGGTGCCCCTCCTCTGACGCACTCACCACCAAAATGTTGTCTAAGTAGACAAAAACGAATGGCAAATCATGGAGCACCGCGTCCATCATTCTTTGAAAAGTTTGGGCTGCGTCCTTTAACCCAAACGGCATGCGTAAAAATTTGAAAAGACCAAAAGGGGTTATCACCGCCGTTTTTGGGACGTCTTTGGCATGCACCAGGACCTGGTGGTAACCGCGGTCCAGGTCCACTTTTGAAAAAATGCACATCCTGGCCAGGTGGACGGAAAAATCCTGGATGTGCGCAATGGGGTAACAATTGTGTTCGGTGACATTGTTCAGGTGCCGGAAATCACAGCACAGCCGCCACGAACTGTCGGACTTGGGCACCATGTGCAGCGGGGATGCCCACGGGCTATTGGAGCACCTAATGATCCCTAAGCATTCTAAGTTAGCGAACTCTTTGCGTGTGATGGCTAGCTTAGTTGAGTCCAGGCGGTGTGGATGCGCGAAAACCAGCGGGCCCTTCATGGTGATAAAATGCTCAACCTCATGCTTGGTTACGGTAGCGGAAAAGGTGGGGACTGTGAGGGTGAGGTCTGTGAGGGGAAACTTGGAAAGCAAACGCTGGTACTTATCCCCCGAAGCTAAGACATTTGCATGTGTTAGTGGCCCAGCTCCCCGAGCCATGCAGGGCAATGAGGAAAAAGACACAGCGTCCACTAAACATCTGTTAACATCATCAACCAGGAGACCATAAGCACATAGGAAATCAGCACCTAAGATAGGAACTGAACAGGCAGCTACTACAAAGTCCCACTTGTAATCGCATCCATGCAAACATACAGTCACCGTCCTTTCTCTGAATGTTTTGATGGGGGATCTGTTGGCGGCCATTAAGGATGGACTGCAGCCTTCTGCCAGCCTATCCGTGCTGACTGGCAAAATGAGGCTCTTCTGGGAGCCAGAGTTCATCAAGAACCGTCTCCCAGAATGTGTGTCCACGATGAAAAGCAGCTTCTCCCTGTTGTTAATGGTCGTAGCTGCCACTGACCACTAGTTGGACATTTTCGCTGCCCTCTGGAAATGGCACGGAGGCAGACAATGTTTTGCGTTGGCACCAAAACGCTGGTGGTAAAAGCACACCGTCCCATTCCTGCGTTTCCCCAAAGACCCTGGGTGGAGTATGACCACCCATTGTGCCGCCACACAGCACCCCCCCACCAACACCCAGAAGGGGCTTTAATCCTCCGGTCCTTTGGGCTTGAGCGTTGTGCCACCACAACAATGTCATTTATGATGTGGGATGTCACTCCTGCATCCACCATGACCCTCTAAATCTCACTCCAAGCTTTTCTGAAAAGTTGGCAACTCTGGGAAAATTTATTGAACCATAATATGAGTAGAAAACAGCCCACAGTTGCAGCTCCTGTCTGGTCAGAGGCTAAACTGCAAGTGGCGCCATTCACTCTGGCACACACAGTGAGTAAGGATGTAAACGAACTAATCTCACCAAATCAGAGTAAATTACAATTACAATAGGTTTCCTGCAGCATAGCTGCTTGGAACCCTAATAAGAAGAATTACAGCAAAATCAGTAGGCTCTCTGCATCTGCACTGCTTGGAACCATAAAAAACTCATGAATAGGGAAAACACATTTCCAAGAAAAGAGTAATAAAATTACAAGAATAATTACAAATTTACATGAAAAAAATAAATTACAAGAAAAAAAGCTCCACATTTACAAGAAAACGTGGCCAGTTTTTTGTTATAATATGCTTTTATTGCCCTAGTACAGAGCAGAGTGCAATGTAGAACTTTTTACCTTATTTAACATCATAGATTTAACGTGAAATTTGTGTGAAATTTTGTGAGATTTTGCTGCTCCTCCACATTGAAAGGAGCTAGCTGAAGTGGTTTGAGCATCTGATCAGGATGCCTCCTGGATGCCTCCCACTTGAGGTGTTCCAGGCACGTCCCACTGGGAGGAGACCCCAGGGCAGACCCAGGACACGCTGGAGAGACTATGTCTCCCAGCTGCCCTGGGAATGTCTTGGTATCCTCTCTGAATTGCTGGAGCAGGTGGCCAGGGAGAGGGAAGTCTGGGCTTCTCTGCTTGAGCTGCTGCCTCTGCGACCCGGACCCCCGGAAAAGCGGTAGAAAATGGATGGATGGATGGATGGATGGATTATGTGTAGTGAAGGAGCTCAGTGATACTAACTGGAAAGCTACTGGTCACAGTCCACAAAAGTTAGTACTCAGCCCTGCTTGCAAAACTGCATTAATATTAAATTTAATATATCTAGACAGATAATATACTTGTTTGCAAAAAGTCCAGTATCCAGAGGAGAGTATATTTTCTAGAAATTGTACTCAAATAAAGATAGCATTGCCTTATGAAGATTACTCAACTATAATTAATTAGAGTAGAAACAAACAAAAAATAATTGAGAGCTAAAAGTACATACTAAAAAGTTACTTGAGTTGAGAAAAATAACTTTTACCATTTTGTTAAGATCTTCTCTTCAACTGAAGACACTTCTCATAAATTTGGAGCTTTTTTGTAAATTTGCAACTGTTTATGTGATGTAATTATTTATTGTTCATATATGCTTTCATGTTGGAGCTCTTATTTGTGTAGCATGGGGTGGTGGCTCCAACTTCCGGTTCCACCAACCCAGTGTGCATAAGAGGGGCTGCAGGTGTGTGTGTGTGTGTGGGGGGGGTCTCTTCCGTCTTTACCTCTGCCAGTGGCTGCATGTGCGGTTAGGTGCACGGAGCCCTTTATTCAATAAACAAGTGTTCAGCTCCACTTCAGGCGTTCTCCTTGTCTCCGATCTTAGACGTAACATTTGGCGACGAGAAGAAAAACCATGGAGGCGTGTGGGACACCAATTTGGACGTTCTTGGAGCTCCCGGGGGAGCTGCCTGTACCGTGGCCTCGGTGGTACGAAGCCTTTCAGACGTATATGGTGGCGTTGGACCTGGGAAGAATGGAGAAGCTGAGGGCACGCGCGTTGGTGGTGCACAACCTGGGAATGAAGGGACAGAGGATTTTGGGCACACTTGGAGATGCGGACAACTATGAAGAAGTGGTTGAGTTAATGGCACGACATTTCAGGGCGCCGGACGTCATCATCTGGAGAATTAAGTTCAAACAGCACCACCAACAGGTAGGTAAACCCATCCAGCGGTTTGTGTCGGACTTGAGGCAGTTGGCCACTGAGTGTCAGTTCGGGCCGTTGGAGGAAGAAATGGTTCACGACCAGCTGGCGGAAGACACCAACTGTGCTGCGGTCTGCTTCAAGCTGATCACATTCCTGGGTGAGTTGACACTGGCCAGGGCCGTCGAGTTGGCGCTCCAGCTGGAAGCAGCAGACAAGCAAACTCGGGAGCTAAGCGAGCGCCTATCACCGAGAGATTCATGATCCACCATGGCCACGCAGGCAGTGGATCCAGACAGCGATGGGAGCGTTGAGGACGACGCCAACACTGTACGGATGTACTGTATGGGCTGTGGGTCCACGAAGTACCACTATAAGGCCAGAGAGTGTGCGGCAAGAGGAAGCACTGCGGCAGATGTGGCCGTCTACACCACTTTGCGAGAGTATGCCAGTCAGCAGAACAGGAGAGCCTGCGCAGGAATTCGACCCTTGCGCTCCGACGAAAATACATACTGTGTCTGATACCAGTGGGTGCGCACACTGCACGGTGGTTTTGGATGGAGTTCCGCTACTGATGCTGATTGACACTGGGGCGGAGAGTTTGCTGCTGAACTGGGCTACCTTTAGAGACTGTTTTCCCCACTACAGAATTGGAGGTGACTCAGCGCTGCTTTGCGGCTATGGAGGAGGACGGTTGGCCACGGTGGGTACCGTCAGATTGACGGCTCGGTACAAGTCGGCAGAGATGGCCGATGTGGAGTTCATCGTGACGGCCCGCAGCGCGAACATCATGGGCTGCAACCTGTTTTGTGGCCTCAGGTTTTCCATCAGGAGTGGCGATGGGGAAGAGTGATTGGGCTGTGGACTGTGGGACCAACTGGTTCCAAGAGTTTGGGATGATGCTGTGTGGGATGAACAATTGCTGGGCACTCCGGAAAGTGGACAGGTCTTTTTGTACTCAGGGTTGCCGCGGGAGGGCCCAGGTGCCAGTGTCCAAGTCGCCCTGGACGAGGGTACCGGGCGGCACGAAGGAGAGCCTGCGGCGGTGAGTGATACCCAAACGATGGTCCCAGGTGTTCCCGGAGCACAGCTGTGGCGGGCTGGTGAACACGGGGCCACATTGGCAGGGTCCACAGTGGATTTACAAGCGGTCTGGCAGGACCGAGTGGCACTGGGAGAACGAGTGCCAGGCGGAGACATCGCAGGCCGTGCAGGGTCCCGCTTGGAGTCGCGGACTGGGTTCGGGCTCGGGCGGAGGCGAGGTCCAGGCGGGTGAGAACCAAGCGGCAGATGGAGCCACCATACCAGGGCCGGCTGCTCTGTACCAGGGCCGGCTGCAGGCGGCGGGCAAGCGGCAAGATGGATACCTTCTGCTGTTGGATGGCTCGTGGTGCCATCCTAATGAGTTACGGTGTGCCCTGAAGAAGGCAGTTGGGCACGGCCCCAGATGATTGGAGTGCTCGGAGGTGTGGAGGAGAAGGCGCATCGGGACTGAGGCGTAGCTGTGGCCTGGGAAGCGAGCTACCTCCAAGGGCGGGCTGATTGGTGAAGGGTCTGGGGGAGGGGGGCACGGGTCATCCTCACCGAGCCATGGATGTGTTCTGGTTGTTAGTTATTATTCTGTATTTATAGTTCTGAGATTATTTTGGTGTTCTGTATATAGGAGACACTGCAGTAGTTTTTTTTTGTTTTTGTTTTTTACAGAACTTTTATATAGCATAGGTGGCAGAACAACCCGCCTCGCCATGTGGGAAGGTAGGACGGCAGTCTACCTGTCTCCCCTAATTTTAGTTATTTTTATGTGAGTGCTATAGGCCCCTTTTGTGATCTTAGTTTAATTGTGTTTAGCGGATGATTTGGGTTCCAAATTGGGGTGGGCTGATTGTATGTGTGTTTTGGAATTTTGTACAGGGGTGGGGGGGGTGTGATGTAGTTATTTTTTGTTTCATGTTGGAGCTCTTATTTGTGTAGCACGGGGTGGTGGCTCCAACTTCCGGTTCTGCCAACCCCGTGTGTATAAGAGGGGCTGCAGGTAGGGGGCAGTCTCTTCCGCTTTTACCTCTGCCAGAGTGGTTAGGTGCACGGAGCCCTGTATTCAATAAACAAGTGCTCAGCTCCACTTCTGGCATTCTCCTTGTCTCCAACCTTAGCCATAACAGTTTAATTTTTTTTTTTTTTTTTTTTTTACAATTTTTCCTCATAAATTTCTAGTATCATTACATTTATTAACAAATGTGTGACTTTTTTAAAAAATTGTGAACGTAACATTTTATTCCTTGTAGATTTATAACTTTTTTCTGGTAAGTTTTCAACTTCTAATGAATTTAGTACCCTTTTCTTAAAAAATTTCCCCTTTTTCTGATTTTTAAAAAACTTTTTTCACACAAACATTTTTCTATTGAATTTGCAGCATTTTTTTTTCCCTCATAACATTTCAACATTTTTCATGCTACTCTTGCACCAATGTGTGACATTTTTCTCTTAGAACACCTCTGAGCGCCTTGAAAATGGATTTGCCTGGTAGATCGGCATTTTTTTAAAAAAGCATTTATGACTATAAAAGGTCGTGGCCTCTTGTAATTTCTTTCTGTCTTTTTTAAGCAAAAGGTATGTATTTACAATGGGGAAATTAAAAAAAAAAAATTTCTTAGCAGAGGATGGTTTCGATCCATCGACCTCTGGGTTATGGGCCCAGCACGCTTCCGCTGCGCCACTCTGCTGGACGTTAACTACCTCTTTCTCAGTTGGATTTTAGCATGAGGCTCAACCGATTATGTCATCTACAAAGCCGACTGACATTTTCATTATCAGGTTTTACAGAATAATATAGAAACGACTTCAATACATATGGTATGCAAAATGAAAAATTAAAATGGTCCTTGAATGTTGCAAAACTACAGGGCGGGGCTAACAGAAGAATACATATTGGGAAGACCTTGGCATATTCTGCGGTACTTTATTGGTAACGGATGCTTTTGGGTGATTTTGCTAACAAGGGGACTAGCTATACGCGGTTAAAGTCATACAGAATCGTAGTTATGAGATTTAAGAGTTATTGTGCCTATGAACAATTTTTTTTAAAGTATGTACATTTTTTGGGGGGGGGCAGTTTAAATGGCGTTTGTGGTGCTGCTCAGACCGCAAACTGCAAGTAACATTATGTGTTATATTGCTTGACTCTGCACCACTCCTGCTACCTGTGCGGCAGGCAGTCAGAATATTGTGTGCAGTGTAGTCAGAATAAGTTGCTCGACAATATGAAATGGGATTTCATATTCTATTTGTGCATGTAATGAACTACAAATATATGTACCAATATTGATCCATTGCAAGCTTTACTTTTTTGTCTCCTAAGTAATAGGAGAATCAGCATTTTTATTACCTCCGCCAAGGAAGAAGGTAATGTTTTCAGAAGCATTAGTTGGGTTGCCTGTTGGTTTGTCTGCTACCGACATAACTCAAAAAGTTATGACTGGATTTTGATGACATTTTCAGGAAAGGTGTGTAACGGCATGGGGAACAGATGATTAGATTTTGGTGATGATCTGAGTGCATACCTCCACCAGGGGCTTTATTTGTATTTGTGCAGCAGGATTACACAAAACTTACTGGATGGATTTGGATGAAATTTTGGCCAGAGGTGGTTCTTGGGCTACAGACAAACCCATTACATTTTGGTGAGGATCCGAGAATGCATACCTCCGCCAAGGCTCTTATCTTCTCACAGAGTGTGAGCAACAACACTCCAAAACTACTGAATAAATTTGAATGAAATTTTCACCAGAGGTGGTTCTTGGGCTACAGATGAACCCATTACATTTTGGTGATGATTTGAGAATGCATACCTCAGCCAAGGATCTTATCTTCTCACAGTGTGTTAGCAACAATGCTCCAAAACTAATGGACAGACTTTAATGCAGTTTTCACCAGAAGTGGCTCTAGGCCTACACACAAACCCAGTACATTTTGGAGGTGATCCATGAGAGACTGAAGGAGCCTTGGCAGAGGTATGCACTCTCTGAGTGCTTTTCTAGTTTGTACATGGAAATATAAATTTCCAAAGTCACACCAGTTCATATACACACACATATTTGTGTGAATTTGTTCACTGTTCCATTGTGTTCTGTTTTATTGTGGCTTTGCATGAATTTCTTTATGCCTCTGTGAGCAGGGTTCAGGTTTTCAGGTTCAAGCAGTGTGTTTAATAAAATGAGTAACGAGTAACGCATCTGATCAAATTTCAGTAACTGAATGCATTACTGAATTTTTAAACAGTAATTTCATTACACAGCACGTTACTGCAAAAGTAGTGGCATTACAGTAGCGCGTTACTTTAGCTCCTTTTCCACTAGTACCTACTCAGCCCTACTCGCCTTGACTCTACTCAGTTTGTAGGGTTTTCCATTAGTACCTGGTACCAGGTGTGGTTTATATTAATCATATATTCCATACCTACATATGTATAAGCATATTAGAATGTTTAGTGATTACATATGTGCAATGACCTCACGCCTCAAAACAGGACAAGAGGTCTCGACCGCCAGCGAAGATCAAAGAGCATACGGAGTCGCAGCGGTGGAGACCAGATCGATCTCCCTGACTACCCAGGGTCAGGTGGAGGAGACAGAGGACAATGGAGGAGATCGATCGCCCTGACCTCCCTGGGTCAGGTGGAGGAGACGGAAGACAAAGGAGGGGGGATTAAGTTAATGCGGGATGTCAGCTTTGATGTGCAATGTCTTTTGTTGTGTGTAAGTATAAGTATGAAGGTCTGAATGTGTTCGACCTCTTATTCTGCTTCTGCACTGAGATGAGACTTGTTAGAGGAGCAAAGCTGATATTAAACTTTGGTTTATAAATCACATCGCCTCGTTATTCCAAGCTCTTCTACACTGGTGACCGTGACGCGAGGATGGAACAGAGACGTTCTCCCGCGATTGACTCATCAGAGGCGACCCAGGCAAGCGCCGGCGCCCATGCAGACAGGGGAACAGATGGACGACGTTCCCCCAGGGCAGAAGCTACAGAGAGGGCTCAACCGAGCACCAGCCCCGCCGTGAGAGCGGAAGAAAGGCGCTCTCACCCGGCGGACACATCAGGGACGGCCCACACAAGCGCCGTCACCGTCAAGCTGCCAGAATTCTGGCAGGAAGACTCGAGCTCGTGGTTCCAGCAAGCTGAGGCTCAGTTTGCACTGGCGGGCATAACAGCAGATGACACTAAATTTTATCACATCGTCGCCAAACTCGACGCTGCCACGTCAAGATGTGCGTGGAGCATAATCCAACGGCCGCCCGCCCATGACAAATACAGAGAGCTTAAGGCGACCATCATGGAGAATTTCATCCCCTCAGCCGAGGAGAGAGCAGAGAAAATCCTGGCGATCTACGGCCACAGAGGATGCAGACCCAAGGCCCTCATGGAGGACATGCTGCGGCTTAAGGAAGAGGACAACGACAACTTCCTTTTCCGATATATCTTCCTCAGCACTCTGCCGCCACACATGAGAGGGACGCTGGTCAACATGCGGTGCAACACCCAGCAGGACTTCCGCGCGCTGGCACGAGAGGCGCAGCGGCTCATCAACGCCTGCAGCGAACAGATGGCCACGGCAGCATCCACAAATCTCAGCGCGGAAGCCCAGAGCAGCAGAGAACCACAGACAACCGAGCAGAGCCCGCCCACCATGGCGGCAACACGACCAAGACGCAGCAGGCGGAACAACCTCTGCTATTACCACCACCGTTTTGCCAGGAGAGCATACAAATGCGTGCCCCCCTGCAAATTCAAAAGTTCGGGAAACACCAAAGCCGAGAGGCCGTTAACAGCTGAGGCTCTCGGCGAGAAAAATAGACTACTGTATGTGACTGACGGACACACCGGGAGACAATTCCTGATCGACACCGGAGCTCAGCTGAGTTTTATCACCCCTTCCCACGCAGACCGGGCCATGGGTCCCCGGGGAAATGGAATGATGGCAGCCAACGGCTCGATCATCGACACCTTCGGTGAAAGGAACCTGCCTCTTTGCATCCACGGCCGCAACTATAGATGGACATTTATTGTAGCGGCGGTGAGCTTTAATATGTTGGGCACTGATTTTTTGTGTGCACATGGGTTGTTAGTAGATCTAGCAAATAGACGCTTGGTTAATGCACTGTCATTTTCTTCTATCCCCTGCTCAGCTCGAGTTTCTCCGCCACCCGTGCAGGCCAACGTCACAACAGCAGGAGGTAAGTTTGACCAACTCCTCACCCAATTTCCAGCACTCACAGTTCCAAAATTTTCAGCAACAGTAGCGAAACACGGGGTTGAACACTTCATTCCCACAACAGGCCCACCCGTGTTCGCCAAAGCTCGGCGCTTAGACGCGACCAAGCTCACCATAGCACGGGACGAGTTTGCCACCCTTGAAAAATTAGGCATTATTAGACGCTCGAAAAGCCCCTGGGCATCGCCACTCCACATGGTCCCGAAAACCGACGGTTCTTGGAGACCGTGCGGCGATTACCGCAGATTAAACAATGCGACAGCGCATGACCGCTACCCAATTCCTCACATCCAAGATTTCTCACTACATCTGGCGGGTGCGCGCATTTTTTCTAAAATAGACCTGGTCCGCGGCTATCACCAAGTCCCCGTTCGAGTGGAAGACATTCCTAAAACGGCTGTAATAACCCCTTTCGGTCTTTTTGAATTTTTGCGGATGCCGCTTGGCCTCAAAGGCACTGCTCAAACCTTTCAGCGCATGATGGACGCAATATTACGCGACCTCCCCTTCGTGTTTGTCTACCTCGACGATATGCTGGTAGCCAGCCCGTCAGAGGAAGAACACGAACAACACCTCACTACAGTTTTTCAGAGACTAGAAGAGCACGGGTTAATAATCAACCCAGCCAAATGCAAATTCGGCATGTCACAAATTGATTTTTTGGGGCACAGAGTTTCACCAAAGGGGGGCAGTCCCATTGCCAGACAAAGTCCACGCGGTAAAAAATTTTCCACGACCACAAACGGTCAAATCGCTGCAAGAATTTTTGGGAATGGTGAATTTTTACAACCGTTTCCTCCCCCGCGCAGCTCAACTCATGCAGCCCCTGTATGCCGCGCTCAGAAAACAAAAGCCTTCCAACGCGGTCGAATGGACCCCGGAGCGCGAACGCGCCTTCGCGGAAGTAAAAAGTGCTCTAGCGAATGCCACATTGTTGGTTCACCCCGATCCCTCGGCCCGCATAGCGCTAACCACAGATGCTTCAGACTTGGCAATAGGGGCAGTTGTGGAACAACACGTTGGCGGGACCTGGCAACCTTTAGCATTTTTTAGCAAATCGTTAAACCAAACCGAGCGTAAATACAGCACTTTTGACAGGGAGCTGCTAGCGCTTCATTTATCCATCCGCCACTTCCAGTTCTGGTTAGAAGGGCGGCGTTTCACGGCTTTTGTAGACCACAAACCGCTCACCTTTGCGATGGCTAAAATTTCAGAACCATGGTCAGGCAGGCAACAAAGACAGCTAGCTGCAATTTCAGAGTTCACCACAGACATTCGACATGTGGCAGGCAAACTTAACGTGGTAGCAGACTGCCTCTCTCACGCTGTGACATCGCCAGAGCACGAGGAGACAGATTATACTACCTCAGCCACAGAACTCATGGCCAACGCGGACACGTACACGGCCCCAATTCACGTAGGGATAGATTACGCAGCCATGGCAGAGGAGCAAAGCGGTGACGTGGACGTGCGCGCGCTCCTGTCTGGACCAACAGGGTTAAGACTGGAGGAAAGGGGTTTACGTGACGGTGTACCCCCCCCAATCTGCGACATCTCAACCGGCCAACCTTGCCCGGTAGTCCCAGCTGCATGGCGCCGCCGTATTTTCGACTCAATTCACTCCCTCGCGCACCCAGGTGTGCACGCCTCGGTTAAAATGGTCGCCGAAAAGTTTGTTTGGCCGGGCCTGCGCAAAAATGTAAAGGAATGGGTGAAAACTTGCATGTCTTGTCAGCGCGCCAAAATACACAAACACACAAAAGCCCCTTTAGAGCCTTTTCGAATCCCAGCTAGAAGGTTTGACCACGTTCATGTCGACCTCGTGGGACCACTACCTTCGTCTCAAGGCTTCACACACCTGTTAACGATGATAGACCGTACTACGCGCTGGCCTGAGGCGGTCCCTCTGGCGTCAACCACAGCGGCGGAAGTCGCTCGCGTTTTTTTGACAAACTGGGTGGCACGTTTCGGCGTCCCATCGGACATCACGTCCGATAGGGGGCCTCAATTTGTCTCAGAGCTCTGGTCAGCCATGGCCAGCAGCTTAGGGGTGACAATTCACCGCACCACCGCTTATCACCCTCAGGCTAATGGGTTATGCGAGCGCTTTCACAGATCTTTAAAGGCCGCCCTCAGGGCCTCGCTAACGGA
Organism: Pholidichthys leucotaenia; assembly: GCA_020510985.1. Classification (NCBI taxonomy): domain Eukaryota; kingdom Metazoa; phylum Chordata; class Actinopteri; order Cichliformes; family Pholidichthyidae; genus Pholidichthys; species Pholidichthys leucotaenia. Next base: position 161,019,594 of record CM035849.1, read on the forward strand.
TACAAATTGGGTAAATAAACTTCCCTGGGTTTTATTGGGGTTGCGTGCTGCACCTAAAGAGGATCTAGACGCCTCCCCAGCAGAGTTAGTGTTTGCACAACCTCTCAGACTCCCAAGTGAGTTTTTACCAGAGAACCCAGAGCCTGGGCATCTTCCAACCCTGAGGCCGTTAGACAGTAACGGACCAGACACTCTCCCCGGACCGGCACATCACTCTTTCCCACGGGTTTTTGTCCCCCAAGCTTTAAAAAACGCCGAGTTTGTTTTTGTTAGGCATGAAGCTTTAAAGTCAACCCTCCGTCCACCATACGACGGACCATTCAGAGTGCTGGAACCTGGTGATAAGCATTTTGTGCTTGATTTAGGGGACAGAAAAGAAACAGTCAGCATTGACAGACTTAAACCTGCTTTCTTGTTGAGAGACGAACCTGCATGGGTGGCGAGGGCACCTCAGCGTTGTAGACCCCCCAAGAAAAAAGACTCAACCCCCCTGCAGGGAACAAATAACCACTCTCTTCCCCAAGCTGCAGATTCCTTACAGGAAGGTCCCGCCAGGACGCCAAAGCGGGCCTACAGCAGATTCGGGAGAAGATTAAAACCCAGACGGCACAGGGACTGATGCAAATTAACCAAGAGTTGTTAACTATTTTATCAGATTGTGCCGTGACAGTTTTAAGGCTGATTTGTGATATTACTACACTGTTATGGTTACCACTGAATTCTCTACAGGAGCATGACTGCTGGAAAGATTCCTCCTTGTTCTCCCTGTCAAGAGGTTTAACAGTATAGTATGTCATAGAAATTATCTTAAACTGTAGACTTACTTTGATTGTCCTTTTCTTAGTCCTTTGGGGGGGGGCTGTGGTTTATATTAATCATATATCCCATACCTACATATGTATAAGCATATTAGAATGTTTAGTGATTACATATGTGCAATGACCTCACGCCTCAGAACAGGACAAGAGGTCTCGACCGCCAGCGAAGATCAAAGAGCATACGGAGTCGCAGCGGTGGAGACCAGATCGATCTCCCTGACTACCCAGGGTCAGGTGGAGGAGACAGAGGACAATGGAGGAGATCGATCGCCCTGACCTCCCTGGGTCAGGTGGAGGAGACGGAAGACAAAGGAGGGGGGATTAAGTTAATGCGGGATGTCAGCTTTGATATGCAATGTCTTTTGTTGTGTGTAAGTATAAGTATGAAGGTCTGAATGTGTTCGACCTCTTATTCTGCTTCTGCATTAAGATGAGACTTGTTAGAGGAGCGAAGCTGATATTAAACTTTGGTTTATAAATCACATCACCTCGTTATTCCAAGCTCTTCTACACCAGGTACTTTTTTGGGACCTACTTCAGTGAGGTTCCAACTGTGCTGAGTCAAGCTGAAAATGTGACGTCAATGGACTGCAGGCCACTGATTTGCCAGGGCATAACGCCAGTGGATGATGTTATGTATGGAAATACCTGGATGAAGGATGAGGCAGGATGTTGGTTAATGAACACAGCTTTATTGAACTATGTACAGGACAGCAGATACACAGTATGCACCAGCATGGTCATCCGGCAAAGAGGCCATATGATGTACAGTACGTCCTCCGCCTTATATAGGGCGGTGCAGTGACGTGACGGGAAGTGCACCTCACTACACTGCGCTTCACAATAATGTATCAAATATAATATTCTTCCCCTCCTTTAGAAAAGTCCAAAACCACACACACAATTGAAACCCACCCCGATTTGGAACCCGAATCACGTTCTAAAATAATGGGGACTAATGTACTAAAATGGCCTAACACTCACACAGAATGACTAAAATAGGGCTGACGGGTGGACTACCGTGCAGCCCGCACAGCGGGGCGGATTATTCTGTCACCCATAAACTAAAAAGAGTCTTTATTTCAAACGAAAAATATCAGCCGTGCTCTTAACTAAAACACAAACACGTAAAATAACCCCCATACCATAACATGCATGCAAAAATACCAAAGAACTGTAAATAAAGTGCTACCGCACAGTCATTTGGATGAAAAAAAATGGAACTTGCATGGGGGGTCCAGGGCAGCCCCTCAGCAGGCACGCCCCTGGAGACCGCAGACCCCCGGAGTGATGGCCGACCCTCTGGATGACGGAGCCTGGATCCCACACCGCCATCACCGACTCCCATTCAGCCTCGCCACCTGGAGCGTCTTCCCGGACATGCCGAAGCTGATTGGCGTGCCTCGACGAGCCGTCAGACAACCTGAAGCACGCTGCGCCCAGTTTAGCCACAATGCGCAGACACCCATGATGTTTTGCTGGCTGTTGTTTGGCCCATCTTCACCGTAGATGTACTTCACCTCAAACCAAGTCCATAACCTGGAGTGTAATTTCACGTGGCCCAATGTGCTGCTGCTGAGCATGCGGTAACTCCATGCTCGTTGGTCTGGCCCTGTCCGCTTCTATAAATGTTGTAGTGATCACTGTTGTAGCCGCAGACCCCCCACCCAACTGTGGCCAAGAACCGGAGGCATCTGGGGCTAGCACATTGGTGTCACTCGCCGGCATGGGTACTGACCCTGAGCGAGAACTGGTCAACTTGAAAGCGAGGGCATCCGTTAGCTCTTCGTACCGTTCGCTCCCAGTGTCTGTTGGGCAGGATGATGGTTGGCGAACACAGCTTTATTGAACTATGTACAAGACAGCAGATACATGGTGTGCACCAGCGTGGTGATCCGCTAAAGAGGCTGTAAGATGGACGTCCTCCGACTTATATAGGGCAGTGCAGTGCAGTGACAGGAACCGCACGTCACTACACCGCACTTCACAGTAATGTACCAAATACATATATAATAGATGAGAGCAAGGTCTTCACAAGATTCAAAACCACCATTTGTAACTTTAGCTGTGAGCTTTTATTATTCCTGTGATAATCAACTAAATAAATGGCTACACACAAATCAACACCATCACAAAACACTCACCATCTTCTCCGTGAGCAGCCATCAGCTCAGAGACCTCCTGGTATTTCATTTCAGAAGACTCTGCTGGCACCGCGGCTGAAAAGTTCATAGGTTGAAAAGTTCAGTGGTCAAATTTGATCAAATGTGGTTATTTTTCAACAGTTTCTCCATTGGTGCGCACAGTTCTCCCATCGGTGTTGCGGCACTTGGATCCCTGCGCTTGAAAAATAAACTACATTTGGTCAAATCTGACAACTATGAACTTTTCAGCCTATAAAATTTTCAACCCCATTGGCCCTGCTGTGGCGGAGTGAGCCAAAATGAAAAAAAGGAGGTCTCCGAGCTGATGGCTGCTCACAGGGAAGATGGTGAGTGTTTTGTGATTTTAAGCATCTTTTCCGTTATTTATCAGTTAAAATGTCAGCATGTAAACAACGTAACTGGATAACGGGCTGCCTTCCTGTAATGAACCCAACCCCACCCACTTGAGGTGATACTCAGTTGAAATGGAAAACCAACCACACTGTGATGAGCTGAGTAAAGTCGAGTAGAGTCGAGGTGAGTTTGGCTGAGTAGGTGCTAGTGGAAAAGGGGCTTTAGTAATGTTACTTTGTAATGCATTGCTCCCAACACTGGTGTTCACAAAACCAGATGGAAGGGAAGCAAGGCTAGGAGCACTGGAGGTGGATTTAAACTGTTCTACCGTGGTGTAGCTAGGAAGAGAAATGGAGGAATAATCTTGAAGAAAGAGTATGTGAAGAGTGTTCAGGAGGTAAAAAGGGAGTCAGACAGGATCATGAGTTTGAAGCTAGAAGTCGAAGGTGTGATGTTGAATGTTGTCAGTGCATATGCCCCACAAGTTGGATATCAGGTAGAAGAGAAAGGAATTCTGGAGTAAGTTGGATGAAGTGGTAGAGAGTGTTCCCAGGGGGGAGAGAGTGGTGATTGGAGCGGACTTTAATGGACATGTAGGTGAAGGGAACAGAGGTGATGAGGAGGTTCTGGGTAGGTATGGTCTTAAGGAGAGAAATGTGGAAGAACAGATGGTTGTGGATTTTGCTAAGAGGATGAAAATGGCTGTGGTGAACACATACTTTAAGAAGAGAGATGAACATAGGGTGACTTACAGTACAAGAGTGGAGGAAGGTGCACACAAGTGGACTACAGCTTATGTAGAAGGAGAAATCTCAAAGTGATAGGAGACTGCAAGGTGGTGGCAGGGGAGAATGTAGCTGGGCAGCATCGGATGGTAGTCTGTAGGTTGACTTTGGAAAGCAAGAGGAAGAGAGTGAAGGCAAAGCTAAAGATTAAGTGGAGGAAGTTACAGAAGGAAGAATGTTGCACAGAGTTCAGGAAGGAGCTGATACAGGTTCTGGGTGGTAGGGAAGAATTACCAGATGACTGTGAAAGTACAGCAAAAGTATTGAGGGAAACGGGTAGAAAGGTATGTGGTGTATCCTCTGGACAGAGGAAGGAAGACAAGGAGACTTAGTGGTGGAATGAGGAGGTACAGGAAAGTATTCAAAGGAAGAGGTTAGCAAAGAGAAAGTGGGATAGTCAGGCAGATGAAGAAAGTAGACAGGAGTATTGGAAAGCTAGGCGCATGGCAAAGAGAGAGGTGGTAAAGGAAAAGGAATATAGTGAGTTGTATGAAAGGCTGAACACTAAGGAAGGAGAAAAGGACTTGTATTGACTGGCTAGACAGAGAGATCGAGCTGGACAGGATGTACAGCAGGTTAGACTGATTAAGGACAGAAATGGTAATGTACAGCACGATTACATCTAAACACGTGACTCAATGTAAATACATGAATAGACATGAATTCACCGTCTGAGTGAGATGCAGACAGGCGAAGTTACCTTTATAACTTCTGCAGCTGTGTTCAACCTACTGTGGAAATCCCCAAAATAATGTCATGCTTTAGGGTTTACATTATCCGATAGGGGCTCACCTGAAAAAGTTGTCCCTGTCTCCAAAACTTTACAAGATGATGGATGTTTCCATTGCTAGCTTGCTAGCCTTGGTAGCATGTCCGTGGCAGGAATCCGTGGGTAAATAACTCCGACATCCCGATTCAGCTGAAGAGCTCCCGGTCCTTCTGTCTCCAGGTGAGTGGTAGTCTCATTTTCAAACTAGTTTACTGTCCAATGTTGATACTTTTACTCCGGTGACAACAGAATCTCAAAGCTACTGCTATCCCTTGGACGTGAATGCACAAATGTGCGATTTTGCGTGTGCTCGCCTCTTTCCATTGACTTTGTATGGAGTTGTGCCGCTTGTTCACGTTTGGTGTGAAGGCACCTAAACAAGTGACGAGAGTGTGTTGAGGAGGTGGAGGGAGTACTTTGAGGAGCTGATGAATGAGGAAAATGAGAGAGGGAGGAGGATAGATGAAGGAAAGATGGTGAACAAAGAAGTACCAAGGATTAGCAAGGCAGAAGTGAGGGCAGGTTTGAAGAGGATGAAGAATGGAAAGGCAGCTGGTCCAGATGACATACGTGTAGAGGTATGGAGATGTTTAGGAGAGATGGCAGTGGACTTTTTAACCAGATTATTTAACGCAATCTTGGAGTGTGAGCGGATGCCTGAGGAGTGGAAAAGAAGTGTTTTGGTACCAATTTTCAAGAACAAAGGTGATGCTCAGAGCTGTAGTAACTGCAGCGGTATAAAGTTGATCAGCCACACTATGAAGATATGGGAAAGAGCCATTGAAGCCAGGTTAAGGGGAGAGGTCACAATCAGTGAGCAGCAGTATGGTTTCATGCCAAAAAAGAGTACTACAGTACTAATCTTTGCTCTAAGAGTGTTGATGGAGAAGTGTAGAGAAGGTCAGAAGGAGTTGCACTGTGTCTTTGTGGATCTAGAGAAAGCACCTGATCGGGTGCCAAGAGAGGAAGTGTGGTACTGTATGAGAAAGTCAGGAGTGGCAGAGAAGTATGTAAGGGTGGTGGAGGACATGTATGAGGACAGCAAGATGGTGGTGAGGTGTCCTGTAGGAGTGACAGATGGATTCAAGGTGAGAGTGGATTACATCAGGGATCAGCTCTGAGCCCCTTCTTGTTGGCCATGGTGATCACAGGCTGACAGATGAGGTCAGGCAGGAGTCTCTGTGGACCATGATGTTTGCAGATGACATTGTGATCTGCAGTAAGTGTAAGGAGCAGGTGGAAGAGAACCTGGAGAGGTGGAGGTATGCTCTGGAGAGAAGAGGAATGAAAGTTAGTAGAAGCAAGACAGAAGACATGAGTGTGAGTGAGAGGGAGGCAGGTGCAACGGTGAAGATGGAAGGAGTAGAGGTAGTGAAAGTGGATGAGTTTAAATACCTGGGGTCAACCATCCAAAGCAATGGAAATTTTGATTCGATTCCGATTCTTGAGATTCTGATTTGATCCGATCCTGATTTAATCTGGGAAATTACCATTTTAATAGCCATTTTACTTAACAGGAAAAAAAATCTTCGAGATCTAATGCTGCAAATTGTACCAAGAATACTCTAACTTTGTTAATACATAAATTATCACATAAAGAACTGACCCAAAATCAGTTCCAATAATGTACTTTTTATTATTTAACTTGTGGAGAAAGGAATAGGCAAGGCAACGAGCTGAACAACACAAGACTTTATTCTTTCTCCAACAAAACAGTATAGTAAAAGCACACCCCGGGCCTCTGTGCATCCCTCTTTTATATCTTTATTTCCAAGCATTGAGGCCAGGACCTTCCGACCATAACACATTATGTTTAGAACAAAGCCTGTGTGACACATTAACATGACATAACACCAGCACCAGTGCCGCTCTCACATCCTTCTCCCAGCAGCCTGGCATTTACTCCTCTTCCCGGGGGGCACATAGTCCTTACTGTCTCGTGTGAACCCCCCGGTGACACCTTCTCTTTTGGTCCATTGTTTCCTGAGTGGAGAATTCCAACACTGTGCCCCCACACAGCCCTCCCCCCACCCGAACACCCAGAATGGGCCTTAACACCTCTGTCGTTTGGGCTTGAGCTGGTGCTCATAGCGGCTGTAGCGGGGGGGTGGGTCAGCCGATCCAGTCGAACTGGTCTGCTGGCGGGGTGTACAGGAGGGCATGTCAGTCTGTGGAGGGAAAAAGGGAGGGGGAGAAAACACATCAGTTTCGTGAGTGCCGGCCCCTGCTGAGGAATCACCAACCTACGGGACCACCAACGGTGGGCGTCCGCGCCGGGATGCTTGGGCCAACACCACCTGCTTGTCTGCCAACACAAAAGCGGGCTTCAGCCTGTTGATGCAGATGATCTCCCTACATCCCCCCAAGTCTAACACAGAATGTTTCGCCCCAGGTTCCAACACCCTGATCGGTCCGTTGTACGGTGGGCACAGCGGGGTCTGGTGCACATCGTGCCTGACAAAAACAGAACTGGCATTCTGCAAGCTTTTTGGGACGAATGTGCGGGGAAAACAATGGTGGGCCGGGCCCGATACACTCACAGCTTCTGTACTGTGTAAAAATTTCATGGTCGGATTGGCCCTGTGCACAGAGTTTTCTGGTAAAATCTCTCCGGGGATCCACAGCGGTTGAGAAAAAATGAGTTCTGCCAGGGAGGCTGCCAAGTCCTCCTTTGGTGCGGAACGCAACCCTAAAAGAGTCCAAGGCAGACGGTCGACCCAATTTGTGTCCGTGAGTGAAGCTCTGAGTGCTGCTTTAGCGACCTATGAAAATGCTCGCATAACCCGTTAGCCTGGGGGTTGTACACAGTAGTGTGGTGACTTTTGACCCCCAGACTCTGGGTCATCACGGACCAGAGTTCTGAAACTATTTGTGGACCTCTGTCGGATGTGATGCCCAATGGAGATCTGAAACGTGCAACCCAAGCCAACAAAAATGCGCGCGCCACTTCCGCGGCTGTGGTAGAAGCCAGCGGGACCACTTCAGGCCAGCACGTGGTGCGGTCCATGACTGTCAAAAGGTGTTTGAAACCTGGCGACGGCGGGAGGGGTCCCACCAAATCCACGTGGACGTGGTCGAACCTCCTAGCCGGGATTTGGAACGGCTTGAGGGGAGCTCTGGTGTGCTTGTGCACTTTGGCCCGCTGGCATGCAACGCAAGCTGCAGCCCACTCTTTCACGTCCTTGCACAAGTGTGGCCAGACAAATTTTGCCCCCACTAGTTTCACCGAAGCGCGCACTTCCAGTTGCGAAAGGGAGTGGACCGACTCAAAAACGCGATAGCGCCAAGAGCTCGGAACCACTGGGCGTGGGTGGCCGGTGGAGATGTCGCAGAGCAAAGGAGGGCACCCTTCCTGCACTACCCTGTTCTCCAGCCTTAATCCAGTTGGCGCGGGTTGTCCACGTCCCCGGCTTGTTCCGCGGCCATGGCAGGGAAATCTATTTCTATGTAGACCGGGGCGATTAATGCATGCAACAGGCTATCGGCCACAACGTTGAGTTTACCAGCAACGTGTTGAATATCGGTCGTAAACTCCGAAATTGCAGCCAAATGTCATTGCTGCTGGGCCGACCACGGTTCCAAGGTCTTGGACATCGTGTGCGTCAGTGGCTTGTGGTCCACGAACGCGGTGAACTTGCACCCCCTCCGGCCAGAACTGGAAATAGCACGTCGCCAGGTGGAGAGCCAGCAATTCTCTATCGAATGTGCTGTACTTGCATTCGTTGTCACACAAAGTCCGGCTAAAAAATGTGAGCGGCTGCCATGAACCTGAGATGCACTGCTCCACCACTGCCCCTATGGCAACGTCAGACGCATCCGTCATGAGCGCAATCCGTGCAGACGGATCCCGGCAGGCTAACAATGCGGCATCTGCAAGCACTGTTTTGGCATTTGTGAAAGCCTGGACTCGCTCAAGAGTCCAGTCGATGGCTTCAGGTTCAGGTTCAGGTTACTTTATTTGTACCCGTAGGTAGATTTGTTTTGCAGTCAGGTGACATCCATATTTATAAACCACAATTACATTCAACATGAACACAAACACAGGCACACATGTAGCTGACTATAAACATAATAAAAGTACTCAAGGCTCCACCAATCAGGACATAAGACAAAGAGATAAGAGAAAAAAAAAACAACAACAAGGAGATAAGAGAGAAGGGTCATATTAAAAAGTTAAAGACTAGTCAAAGAGGTTAAAAACTCAAAAGTCTAAAACCCAATAAAAGATTTAGAACCCAAATAAAAAACCTACAAAAATAAGTAAATATAAAATAAAATTAATAAATAGGTAACTAAATTATGTGCAATATATTGTTACATCTTGTTCAACTCTTTAACAGCAGCAGGAACAAAGCAGTTTGTGTTGCGCTGGGTTTTACTTTTTGGGACAGCAAACCTCCGTCTGGAGGGAAGAAGCTGAAAGTGGCAGTGCAAAGGGTGGGAGTCATCATTTACAATGGAGGTAGCAATCCTCTGTACCTGTCTGGTGTACAGGGATGTCAGGCTCAGCTGTGACTCACCAAGCAAACGACTGGACCATCTAACTACCTGATCCAAGGATTTCCTGTTTCAGTTTTATCTGACCAAACCATGACACTAAAGAAAAGGATAAAACAGATTCAATAAAAGCCCGATATAACATTGTCATTATGGTTTGGTCAATTTGGAAGCGGCAAGTTTCTTTAAACAATGCAAATGTTGCTGACCCTTTTTCCACACCCTTTCACAGTTCTCTTCAAAGTTTAAATTACTATCAATAATCATCCCAAGATACTTGTAGGATTGTACACATTCAGTGGTCTGGCCTTTTAGTACAGTGACTTCATGCCTGGGAGTTTTCCTCCTAAAGTCAATAATCATATCTTTAGTTTTTGTCGTATTCAGCTGCAGGTAGGAATCCTCACACCAGTGAACAAAATCATCAACTACTGGGCAGTGGCTACTCTCACCATCCTGGAGGAGACTGACAATAACTGAATCATCAGCATACTTTATAATGTGTCTGTTGTCATGTCTGCTCCGACACATGTTTGTATACAGGACGAAGAGTAGTGGTGACAACACACACCCCTGAGGAGAGCCAGTAGAAGAGCACTTTAGGTCAGACAATGTACCATTGACCCTTACTCTCTGTGTCCTGTTGGTTAAAAAAATCCAGAATCCAACCCACCAGATTATTACTCAAAGCAAATTGTTGCAGGAGCCTTTCAACTAAAATATGAGGTTGGATTGTATTAAAGGCGGAAGAAAAGTCCACAACTAAAAGCCTGGCGTGTGTCCCATTAAAATCCAGATGTTCAAAAAGCATGTTAAACAGAGTGACAGTGGCATCCTCCACTCCTCTGTGAGGCCTATAGGCAAACTGCAAAGGATCCAATGCATGCTCAGTCTGCTTTAGGACCTCAAATCTGACCAGTTTTTCAAAAATTTTCATTAAAATTGAAGTCAAAGCAACTGGTCTAAAGTCATTTACCGTTTTAGGACAGCTGGATTTTGGAACGGGGACAACCACAGCATCTTTCCAGATCTTAGGCACATGTTGTGTCTGTAAGGACTTATTGAAAATGTAGTGAAATACAGGACTCAGTTCATGTGCACAGGACTTTACCAAGCGCCCACATATATCATCAGGGCCCTGGCTTTTGTTCACTTTTACAGCACAGAACGCCCTTTTAACATCCTGCACCTCAATATTAAATTGCTGATTGTCTTTGAGTTTCTGTTTCAAACCTTGGGTTTCTGTGCTAAAATCAAAGGAGTCAAAAGAACCATAAAAACAATTAAGAGCATTAGCCAGCTCTGTGTCTGAATTAAAACCATCTAAAAACACACAATTACTGCGCTCTGTGCTCTGAAGGCCTGCAATAGTTTTCATACTGGCCCAGGCTGAACCAAGTTTCTTTGTTGCCATCTTGCTTTCCAACTCTGATTTATAATTCTGTTTTGCTCTTAAAATTTCGGCCTTCAGCTCTTTTGTGGCAACCTGCAGCTCAGAAACAACCCCCTGTTTAAAGGCAAGTGCTTTCCTCTGTAAGCAGGATTTAACTGATTTTGTAACCCATGGCTTGTTGTTGGGATATATTTTGACACGTTTACGTGGAATGATCATGTCTCTGCAGAAAGCCATGTATGAGCATGTCACATCCACTAAAGAGTCCAAATCATCTTCGCAGGACAGTATGAACACCTCCCAGTCTGTACAGTTAAAGCATTCCTGGAGGCAGTGCACTGAATCCTCTGTCCACATGTTTATGTGTCTGGTCTTTGCCTTGTCTCTTCTGAGAGCAGTTTTATATTCCACAGGCTTCTTTTTTTTTAAGCGCGGCATACAACAGCTGCATCAGTTGGGCTGCCCGGGGAAGGAAACAGTTATAAAAATTAACCATTCCCAAAAACTCCTGTGGTGCCCTCACTGTCTGCGGGCACAGAAAGTCTGACACAGTGTGCACTTTGTCTGGTAACGGGATCGTGCCCTTCGGCGAAATGTGGTGGCCTAAAAAGTCAGCACACCGAACTGGCACTTTGCCGGGTTAACTATCTGCCTGTGTGCTTCCAACCTCCGGAAAACTCTTGAGATGGGCGATGTGCTCCTCCTCAGACGCGCTGGCTACCAGAATGTCATCTAAGTAGACAAAAATGAAGGACAAATCGCAAAGCACTGCGCCCATCATCCTCTGGAAGGTCTGCGCCGTACCTTTTAATCTGAATGGCATGCGTAAAAACTTGAAAAGGCCGAAAGGAGTTATTACAGCTGTTTTTGGAATGTCTTCCTCGCACACTGGGACCTGGTGGTAACTGCGGACCAGATCTACTTTGGAAAAAACATGCATCCCGGCCAGGTGCATGGAAAAATCCTGGATGTGTGGGATAGGATAGCAATCGTGTTCCGTAGCGTTGTTCAAGTGCCAGAAATTGTCGCATGGTCGCCACGACCCGTTGGCTTTAGGCACCATGTGTAGCGGGGATGCCCACGGGCTGTTGGAGCACCTGACAATGCCCAACTGTTCCAAGTTGGCAAACTCCTCGTGCACGCTGGCCAGTTTAGCTGCGTCCAGGGACCGCAGTTGCACGAATACTGGCGGCCCTTTTGTAGTTATGAAATGTTCGACTCCGTGCTTTGTTATTGTAGCTGAAAACGTCGGGACCGTGAGTACTGGGAACTATGCGAGTAACTGTTGATACTTACCCCCTGGAGCTATAACGTTGGCCAGTGTTGTCGACCCTGCTCCCCGAGCTGTACAGGGCAGAGAGACAAAAGAGACAGCGTCCACTAATCTCCTATTAGCAACATCAACTAATAACCCATAAGCACATAAAAAATCTGCCCTTAAAATGGGGGCGGAACATGCAGCCACCACAAAGTTTCACTGAAAGTTGCATCCGTGTAACCATATTGTCAGTGTCCACTCACCAAATGTCCTGATGGTGGATCCGTTGGCGGCTGTAAGCTCGGGACCTCTGTCCCCTGCGACCCTGTCTGCTTTGACCGGCAGGATGAGGCTCTTCTGGGAGCCGGAGTCCACCAGAAACCGTCTCCCCGAACGTGTGTCTGTGACATACAGCAGCTTGTTTCTGTTGCCAGCGGTCGTAGTTGCTACTGACTGCTGGCCGCGCCATTTCCTGACTTCTTGAATTGGCATGGCGGCACGCATCGCTGGGCATTTGAGCCAAAATGGTAATGATAGAAGCAGATTGCACTGTTCCTGCGTCTCCGGCGTCTGCTCCGGCTACCACCAACGGCTCCTCAACCTCGCTGGCGTCCGACCTGGACGTCGGTGTCGCTGCATTCACGCTGAGCATTCTGGTCGTTAAAATGATGCGATCCGCTTCCCGCGCCAATGCACGGTAGTCCTTCATCACCAGCAACGGCGAGTTGGCCAGGATCACCCTTGCTGCAGCCAGTAGGTTCCTGAGTAACAGGTGGGCGAACAGGAAAGACTCGTCATTTCTACCCATCAGCGCCAACATGCTCTCCATTAGCTCTACAGCTGATCTGTCCCCCAACTCTGAACGAGTTAGGAGTCTCTCGCCCTTTCGCTGTCCAAAAGGGTATAGAGCTGGAGGAGCATCCTCTTCAGCGCTTTGCATTTCCCCTGAGCGGGCGGCTCCTTAAGCAGGCTTGCCATCTGTTGTGTGGTGCACGCGTCCAGCACAGCGACCACGTAGTAGTACCTTGTGTCATCTGTTGTTATCCCACAGAGTGCAAACTGGGCTTCTATGTGCAAAAACCACGCTGTTGGGTCATGTCTTGTTAACTTGACACTACACACCTTTTGCACTAAAGAAAGCACTTGTGAACGCTTTGTGAAATCATAAGTTTGTGGGGGCACGGTGTTGGACTTCTCCACCCAGGGAACAATGGACCAAAAGAGGAGGTGTCACTGGGGGGTTCAGACGGGACAGTAAGGACTATGCACCCCCCGGGGAGAGGAGTAAATGCCAAGCCACTGGGATAAGGGTGTGAGAGCAGCGCCGGTGTTATGTCATGTTAATGTGCCACACAGGCTTTGTTCTAAACATAATGTGTTATGTTCGTAAATTCCGGGTCCCGATGCATGGAAATAAAGATATAAAAGAGGGATGCACAGAGGCCCGGGGGCACACTTTTACTATACTGTTTTGTTGGAGAAAGAATAAAGTCTTGTGTTGTTCAGCTCGTTGCTTCGCCTATTCCTTTCTCCACACTGGTGACCCCAAGACATGCCGTGGAGAGCGAGACGAACACAGCCCTGGCGACTACCTGGAAAGAGGTTCAGGTTCAGGTTCAGGTTACTTTATTTGTACCCGTAGGTAGATTTGTTTTGCAGTCTGGTGACATCCATATTTACAAGCCACTAATTACATTCAACATAGACACAAACACAGGCACACATGAAGCTGACTATAAACATGATAAAAATACTCAAGGCTCCATCAAACAGGGTATAAAAAGACAAAGAGATGAGGGAGAAACCAGAGGTAAGAGAGAAGGGTTGTGGCGGGTTGGTGTAACCCCCACAACAGACTAAGGACAGACAGCTCGCTACTCCCGGTTTTTTCCGCTGCACTACTGAGATGTAATGTGCCATACATGCATTGTGATGTTAATGTGCCATTCATTCATTGTGTTCATGCGTCCTGTCCTTACTGTGACCTAGAGACTGAGATCAATATGTAGATGTGCCTTGTAACCTCTTTGTCCTGCAGCTGGAGCAGAGGCCAGCAATCTGCCTATTGTGATGTATGTCTCTCAAATGCAAATGTCTCATGCCTGTTCTGCAGTTTCTTTGATCATACCCACTGCTGGGAATGCTCTTTTATGTATTGTTGTAGTTGGGTATATATACTGCACTGTAATCCATGCTCATCCTCTCATTCTCTCACTCTGCAACTGCTGTTGACACACACACTCTGTGTCTCTTTGCTGGAGAGCCTCCGAGCCGCCCATTGGGCGTGCTTCGTGACGGCGGTATGATTTAATAAACTCTACTTAAAACCTTCACCAACGCAGCTTTATTTCATGCCGCCGCAGGGTCATATTAAAGTTAAAAGTTAAAAACTAGTCAGAGGTTAAAAAACTCAAAGGTCTAAAACCCAATAAAATATTTAGAACCCAAGTGACATCATACAAAATAAGTAAATATAAAATATGTACAATATACTTTTATAGCTTGTTCAACTCTTTGACAGCAGCAGGGACAAAGCTGTTTTTGTAGCGCTGGGTTTTACTTTTTGGGACAGCAAACCTCCGTCTGGAGGGAAGAAGCTGAAAGTTGCAGTGCAAAGGGTGGGAGTCATCATTTAAAATGGAGGTAGGCATCCTCTGTACTTGTCTGGTGTACAGGGATGTTAGGCTCAGCTGTGACTCACCAAGCAAACGACTGGACCATCTGACTACCTGATCCAAGGATTTCCTCTGTTTCAGTTTTATCTGACCAAACCATGACACTAAAGAAAAGGATAAAACAGATTCAATAAAAGCCCGATAAAACATTGTCATTATGGTTCGGTCAATTTGGAAGCGTGCAAATTTCCTCAAACAATGCAAATTTTGCTGACCCTTTTTGCACACCCTTTCACAGTTCACTTCAAAGTTTAAATTACTATCAATAATCGTCCCAAGATATTTGTACGATTGTACACATTCGGTGGTCTGGCCTTTTAGTATGGTGACTTTGTGCCTGGGAGTTTTCCTCCTAAAGTCAATAATCATATCTTTCATTTTTGTTGTATTCAGCTGCAGGTAGGAATCCTCACACCAGTGAACAAAATCATCAACTACTGGGCCGTGGCCACTCTCACCATCCTGGAGGAGACTGACAATGACTGAGTCATCAGCATACTTTATAATGTGTCTGTTGTCATGTCTGCTCCGACACATGTTTGTGTACAGGATGAAGAGTAGTAGTGACAACACACACCCCTGAGGAGAGCCAGTAGAAGAGCACTTTAGGTCAGACAATGTACCATTGACCCTTACTCTCTGCGTCCTGTTGGTTAAGAAATCCAGAATCCAACCCACCAGATTATTGCTCAAGTCAAATTGTTGCAGGAGCCTTTCAACTAAAATATGAGGTTGGACTGTATTAAAGGCGGAAGAAAAGTCCGCAAATAAAAGCCTGGCATGTGTCCCATTAAAATCCAGATGTTTAAAAAGCATGTTAAACATAGTGACAGTGGCATCCTCCACTTCTCTGTGAGGCCTATAGGCAAACTGCAGAGGAGCCAATGCATGTTCAGTCTGCCTTAGGACCTCACATCTGACCAGTTTTTCAAAAATTTTCATTAAAATTGAAGTCAGAGCAACTGGTCTAAAGTCGTTTACCGTTTTAGGACAGCTGGATTTTGCAACGGGAACAACCACAGCTTCTTTCCAGATCTTAGGCACATGTTGTGTCTGTAAGGACTTATTGAAAATGTAATGAAATATAGGACTCAGTTCATGTGCACAGGACTTTACCAAGCGCCCACATATATTATGAGGGCCCTGACTTTTGTTCACTTTTACAGCGCAGAACTCCCTTTTAATATCCTGCACCTCAATATTAAAGTGCTGATTGAGAGAGAGCACCAATTCCGCATGTGCTGTTTCAGTCAAGCTCCCGGACTTCTGGCATGAGTCAGTAAACAAATTCAGTGCATGAAGCATATATACACAATCTCACTGTATTTCAGTCCCTCCAGGATTTCGTTGGCTGTTTTTGTGATTGTTGTGGCCCAAAAAGCCTGAATTTGTGGGAGCTTTTCCAAAAAGTTGTGACATTTTTAGAGGTTTTTTGCACTGAAAGTTGTGTGAGGAAGTACAAATTTTAAAGTAGCTGCTTTTTCCATAGTTTACAGTAATGCTATTCTATCCAACACCACAAGAAAAGCACAGGATTGCCAAAAAAAATTCTGTTAAACAGTGATTTATTTAGAATTAAATGCTCAGTAAAACTGTCAAAAAATGGCCAACATTGTGTTCTTGCAGAGAACTTACATTAAAAAGATAAATAAAAGAATTAGTCATTACAACAACTAAATTGCATTGAATGCATGTTAGAGTATGGAGAAAATTATGGCAGCACCTTCTTGAATCTTGAATTTGAATCTTGAATTTGAAAACTAAGACCCCTGAAAAATTTGAGGTCTTCTTCTGTTCTGAAATCCACTATGAAGCAGGGATGCTCCTCCACTGACAACCTCTTCCCTTCAGAAGGTCTCGGTGCAGAATGGACCTTGGAGTGGAAACCCAGTCTTCACAGATCTGAAGGGGAGATGAAAAGGAGAATATATTTCAAAGTAAAATTAATCATGTTTTTAAATCCCCACGCTACAGTAGGGTTTAATAATTTAGTTTCTTTTATTTTTTGTTGTTTATATTTTAACTACAAATTAACTTTCAATTTTTGAAAAGGGTTTCAATTCATTTCCTGGGAAGATTTGTTAATTTCAGTTTAGTTCTATTGAGTAAAAATTGCTCATACTGCAACCTTTATTAATTCTGTCATTTTCATTTTATTGTGATTTATTATTATCTTCAAATCTCTCACTTAAGTGCTAGAAGTCTGGATCGTTGAATCAGTCTTTTGAATCCACCCCTAGTGGAGATGAGTGTCAGGGGTGATTTGTGACAAAGATAGCAGCTAGAGTGAAAGGAAAGATTTACAAGACGATAGTGAGACCTGCTATGCTGTATGGTTTGAAGACTGTGGCGCTCACAAAAAGACAGGAAGCAGTGCTGGAGGTGGCAGAGTTGAAGATTCTCATTGGGAGTGACTAGAAGGGACAGGATTAGAAATGAGTATATCAGAGGGACAGCTCAGGTTGAGTGGTTTGGAGACAAAGTAAGAGAGGCAAGGCTGAGATGGTTTGGACATGTGCAGAGGAGGGATAGTGGATATATTGGACAAAGGATGTTGAAGATGGAGCTGCCAGGCAGGAAGAAAAGGAAGAGCACAGATTCATGGATGTAGTGAAGGAGGACATGGAGAGGGTTGGTGCTACAGAGGAAGATGCAAGGGATAGGGTGAGATGGAGGCAGATGATCCGCTGTGGTGACCCCTAAAGGGAGCAGCCGAAAGGAGAAGAATCAGCAGCAGAAATTGTAGGCACAGTCTGAAGTACTACAGTTGCCGAACAATGCCTCTTCTGATGCCTTCTGATTATTTCTCACTACAGTCTTGTAGAGAAAAAGTAAAAAAAAGCAACTGCACCCTGCTACCTTACACCTGTGGGGCCAGTGTCTGAGTAGCCTATCAGCAAATAATAAGTTGAAGATAACATTCTTGGGGGAAAAAACTGGGTCACCAGACTGATGCTTTCAGCAAAATCAAACAAGGTGAGTGCTACTTCAAGGAAAATAGAAATTGTTGACCAAACATGCAGCACTGAAAGGCTGATCAGCGATTTCAGAAATTCATGTGTCAAAACTAAAAAGTCTTTTGCCAATGAGCCAAAGTCTTCACTAGATTATTCTATTATTATTAATAGTATTGTGCATGGTGCTAGACCCTTTTTTAATCTTTGCTGCTATACTTTATTTTCAGTCATTCACAATCATTCATAATCAGTCACATTTAGAGGTCAGAAAATGCTAAATATTTTGAAGCTCTATACATCTGCAAAGAAAAACATTTTTTGTACAGAATCATTCTCAAGATACGAGGGGGGTCTGAAAAGTTCATAGGCTGAGAAGTTCATAGTGGTCAAATTTGACCAAATGTTGCTTATTTTTCAACTGCAGGGATCCAAGCGCTGCAACACCGATGGAAGAAGTGTGTGGACCGAAGGGGAGACTATGTTGAACTAGAAAAGCACTCGGAGAGCGCACACCTCCGCCAAGTGCCACAGTTCCCCCCATACAGTGTTTGTGTGTACGTTTTCAGATTCCTTGACCATGAAAACATATGACTAGCAATTGGATTCACAATGATAGGATTAGTGGTTCAGTAGTTATTGACGAAAATGGCATTTTCCATAATGGCGGTTTTCTTCTGGACGGTGATCCGGATCATCACCAAAATGTAATCATCTGTAGGATACCCCATTTCTGACAATCTGTGAAAATTTCATGAAAATCCGTCCATAACTTTTTGAGTTATCTTGCTAACAATCAAACAGACAGACAAACAAACAGACAGACAGACAAACCAATGCCGATGAAAACATAACCTCCTTGGCGGAGGTAAAAATAAACCACATTTGGTCAGATTTGACCACTATGAACTTTTCAGCTCCCCTGTACAAGAAGGAGGGGTACTACATGCACGCTCGCACAGAAATACACTTTACCCTCAAGAATTCATAAGTAGTGAGTGACCATTACACTCCACTGATTTACTGAAAAGGCCATTAGCTAAATGTTCAAATGTAATGAAGCAGGAGATGCTTGCATAGAGCCTAACAGGACATGGAGCTAAAATATTTTTGTGAGTTGTGCTATACTAGTTGTACTTATTATGTGTCAGAGATTCATATTATTCATAGATTCTTAAAATGTTCAAATGAGAAACAGCTTAATGTTAAAGTTTTGAGGTGCAGCAATAGGAAACTGTAGCTGTCGCAGTAAAGAATGTTTTTCTTTTACTGTTTGTTTGTTTATGTACAGTATATTGTAATACCCACCTAAGAGTTGATTTACACCTGTGTTACGTTACTGCTGCCATCTAGTGGACGGCAAATGACATGCAACCCAGTGGTAGAAGAGAGCGTGTAAACTAGCATACAGTGCTCACGTGCTCAGTTAGCAGAGAGAGAAGCTCAGAAGCTGCAGACTTGGGCACAGAGAGAAGAAGCTCCAAAAGCCCTGAGTAAAACTAAAGAAAATGGACTCTAACCACTCCTAAATGTTTGGACAGAAGGCGCACACGGTATGTAATGTGTATTTGTGAGAATGTGGAGGTATTATTTTTGGTTGTGATAAATTTCAAAATGTATTTTTTGTTTTGTTCTTTCACCGTAGTTTTTCACGGTGGTTGGTCGGAGGTCCAGCTAAGAAAATGTGCTTGCTGTGACAAAATAAATCCTGGCTAAACATCAGTTGGAGCGTGGCTTTATCTGTTTCAAACAAAAAACCTTTGGGAGCAGTTATAGAAACTATTTAGATACAAGGGGTCAATTTTGTTAGTCACTTTTGCTAGACATTTATAGTTTTACTAAAAAAACTTTGACTTTCAACGTCATTGAAAAACACTATTTGCATGCACTGTGTTACGCCAGTAAATATACTGTTACTCCTCAGCCTCTAAAAAGCTGAAGGAGTATTGTCTTCACCCCACAGGGTGGATGGGCGGCAACAACCTTGAGCTATATGTCAGGTATTTTTCTAATTCTTGTTGAAAGCAATAATTAGAGAAAGAAATTATGTTGGCTTTTCAAATCGATGCCATAGTTGTATGAATGAAAAATTTTGGACTGGTTAGACCCTGACCTCTGACTATGGGTTTGGGGTCAAAAGGTCACAGCTAATATTCCCTATGACTATAGAATGGATAAAGCTAGGGTCACAAAACTTTGTACACAGATTCACCCTGTGATCCTGAACCATAACTACCGTATGGTTTTAGGATTGCAAGGTCAAAGGTCAAGATCAAAATGCCATATAACTATATCTCAAGAACAAAGAAAGGTCACCAAACCTAGTACACAGGTACACCTTGGGATCCTGACCTTGGTTTGGGGTCAAAAGGTCAATTTCTAAAAAACTTTTCATTCAAATTCAGTTGATTTTCATGATTTTTCATTAGGTTCTCACGGGTTAAAGCCATGACCAACGGGCAATCACATTAGCACCCTCTCGAAATTTCTGTTGTGAATTTTCTAGTTGTATTCAAGACAAATCCCAGACGAGTTTGAATTTGACCTGTGACCTTGAACTCAAGGTCAAGGTCATAGGTAGAACTTTCCAAAAACTTTATAAATGTGATAACTCAGAAAGGAAATGGCATACATTTCACACTGATACCATAGTTCTATCTAACAAACCTTGTGAAAGTGCTAACTTGTGAATCAAGTGATGTAGCCTTTTCATATTGATTCTATAGTTACATCGATGACAAATCTGGGATGATTTCAGATGACTTTGCACAAAAATTCAGCCAGCCAGTGCTCTAAAAGATGCACTCCAGTGGATATAAATCCCCTAAAAAAACAAATCTACATTGTCTAAAATGGTATCTTATGCTCTTTTTTTCTACAGAAAACTTCCATTGTCTTAGTTTCATGTAAAAATCTTTTCACTTTTCCTCCTCCTTCAAATGCCAGGATCTGTGAATAATCCCACCCACATCCCAAAAGGCTAATAGCAGCCAGAGCTACATTAAACAAAACAAACCCTTTGACTGAAAAGACTTACCATTTGAAGGACATGTCCAGTTGTATGCACAGTGGCCCAGGATAATGACTGAAACTGCATCGGTCCTTAAAAACAGTTTAATGGTAAAACCTGTAGGAAGCTTGAAATGAAGAAGCGATGTGATTTTATAAATCAAGTTTTATTATCAGCTTCCAGTCCCTAACATGTCTCATCTCGATGCAGAAGCAGAATGAAGAGGTTGAGCGCAGTCAGACCTTCATACTTATACCCACACTCAACAAAAGACATTGCATATCAAAGCTGACATCCTGCATTAGCGTAATCCCTCTCCATTGTCCTCTCTCTCCTCCATCTGACCCTGGGTGGTCAGGAAGTTCGATCTGGTCTCCACCGCTGCGACTTCATCTGCTCCTTGATCTTCGCCGGTGGTCGAGACCTCTTGTCCTGCTCTGAGACGTGAGGTCATTCTACATATGCAATCTCTAAACATTCCACTTATGTCTATACATATGTAGGTATGGATATATGAATAATATAAGCCACAGCCCCCCCAAACGTCTAAGAAAAGGACAATCAAATTAAGTTTTACAGCTTAAGATAACCTCCATGACATATTATACTGTTATGCATCTCGACAGGAAAAAGGAAAAATATCTTCAGCAGTCATGTTAACCTTCCAGTTATGCAGCATGATCCTGTTAAAAATCCAGTGGTAACAACAACAGTATATTTAATGTCACAAGTCAGCCTTAAAACTGCAACGGCACAATCCGACAACATAGTTAACCACTCTTTGACAATTTTACATCAGTCTATGTGTCGTCTGGGTTTTAATCTTCTCCCGAATCTGCTGTAGGCCCGCTTTGGCGTCCTGGCGGGACCGTCCTGTAAGGAGATCTGCAGCTTGGGGAGGAGAGTGGTTATTTGTTCCCTGCAGGGGGGCTGAGTCTTTTCTCTTAGGGGGTCTACCCCGCCGAGGCGCTCTCACCACCCATGCAGGCTCGTCGCTCAACAGGAAAGCAGGTTTAAGTCTGTCAATGCTGACTGTTTCTTTTCTGTCCCCTAAATCAAGCACAAAATGCTTATCACCAGGTT
This sequence comes from Pholidichthys leucotaenia, assembly GCA_020510985.1. Taxonomy (NCBI): domain Eukaryota; kingdom Metazoa; phylum Chordata; class Actinopteri; order Cichliformes; family Pholidichthyidae; genus Pholidichthys; species Pholidichthys leucotaenia. The sequence continues at coordinate 161,041,334 of CM035849.1, forward strand.
CCAGCACTCTGTATGGTCCGTCGTATGGAGGGCGGAGGGTTGATTTTAAAGCTTCGTGCCTAACAAAAACGAACTCGGCATTTTTCAAAGCTTGGGGGACAAAAACCCGCGGAAAAGAGTGATGTATGGGTCCGGGGAGCGTGTCCGGTCCCGTGCTGCTTAGGGGCCTCAGGGCTGGTAGGTGCCCGGGCTCTGGATGTTCTGGTAAGAACTCACCTGGGAGCCTGAGAGGTTGTGCGAAAACAAATTCTGCCGGGGAGGCGTCTAGATCCTCCTTAGGCGCAGAACGCAACCCTAATAAAACCCAGGGAAGTTTATTCACCCAATCTGTATCTGTTAGTGAGGCCCTGAGGGCGGCCTTTAAAGACCTATGAAAACGCTCGCATAACCCATTAGCCTGAGGGTGATACGCGGTGGTGCGATGAATTGTCGCCCCTTAGCTGCTGGCCATGGCTGACCACAGCTCTGAGACAAATTGAGGCCCCCTATCGGACGTGATGTCCGATGGGACGCCGAAACGCGCCACCCAGTTTGTTAAAAAAACGCGAGCGACTTCCGCGGCTGTGGTTGACGCCAGCGGGACCGCCTCCAGCCAGCGCGTGGTATGGTCTACCATTGTTAACAGGTGTGTGAACCCTTGCGACGACGGTAGTGGGCCCACGAGGTCGACGTGTACGTGGTCAAACCTCCTGGCTGGAATTTGGAAAGGTTCTAGAGGAGCTTTTGTGTGTTTGTGTATTTTGGCGCGTTGGCAAGACATGCAAGTCCTTGCCCATTCCTTTACATTTTTACGCAGGCCCGGCCAAACAAACTTCTCCGCAACCATTTTAACCGAGGCGCGCACCCCAGGGTGCACGAGGGAGTGAACCGAGTCAAAAATGTGGCGGCGCCACGCGGCTGGAACCACCGGGCGAGGCCGGCCGGTTGACACGTCGCAGATTAGGGGGGGCACGCCGTCACGCAAACCCCTTTCCTCCAGTCTTAACCCTGTTGGTCCAGACTGGAGCGCGCGCACGTCCGCGTCACTGCTTTGTTCCGCTGCCATGGCCGCGTAATCTATCCCTACGTGGATTGGGGCCGCGTACGCGTCCGCGTTGGCCATGAGTTCTGCGGCTGCAGTAGTATAATCTGCTTCCTCGCGCTCTGACGATGTCACAGCGCAGGAGAGGCAGTCTGCTACCACATTAAGCTTGCCTGCCACATGTCGAATATCTGTGGTGAACTCTGAAATTGCAGCTAGTTGTCTTTGTTGCCTGCCTGACCATGGTTCTGAAATTTTAGCCATCGCAAAAGTGAGTGGTTTGTGGTGTACAAAAGCCATGAAACGCCGCCCTTCCAGCCAGAACTGGAAGTGGCGGATGGATAAATGAAGCGCTAGCAGCTTCCTGTCAAAAGTGCTGTATTTGCGCTCGGTTTGGTTTAAAGATTTACTAAAAAATGCTAACGGTTGCCAGGTTCCGCCAACATGCTGTTCTACGACTGCCCCTATGGCTAGGTCTGAAGCATCTGTGGTTAACGCTATGCGGGCCGAGGGATCGGGGTGAACCAACAATGTGGCATTCGCTAGTGCACTTTTTACTTCCGCGAAGGCGCGTTCCCGCTCCGGGGTCCATTCGACCGCGTTGGAGGGCTTTTGTTTTCTGAGCGCGGCATATAGGGGCTGCATGAGTTGAGCTGCGCGGGGGAGGAAACGGTTGTAAAAATTCACCATTCCTAAAAATTCTTGTAGTGATCTGACCGTTTGTGGTCGTGGAAAATTTGCTACCGCGCGCACTTTGTCCGGCAATGGGACTGCCCCCTCTGGTGAAACTCTGTGTCCCAAAAAATCAATTTGTGACACGCCAAATCGGCATTTGGCTGGGATGATTATTAACCCGTGCTCTTCTAGTCTCTGAAAAACTGTAGTGAGGTGTTGTTCGTGTTCTTCCTCTGACGAGCTGGCTACCAGAATATCGTCGAGGTAGACGAACACGAAGGGGAGGTCGTGTAATACCGCGTCCATCATACGCTGAAAAGTTTGAGCAGCGCCTTTGAGGCCAAACGGCATTCGCAAAAATTCAAAAAGACCAAAAGGGGTTATTACAGCCGTTTTGGGAACGTCCTCCGGTCGAACCGGAACTTGGTGGTAGCTGTGGACCAGGTCTATTTTAGAGAAAATGCGTGCACCCGCCAGATGTAGTGAAAAATCTTGGATGTGGGGGATTGGGTAGCGGTCATGCGCTGTCGCATTGTTTAATCTGCGGTAATCACCGCAAGGTCTCCAAGAACCGTCGGTTTTCGGGACCATATGTAGTGATGATGCCCAAGGGCTTTTCGAGCGCCTAATAATGCCCAATTTTTCTAGGCTGGCAAACTCGTCGCGTGCTATGGCGAGCTTGGTCGCATCTAAGCGCCGAGCTTTAGCAAAAGCAGGTGGGCCTGTTGTGGGGATGAAGTGTTCAACCCCGTGTTTCGCTACTGTCGCTGAAAATTTGGGAACTGTGAGTACTGGAAATTGGGTGAGGAGTTGGTCAAACTTACCTCCTGCTGTGGTGACGCTGGCCTGCACAGGTGGTGGAGAAACTCGAGCTGAGCAGGGGATAGAAGAAAATGATAGTAAGATCAACTAACAACCCATGTGCACACAAGAAATCTGCGCCTAACAAGTTAAAACTCACCGCCGCTATAATAAATGTCCACCTATAGTTGCAGTCGTGAATGGACAGAGGTAGGTTTCTTTCACCGAAGGTGTCGATGATCGAGCCGTTAGCTGCCATCGCTCCGTTTCCACGGGGTCCCATTGCTCGGTCTGCGTTGGACGGGGTGATGAAGCTCACCTGAGCTCCCATGTCGATGAGGAACTGTCTCCCGGAGTGTCCGTCAGTCACGTAGAGCAGCTTATTTGTCTCGCCGAGAGCCGTAGCTGCTAACGTTTCCCGGCTTTGTCGTTTCCCGAGCTCTTGAAATTGCAGGGGGGCACGCATTTGTACGCCCTCTCGGCGAAACGTTGATGATAATAGCAGAGGTCATTCCGCTTGCTGCGCCTTGGTCGCGTCGCTGCCATGGTGGGTGGGCTCTGCTCTGTTGTCTGCGGATCTCCGCTGCTCTGGGCTTCCGCGCCGAGATCTGCAGATGCTGCTGTGGCCATCTGTTCGCCGCAGGAGTTGGTGAGCCACTGCGCTTCTCGGGCCAGCGTGCGGAAGTCCCGCTGGGTGCTGCACCGCATGTTGGCCAGGGTCCCTCTCATGTGCGGCGGCAGAGTGCTGAGGAAGATATGTTGGAAGAGGAAGTTGTCATTGTCTGCCTCCCTCAGCTGCAGCCTGTCCTCCATGAGGGCCATCGGTCCGTGTCCTCTGTGGCCGTAAATTGCCAGAATCTTCCCTGCTCTTTCCTCGGCCGAGGGGACGAAACTCTCGATGAGGGTCGCCTTCAGTTCTTTGTACTTGTCGTGGGCGGGCGGTTGTTGTATCACGCTCCGCGCGCATCTTGATGTGGCGGCATCGAGTCTGGCAACGATGTGGTAGAATTTTGTTTCGTCCGCCTTTATTCCCGCCAGTGCAAACTGAGCCTCAGCTTGCTGGAACCACGAGCTCCGGTCGTTTTGCCAGAACTCTGGGAGTTTGACGGTGACGGCGCTTGTCTGGGCCGTCTCTGATGTGTCTGCCGGGCGAGAACGCCTTTCTTCCGTTCTCGCGGCGGGGCTGGGGACGGTGCTCGGTTGAGCCCTCTCTGACGATTCTGCTGTGAACGTCTTCCATCCGTTCCCCTGTCTGCGTTGGCGACGGCGTCAGCCTGGGTCGCCTCTGATGAGCTTGTAGCGGGAGAACGTCTTTGGTCCATCCTCACGTCTGGTCACCAATGTAGGGAGCTTGAAATGAAGAAGCGATGTGATTTTATAAATCAAGTTTTATTGTCAGCTTCCAGTCCCTAACATGTCTCATCTCGATGCAGAAGCAGAATGAAGAGGTCGAGCGCAGTCAGACCTTCATACTTATACCCACACTCAACAAAAGACATTGCATATCAAAGCTGACATCCTGCATTAGCGTAATCCCTCTCCATTGTCCTCTCTCTCCTCCACCTGACCCTGGGTGGTCAGGAAGTTCGATCCGGTCTCCACCGCTGCGACTCCGTCTGCTCCTTGATCTTCGCCGGTGGTCGAGACCTCTTGTCCTGCTCTGAGACGTGAGGTCATTCTACATATGCAATCTCTAAACATTCCACTTATGTCTATACATATGTAGGTATGGATATATGAATAATATAAGCCACAAAACCCATCTTAATTTAGGTTAAAGTTTTCAAAGCAGCTGTCCAAAAATGCTAACTGGCCCTGGAAGCTAACTTCATTTAGGCCAGAAAGTCTTGATTGACGCAATACTATGGACCTGCTATAGTTATGTCACCAAAAACGCCCCGTCTAAACTCACCTTTTTTCAGGGGGCAGGACTTAACCGAAATTTCACAGCAAAAAACAGAGATGTGACATATTTGAGTGATTTTGCTCTTGATATGGCTTGGAAGTCATACAACACGTTACAGACATGTTAAGAATAAAAAACAGACATGTTAAGAATAAAAAAGCCAATTTCTGGTGGAGTGTCCCTTTAATACAAGCAGGCAGGCAGCCACCATTAATTTTTTTCACTTAAGTCTTGACCATTTTGATTTTTTAGACTAATTTAGAAAAATGATCTCAGAGGGAAATAATGAACATGCTTTCCGCTCAAAACTTGCCACTGTGGCATACAGTATGTTCATTTTAAGTACACAGCCTTTCTACTCATCGTTTTGTGGCCATTGGGGTCAGGTATTACATTGTTCTTTAATTAATGAGATTATGAAGAAAAGGCTGTTAATTAACAAACATCAGTAGTGGAGTATCTGTCTTGCATATTGCCAAATCATGCAAGACATGCTAAAAATGCTGAAAATAGCAAGGTAGATATAAATAAAATATGAGCTAAAATTAGGTAGATATAAATAAATTAGTTCTGTTACTGTCATATATTAAAACGTTTATATTTGTGTGTATGTAGTTAAATTCTGCTGTGGTGTGTATTTCAGAATAATGCACAGTAATGCACAGAGAAAAGAGCACAATAGTATTAGTCACTATTCTTGAATTCAGCTCCAACAAAGCAGCTTCAGTCTTGTGTTAAGCCCAGCTGGTGATTTGAGTATCCTAGTATATCAATTTAGTTAAGAATTTAGGTCCTTATTCTGTGGGTTTTCACTTTACTACTATTTAGCTTTTTTCTTTGTCAAGCATGTCTATGAGAATGATTACCAGAGAGCACATCAACAGTATCAAACAGGACAGCTCAGGATTTGTCAGTCCTCTCTTTTGTGCACAGGCCTCTCATTTTTCAACGGCATATCTCGAGGCAGTTTGATTAATTATGGCTATGTAAATCACAGACTTATAAAAGTGCATTCTTTATGTGGAAAGAAAGAAAGAAAGATATTTGATGTTCACAATTTTGCACTGCGATAGTTTATATGGGGTGAAAAATGTCTGCAAATATTAGGGCTAAAAATAAAAGGTGACCATGTGATAAATAATCTACATAGGATAAATGCAAAACTGCCCCCCTCCCACATACAGTACATGCACAGTAGATAGGTTGGCAAAAAGACAATTATCAAATTAGTTGCTGATTATTTTCAACAGATTGATAACTGTTGCAGCACTAGTTTCACTGTGAAAGCATGTAAACTTAATCTGGTACTAAAATCTTCATGGAATGACGGAGTAACGGCTCATAATTTATAATTTCATAGTAAAACATTGTATTTTACTGTGATTAAGGTTTTGTTTTAGTGATAAATTCATATTAACCATCAATGGTTAATGTTTTTTTTTTTGTCACATTTTGTTTTAGCTTTGTTCTGAATTGTAATCACTCTAGTTTGTTTTTCTTTTGAATTCTTGGATGGAATATGGGTGGGCAATATAAGCTGCAGCTTCAGCCATCACCCATTTCAGATAACTTATGTTGAACTGTATAATCAGAGGAGTTATTGTCTAATTTGACCTTGTTGGATTTTCTTTCCCCTTTTGTTATATTATTCTGTTTCTTTTAATCTGTACTTTTAATCTATCTGAAATAAAGATTGATTGATTGATTGATAATGTAATCTCTTGGGAATGATTAAGTCTTGTATTAACATGCAAAGATTTAATAAAAATATTCTTCGGTTTTAAATATCTGAATGTAGTATAATGTGACACTGCACACTGAATGTTATGTAGCCTACTTTTACTGCAAGAATGTGCCGTTACAGTGGAGTTCTCAAATGACTGCCAGAGAACAGCACCAATTTAATGACAAATCTCTACAGAGTGCCCTCCAAAGAAAATAGTTATCATTAAAGTATTCTCACCATTTAGGGGCTGAAAGCTTTTTCTGCCCTCTATCTACTGAAAGTTTAGGGGTTTGTGTGATTTCCTGCCCTTATTTTTATGATTTGGGGCAATTTTGAGCAATGCTCCCAAGACTGACTAAAATTGCTGCAGCTATTCTCTTAAGACTGCATGTCAGTCAGCAGTGTTTAATGCAGGGTTATGTTGCATTTATTTAGAATATAATAAAGAGAAGCAGCTTCAGGCAAATACTTCAGTGTTTGACAATGTTCAGCTTAAGTGGCACTTTTAAGTCAAAACTGCAAATAACTGAAAAGATTTGACTGAACAGCTGGGGTTTAATTCTAAGATATTATTGAAAATGATGATTATCATGTGACAACAGTGACCATTCTGTCCGGCCATTTAAAATTAACATTAAGAGTGACTAAACTGTGTTGACCCCCTCTGCATCAGCCATTAAAACACAGAGGGTACTTTAACATTCTTCAGCTTAATATGGAAACAGTGGACCATCAGAAGCCATTTAATGTTACACATCATCAGGTTTCTTTAAAAAAGAAACATGCTGCTTTTGCTCTTAAAGAGACAATCTGAGTTAATAGAAAAAAAATGACTCCCCCCACCACCATTGCTGGTGGTATACGGATTATACTGAAGCTGTATCTGGCAAAGATTTACTGTTGTCATACTATTACAGAAAACACATACACTGACTAAAAGTATGGTAAATATGTGATGCACATATTCCTCTGATTTGCTTGATGCAAATAATATCCATATAGGAGAAAACTGTGATGGTGGTGAAAAAGGAAATTGGAAACGTGAAGTGATGATGCAGTTATCTTCAATCGACTGTTCTGGTTCAAATGTTTTCCATTTTTGGTCTACTGTTTTGACATGCAAAATTTACATAATGTTATTTCTCACAGGAGAAGCCAAAACGACCGAAATTGCCCCCCACCCCCCACATGACACACACTATAAAATACAGGCAACAGTGTGAATCTGTCAGAGGTGCCTTGAGCAGCAAGAACACAGGCAACAGGAGTATCCTCACATGTAAGGAAATAATTTTCACTTACAATTTAACTAAAATCCTCCTTTTTTCCAGATTTTATCTATAGATTTTCAACTTTTATAACTGAACTTGCTTTTTGATATGGAAAGTCTGTTCTGATTATCTTGATAACTTTCCTTTTCCACTTTGCATTTGACTTAATTTTTCTGGTGGTGTAGGATGAGCCCCAACGCTGTGATGTCGCTGAGTATTGTGGCGCTCTTCCTGCTCGCTTGTATTCACTCTGGGATGAATGCATATCCAGCCAAGCCTTCCAGTCCCCGGGAAGGCGCACCACCTGAGGAGCTTGCCAAATATTATTCCGCACTAAGACACTACATCAATCTCATTACAAGACAAAGGTTAGTCTTTCTATACTATTCTGTTTTTCCATCATCACAGTACAACAAAGACATACCAGTGGTTTGCTCAAATCTTTTATTCATGCATAGGTATGGGAAAAGAGACACACCAGATACCATATTATCCGATGTGTTGGTGAAGGAAAGAACAGAAAGTGTCCCAAGATCCAACTATTTTAGGTAAAGTATATTCCGCTGTATAATAGAATTATATCCTGTGATATTTTCATTATAACGTTATTACAATTTGCAATTTTAAGTATAGAAATGTAGAATATGTACAATATAGAGTGATTAAATGCAACCTTGGTTTTAAACCATCTGCCAAAATTATATTTGTTCATACTGAATTAATTTTATGATGGTAAATGATTTGAAAAAAGCAATTTATTAAAAGAGCACAGATTTTTCCATCTACATAAAGGGGGCTTTAAGAAAAAAAAGCCTTTTGCCATGACGACAATAATGCTTGTGTTTCCACTGTAAATCTATTGTTAAGTGTGTGCGTGTGTGTTTAAGGATAAACGTTGCAATATTAATAAGAATCTTCCTTTTTTTACCTGGATAAGCATTGAAAGATTCAGATATAGGCTCTATATAGAGGCTTCATTTTATTTGTGACTTCTTTATATTTATGTAGATATGACGGACTGCCACTATGGTGATGCTGCTGGAGCTGATACACTGAAAACGACTTCAACTGCTGCAGACATCCATCCATCACTGACTGAAACAAACTTGTGCTGCATGGAATAAACAGTATAAAGAGACTTTGGTCTGTGCTGTTCTCCTTCATAGCATATGACTCATTTCACCTTTGATATATTCATAAGTTCCATATAGATCAAGGTGTTTCTCTTCCTACAATTAGGACATGTTGAACGAAGTTATACTTCATTTGCTTATAGTGGGGATGGGGGGGGGAGTCCATAGTGGCCAAATTTGACCAAATGTGGTTTATTTTTCAACCACAGGGGTCCAATTGCTGCAACACTGATGGAAGAAGTGTGTGCACCAAAGGGGAGACGATGTTGAAAAATAAACCACATTTGGCCAAATTATCCACTATGAACTTTTCAGCCCCCCGTAGAGTAACAGTGCACAATAATTTGAACATGACTGCATTTATATTTTTATTTCACACACACACACACACACACACACACACACACACACACACACACACACAAAATCCAGAGCATACTGTAATTATTCCATGTGTTACATCAAGCTTGCTGACAGTTACCTGCACCTGAAAACAGATCAACACTTTAATCCCATCAACTGACCTGGATACATCAAAGCAACACGCAGCACTGGCTGAAATATGTAACACTCACAAAATGTTATTCTCTATGAAGATATGGTGACAGGGACAGTGAGGTCTCCAGTAGATGTTAATCCTATAAGTGCATCCTTCGATGTGTGATTTCGAAATGCATTTCAGTATTTGGAAAGAAGAGAAATAAATGTGTTAATGCCCATCAACAAGATATAACACACCAACAGGGTACTGTAAAATACTGAGTAGAGTATTTTCCCATCTGCCTTAGTAATAAATAATAAGGTTGCAAATTTATGAGGAAGACACTCAAATGTACAAGAAAATGTCACAGATTTATGAAGAAAGTATCACATCACAGATACAAGAAAAAAGCCTGGCAAACTGGTAATGCTAATCTTAAGTACAGTACAATTTCTGGCTACTCTACCCACCTCTTGGTGACAGCAACTAGGAGCAGACTCAGACTGTTTGAAGAGCAGGGGCAGAGAAGCAAATAGGGCACCCACAGTACAATGGGCCAAACCTGTGTGTAAACATCTATGGTGCATCATTTTTAATACTGATATGGAATTAAGACTGATGTTAGGTTAGTTTAAGAGATGGAGGACACATCACCATTACAGGAACATCTACAGTATCTCAGCACATAGACAAACACCATTTTCATTAGACTAAAAACCTCTCAAAATGACTAAAATTACAAATTTATGGGGAAAAATAGCTAAGTATTTATGAATTAAAAAGTTTTATGTTAAAGGCACAAATTCATAAAAAAATATTAGAAAAACATTGCAAATTTATGAAAAATAGTCTGAAATGTAATGGTAACTACTGATGCACTGACTACAGGCTCAGTTCTTGAATCAACTATAGTCACCCTTGTTACTCATGCACCTTTTTCTCTACCACATACTGTCAGCTTTCCATATGCTTTGATACAGAACTCTGAACAGCCAGCATTTGAGCAATGACCCTCTGTTGGTTTCCCTCCTTGTGAAGTGAGTCGATTATGGTCTTCCGGACAACTGTCAAGTAGGTAGTCTTTCCCATGATTGTGTCTGTGTACACTGAACTGGTCAGGGAGATATGTGGTATTTTTACTGCTTGAATAGTAATCTATCTATAAGTGCAAGAAATTTCTCTGTGTGTGTGTGTGTGTGTGTGTGTTTTTTCCTCAGATACACACGTGGACAAAATTGTTGGTACCCCACTGTTAATGAAAGAAAAACCCACAATGGTCACAGAAATAACTTGAATCTGACAAAAGTGGTAATAAATAAAAATTCTATGAAAATTAACCAATGAAAATCAGACAATGCTTTTGAATTGTGGCTCAACAGAATTACTTTAAAAAACAAACTCATGAAACAGGCCTGGACAAAAATGATGGTGCCCCTAGAAAATAATGTGACCATAGGGACATGTTCAACCAAGATGTGTCCTCTAATTAACATCACAGGTGTCTACAAACTTGTAATCAGTCAGTCGGCCTATTTAAAGGGTGACAAGTAGTCACTGTGCTGTTTGGTGACATGGTGTGTACCAAACTAAACACGGACCAGAGGAAGCAAAGGAGAGAGTTGTCTCAGGAGATTAGAAAGAAAATTATAGACAAGCATGTTAAAGGTAAAGGCTATAAGACCATCTCCAAGCAGCTTGACGTTCTGTGACTACAGTTGCACATATTATTCAGAAATTTAAGATCCACGGGACAGTAGCCAACCTCCCTGGACGCGGCCGCAGGAGGAAACTTGATGAAAAATGGAAGAGACGGATAATACGAATGGTAACAAATGAGCCCAGAATAACCTCTAAGCACATTCATGGTGAACTCCAAGGTCAAGGTACATCAGTGTCAGATCGCACCATCCGTCGTTGTTTGAGCCAAAGTGGACTTCATGGGAGACGACCAAGGAGGACACCACTGTTGAAAACAAATCATAAAAAAGCCAGATTGGAATTTGCCAAACTGCATGTTGACAAGCCACAAAGCTTCTGGGAGAATGTTCTATGGACAGACGAGACAAAACTGGAACTTTTTGGCAAGGCACATCAGCTCTATGTTCACAGACGCAAAAATGAAGCATGCCATCTCAGGTTCTCAGGTTCACATCTTCAACCTGAGCCTGAAGCTGGGGAGGGTACCACAGTTGTGGAAAACATCTTGTGTGGTACCTGTACCAAAGACTTCCCACCCCAAAGACCTGAACAGCTACAGACCAGTGGCCCTGACGTCTCACATGATGAAGACCCTGGAGAGACTGCTCCTTGCTCACCTCCGCCCCCTGGTGGGACCAGCGATGGATCCACTCCAGTTCGCCTACCAGCATGGCATTGGGGTGGAGGATGCAGTGATCTTCCTCCTTCCCCGTTCTCTGTCCCACCTGGAGAAGCCCGGGAATGCAGTGAAGATCATGTTCTTTGACTTCTCCAGTGCTTTCAACACCATTCAACCGATGATCCTGAAGGACAAGCTGCTGGGCGCAGGGGTGGACCAGCACCTGTCATCATGGATCCTGGACTACCTCACTAACTGGCCACAGTTTGTGAGAACCCGAGATTGTGTGTCTGACACAATCATCGGTAGCATGGGGGCCCCCCAGGGAACGGTTTTGGCTCCCTTCCTGTTCACCCTTTATACTGCGGACTTCTCACACAACACAACACATTGCCATCTACAGAAGTTCTCAGACGACTCTGCGATCGTCGGCCTCATCTCCAACGGAGATGAAGCTGAGTACAGAGGACTTATCCAGGACTTCGTGGACTGGTGCCATCGGAACTGCCTCCAGATCAACGCGAGGAAAACTAAGGAGCTGGTGGTGGACTGCCGCAGACAAGGACAACCCCTCACAGCACCAGTAAACATATAGGGAACAGACATTGAGATGGTGACATCCTACAAGTACCTTGGTGTTCATCTGAACAATAAACTAGACTGGTCACACAATACTGACGCACTCTACAAGAAGGGACAGCGCAGGCTGTTCCTACTGAGGAGGCTCAGGTCTTTTGGTGTACAAGGGGCACTGCTGAAGACATTCTACGACACGGTGGTGGCATCAACCATCACTTTTGGAGTGGTCTGCTGGGGCAACGGCATTACAGCAGCCGATAGGAAGAGACTGAACAAACTGATCAAGAAAACTAGATCTGTCCTGGGGCAACGCCTTGACCCAGTGGAGGAGATAGGAGAGAGAAGGATGGTGGCTAAACTGTCATCTCTGCTGGAGTCCGAGTCCCACCCTATGCAGGATATATTGAACGCACTGAGGAGCTCATTTAGCAGTAGACTACATCATCCTAGGTGCGCAACTGAGAGGTTTCACAGGACCTTCCTACCTACGGCTGTCAGACTGTACAACCTAAGCAGGGCTGCTCGCAGGGATAGCAAAAAAACGTGACAACCTAATAGTATTGAATGCAAAAGACGCAATAGACTTACACAATGGTCCCCTCCGGTATACAACTAGGAAAATACCGGTCGCTATGGAGGGTGAGAATATGTATGGGTGCATAATCATACCATGTAGGATAACTAAGTAGACGCTTGTGCTGTTTCATTCCATCTAGCTACAATGCTCCGCACTGTGTGTGTTTATATATTTATTCCATCTAGCAACAATGCTCCATGCTGTGTGTGTTTATATATTTACATATTTATTCCATCTAGCAACAATGCTCCACACTGTGTGTTTATATATCTACATATTTATTATTCCATCTAGCTACAATACTCCGCACTGTGTGTTTATATACTCATATATTTATTCCATCCAGCTACAATGCTTTGCACTGTGTTTATATATTTATGTATCTATTCCATCTAGCTACAATGCTCCGCACTGTGTGTCTACGTATATATATATATATACACTACCGTTCAAAAGTTTGGGGTCACTTAGAAATTTCCTTATTTTTGAAAGAAAAGCACTTTTTTTTCAATGAAGATAACTTTAAACTAATCAGAAATACACTCTATACATTGCTAATGTGGTAAATGACTATTCTAGCTGCAAATGTCTGGTTTTTGGTGCAATATCTACATAGGTGTATAGACGCCAATTTCCAGCAACTATCATTCCAGTGTTCTAATGGTACAATGTGTTTGCACATTGCGTCAGAAGGCTAATGGATGATTAGAAAACCCTTGTGCTATCATATTAGGTCTGCAATGCTGTAATTGCTGCAAATGGAGGATTCTTTGACGAAAGCAAAGTTTGAAGGAAAAAATTATTATTCAAATACAAATCATTATTTCTAACCTTGTCAATGTCTTGACTATATTTTCTATTAATTTTACAACTCATGGTGGTAAATAAGTGTGACTTTTCATGGAAAACACATAATAATTGTCTGGGTGACCCCAAACTTTTGAACGGTAGTGTATTTATATTTATATGTACATATGTATACTCGCTGCTCTTGTTTTTCTCTTGCCTTCTGATTGTTGCTCTGAGTGTTGCTATCCCTGTGCTGTTGCAATCCTGGAATTTCCCCACTGTGGGACTAATAAAGGCTTATCTTATCTTATCTACCAAGAAAAGAACACTGTCTCTACTGTGAAACATGGAGGAGGTTCTGTTATGTTCTGGGGCTGCTTTGCTGCATCTGGCACAGGGTGTCTTGAATCTGTGCAGTGTACAATGAAATCTCAGGACTATCAAGGTATTCTAGAGAGAAATGTGCTGCCCAGTGTCAGACAGCTTGGTCTCAGTCGCAGGTCATGAGTCTTGCAACAGGATAATGACCCCAAAACACACAGCTAAAAACACCCAAGAATGACTAAGAGCCAAACATTGGACTATTCTAAAGTGGCCTTCTATGAGCCCTGATCTAAATCCTATTGAACATCTGTGGAAGGAGCTGAAACATGCCGTCTGGAGAAGGCACCCTTCAAACCTGAGACAACTGGAGCAGTTTGCTCATGAGGAGTGGGCCAAAATACCTGCTGAGAGGTGCAGAAGTCTCATTGACAGTTACAGAAATTGTTTGATTGCAGTGATTGCCTCAAAAGGTTGTGCAATAAAATATTAAGTTAAGGGTACCATCATTTTTGTCCAGGCCTGTTTCATGAGTTTGTTTTTTAAAATAATTCTGTTGAACCACAATTCAAAAACATCAGCTGATTTTCACTGGTTAATTTTCATAGACTTCTTATTTATTACCACTTTTGTCAGATTCAAGTTATTGCTGTGACTATTGTGGGTTTTTCTTTCATTAACAGAGGGGTACCAACAATTTTGTCCACGTGTGTATCTCTCGAACTGTTCCTCAGACTAACCTCAGATTTTATAAGTGCTTTGCTGAGGTTACGAGGGTGTGCATCCCCGAGGATGGAGTTGCTCAGTGAAAATATGTAATTTTTATCAATAAAAGTTTAGCCACTGCTCAGTTTCTTCATGCCCTGACTTCTAGAAGTGTGGGTGGGGCTTCAGATTGACTCCATACTGACTGGATAATATGCAGCATCACAACCAATTACCAGAGTGCTCCACAAACAAACCAAGGAAGTGAAAAGTGACAAATTTGACCAGAAAAGGAGAATACTGACGATTTAATGCTTAAAAAAATTATACTATAATGTTGCTGTGACTGCGTAGCTCTAAAGGATAATTCAGCATATCGATGGCTGAAATGCAAAACCTCCTATCTGCAGGATTTTCTGATTTGTGGATTTCACTTTGGATGATGAGAACAAGGAAGGCTGCTCATATCTGTCTGCAAGACAGTCCCACCCTTTATTGTGACAGAAAATTATTCTGATGAAAAAAATAGCATAGCATTCTGCAAGAAAACAAAAAGTGTTTTTTTTAGTTTTCTTAAAAAAGTGCATTTTTCAAATAGGAGGTTTTGCGTTTCGGCCATTGATATGTGGCGAACATGACTTGCATGGGTGCGTGGGTGGGGGAGCAGCTGCTGGACCGGCTTATTACAGTCCTTCCCAGGGAGCCAAGCCCAGTTTGCCCAGTTAACAGGACAGAGTCTCGGCTGCTGCTTCACCTGTGTGCCACTGCTGTCCTTTGTGGCACCGCATGTTCAACATGGTGCTCCTCCCGTGCACGGCTATCTAAAAATTAAAAGTTAATAATAATACCACGATTGTGCAGCAGAATGGCCAGATCAATTGCATATCCATATCATATGTGGACACATATGCACGCTTTGACTAAACGACGACCGTGACAAAAATGCCCAAATAAGGAAATAAATCATTTTTTATTCACTGATAAATGGGCAACACTGATGCAACAGTTGCAGCCAAACAGGTCATCTGCTGTGTATAATAATGTTTGGTGTTTTGTACTTATAGTATTGCTAAAATATGAAAGGATGCACTATAATGGGTTTCAAATATTTGTAAACGTGTCCTGTTATAGTACTGCATGAGTTTAATGACGATAGACTATAAACTACACATATAAACTAAAACAGTTAAAATGATGACTGAACAACTCCCATTCCCCAAAGTGCAGGATACAACACTTATGAATATAACTCATAAAAGATCACACAAATAAGTGATCTGACAAACAAATAAACAAGGGTTTTTAAACAGTCGCTAATATTGGATGTCCCATTCAATTTCAATAATTCTGTAATTAATATTCCAGGGTTTCCTCTGGTAACATTTCTCAGTGGCGGCCGGCTGTGCCAGAAATTTTACCGCCATGCCAAGAAGGAGATATGAATTTAAGAAAAATAAATGAAGCAATGACTTTCCGCAAGCACGCACACCAACAATGCGCTCGGCCGTCATCCACGCGGAGTTTAGAAGTGCCCCGCCCACGCAAGCTTTCCAGTCAGTCAGCAGGCAGTGTCTCGCTAGCTGCAGCAACATCTTCGTGGAAAAGGAGTGAAAACCGGGAAGTCAAACAGCAGAAATGGACTCTATTTGAAGAGAAACTTTGTGAAGAAGTCCGCGGTTTCTTCGTTGGTGAAAATCCTGGTGCGTCAGCGCCTTGGCGCTACCTATCGGGGGAAAGTGAAACTACAAATGATGGTTGTGTGCATGCGTCAACCGCTTGGCCTGCGTAGATGAAAAAATTGAGCATGTACAGCGCCGTGTGTGTGCCGGGCTCATCCAAAGCGTACACAGAAAAAGGTAGACTAGAGGGGAAGCGCAACATGAATAACGACTGACTGTCCGACAGAAACATGAGTTCATTAAAGTACTTTAAACGCGAAAAAAAAAATCATAAAAGGTATGTAAGCACTGGAGGCATTTGTCATGGTTTTTACCCGCCTGAAATGGGAGCAATAACAGAAGAGTCGCTTAGCTAAGACATGTGGTTAGAATTCAAATGCAGCCAGCTTCATATGAAAGGAAAGGCAAGGGGGACTACTGAATTGTTGAGGATATATTTCACCAGCCACTACAATATTAAGTTACATATGTTCCCAATTATGTACCTGGCAAGTTAAGATGACCAAAATTCATGAACTCAATGACTTTAATCCGTCAGCAGCCTTCAGACAAACTGAACGTGCCAGCATTTGGATTTCAAAATAAGGGAGGTTTTTCTTGGCGGTGAGGAGATTTCTAAAAAAAACTATAAATATATAGAAATATTATAACAGAAATAACGGCATCCTTGGTCATTTTTTTTCCACAATATTTTTTATTGAACCTTTTTTTTTTTAATTTAAGTTTTTGTAAAGGGTATACGTGTCATTACAGCACTGCATTGTTTACATTTTCATCACATATTCCCTTTTTTTTGTTTTTTGACAACATTGGAAAAATAATTATTACAACACCCTTTTTTTAAGTGAAAGAAAAAGAGAAATTAAAGAAAGAACAAAACAACAAACAAAAAAACAAAAGAAAAAAAAACAAAAGAGAGAAAAAAAATGAAAGAGTATCTGAGTAGCATGGGAACAAAGAGAGGTGCCATTATTGAAATGGTATTTGTCAAAGATTAGATCTAATAGAAGACACATGTGCGTTCCAGGGTTGCCAAAAGTTCAAGAACCCATCCATGTCCTGTCTCAGTGCGAATGTCAACTTTTCCATCAAATAAATGTCTTGAATCACGTTAATCCAATCTTCAGGTGTAGGACAATCCTTCAACATCCATTTTTTTTTTTTTCCACAATATCTTTATTGAACCTTTTTTTTTTTTTAACAAACATGATACAAACAAACACAAACACTAAAGTACTACAAAAAAAAAAAAAAAATTCCCTAAAAACACCAACAACCACCCACAAAATCAAGTCTTCAACAATGCTCCTCTGTTTAGTCTAGACAATCCAATACATTAGTATACATATTATGTTCACCAGTTTGGAATTTACAAGGTCCACACACATCATTCACCTTCTTCTTCAAGAGTTATGTTTAAATTTTTTACATAATCAATAAAAGGTCTCCATATATTCTCAAACACAATTTCCTTTGATTTCAGTATATATGTTATTCTTTCTAATGGAAGGTTTGTTAACATCTGTCTTAACCACTGAGTCACATCTGGTCTATGAGTCTTTTTCCATAATAGTGCAATACATTTTTTGGCATTAAGCAAACTGAGGTCTATGAATGTTCTTTCACTTTTATTGAAATTATGCTTTTCTGGGTACAGACCCAACAAAAACAGTTTAGGATTCAATATGATTTGTTTTGAGATTATTTTTTCAATTGTTACCCTCACCTCTTCCCAAAACATTCTTATTAATCTACATTCCCATAAACAATGAAATAGGGTTCCTTTACTTTCCATGCATTTTGTGCATGTATCTGGTATATTTTTGTTATATCTATTTAACTCCTCCGGTGTAACATACATCCGCATTAACCATTTGAAATGTATCAATTTAAGGCGTGCATTTATTGATTTGGTTTGAGCTTCTGTACAAGCCAATTCCCATTGTTCCTCTGAAATTTCAATTTGCAGATCTTCTTTCCAGTAGTTTAATCTTTTCAGTGAATTTTCACTTGAAGATAGTGTCAATGAGTTATAAAACTCTGAAATAATACCCTTTCTTTTACTATCTTTCATCATCATTTTTTCCAAGGATGAATAAATAGGTCGAGTGAGAGCTTTATTTTGATTTGATCGAATAAAGTTTCTAAGTTGAAGATATTTAAAAAAATGTGTTCTATTGAGATTAAATTTGATCCTCAGCTCTTCAAAAGACATTATGTTGTCTGCACATGGCAAATATAAATCCTGAATCTTTTGTATCCCTTTTAAATTCCATACTTTAAATACAGCGTCCGCTCTCCCTGGTTTAAAATATTGATTACCCCATATTGGACTAAATTGTGACAATAACTGTGGTTCTTTTAAATAGTTTTTAGCTTCACACCATATTTTGATCATATGCTTTACAAATGGATTTTTAACTTGTTTTTGTAATTTTTTTGCCGAATCTGAGTATATGAATATGGGAAGAGGTAAAGGTAAATTGTATGATTCCATTTCAGTCCAGTGAGGGAGATCATTTGATGAAAAATAATATGTCATAGACCTCAGTTGTGCCGACCAATAATACAACATAAAATTTGGACATTTCAGACCTCCACGATCAAATGGTAAATATAATAAAGACAAACGTAATCTAGCCCTCCTGTTGTTCCATATAAATTCCACTAACTTTTTTTTTATTCTTGAGAATAGATCTAAAGGTGGTGATAAGGGAATGTATTGAAATAAATAAAGTATTTTAGGTAAAATATTACTTTTAAGTATATTGATTCTCCCGATCATCGACATTGGTAGTGACATCCATCTCTGAGTTAACTCATTGATATCTGACATTAAGGCTTCATAGTTGACACTGGCGACTGATTCTAGCTTAGGCATAATTTGGATTCCTAAATATTTAAACTGATTTACAACATTGAATTGATTTGCCTCAGGGGCTGGGTAATTTCTCTGGGTCTCATTTAGCATTAATATTGAAGATTTAGTTTTATTTATTTTATATCCTGATATTTCCCCAAAATTCTTTATTAAATTCAACAAGGTTGGAATTGATTTTTTTAGATTCGACATAAACAAAATTATATCATCGGCGTACAGGGAGATTTTATGTTCTGTTGGTCCAACTTTAATTCCATATATTTGTGAATGTAAACGTATCGCTATCGCTAAAGGTTCAATTGCCATAGTAAACAGTAAAGGTGAAAGTGGACAGCCTTGTCGACATCCTAACATCCATTTTTTTGTTAGAGCTTTTTTACTTGACAATATTAAAACAGTGAATAAGTATTTTTCTCCTCGTCTTTCCAGTGATTCCGGCAGTAAACCCAAATACAAAGTTACAAAAGAAAAGGGAACTGTTATTACCTCCGCCAGGCCGGAGGCCAGGAGGAGGTTATGTTTTTGCCAGCGTTTGTCTGTCTGTCTGTTTGTCTGTCTGTCTCTTTGTCTGTTGGTTAGCAAGATAACTCAAAAAGTTTTGGACGGATTTCCATGAAACTTTCAGGCGTTGTTGGAAATGGTACAAGGAAGAACTGATTAAATTTTGGGGATGATCCGGATCACCGTCTGGATACAGGAATTTTTTAAAGGATTCTTTAACATTGTGACATACGGCCATTTTCAACATGTGTGCAGGGGCAATAGAGGGCGCTGCTCGTCGTGTCTGACGAACACAAACTCCGCCTTCTTCAAAGTTTTAGGCACAAAAGCACGCGGAACACAGTGCTGGGCAGGGCTCGGCAGCGTGCCTGCGTTTGCGCTACGCTGCAAAAGCTCAGACGGCCAGCTGTCCGCCGCCGGATTATTTGGCAGAAATTCCCCGGCCAGCCATAGTAGCTGCGCAAAAAGAAGCTCTCTGCCGGGGAAGATTCCAAATCCTCATTTGCCGCGGAGCGCAACCCCAATAAAACCCACGCCAACCTGTCTACCCAATTTGCATCCGTCAGTGAAGCCCTGAGTGCTGCTTTCAGTGATCTATGAAAACGCTCGCATAACCCATTGGCCTGTGGGTTGTACGCGCTTGTGTCATGATTTCTTTTGTTTTTTTCTTTTGAATTCTTGGATGGAACATGGGTGGGCAATATAAGCTGCGGATTCACCCATCACACATTTCGGATAACTTATGTTGAACTGTATAATCACCGGAGTTATTGTCTAATTTGACCTTGTTGCATTTTACTGCCCCCTTTGTTATATTATTCACTTTCTTTTAACCTGTACTCTTAATCTATTCGAAATAAAGATTAATTCATTCATTCATTCAATTGCAACGCCCGCAGCCTGGGAGTTTGCAGATGCAGGAGATGGACACAACACCAACACTTGTTTATTACCTCCACCAAGGAGGTAATGCTTTTACTAATGAACCACTAATCCTATCATTGTGAACCCAATTGCTAGTCATATGTTTTCATGGTCAAGGAATCTGAAAACATACACACAAACACTGTATGGGGGGGAACTGTGGCGCTTGGCGGAGGTCTGCGCTCTCTGAGTGCTTTTCTAGTTTTGAATATTTTCCCCAATATTGTCTGTACATTGGACCAATATTGGTGGATAATGTCACGACTCGCCGCTCATCAGCGGCGCCAGCTGTGCGCACACCTGCGCCTCGTCAGCGGCGAGGGATTTAAGCCACCTTGCCCTGGGCTTCGGCCTGAAGCCGTCTGTTCTCATCGGCATCTCTTGCTGCAAGGAACCCCCTTCATCAAGCAAGATTCTACGTAAGCATCTCTTACCTTTTCCTCCCAGCCTTCTCCCCTGTGCACAGGTGGATTTCCCGGCGGCGGACAACGTTCCCTTGCCACCATCTCCTCACTGCTGCTTCAGGCGCTCCAGGTCGCTGTCTACCGGGCTACGCCCTTGCTTAACGCCAGCCACCTGCCCAGACCAAGTAAGCCAGCTGTCACTATTATTATCTCCTGTATTGGTGTGGTGCCCGTTACCCTTCTCCCTCTGCTTCTCCCATAGGGTTGTCCGGCTGAACGGCTTCCTGCCCCCGTGCCTGACGCAGACGCCACCACCAATACATTCTCATCTCACAGACACGCAGTCATACACTCTTGTTGTTAATAAAGCTATTGGATCTACTCTGAGCCTGCATGTGTGTCTCCTGAGCCATGCATTATGTCAGTACGGCTTCAGCAGAGCGGCTCGGCAGACAGCGGGCTCGCACGCCGACTTTCCACTCTCGAGGCTCGGGTGGATCTAATAGCCCACCAACAACAAGTGATCCTCAATCAATTATGCACTATTACTAACCGATTGGACCGTCTGGACCCCCAACAGCCGTTCCCCCCGGCTCGTCTGGGTGGCGCAGCTCCTGCTGCTCCAGCGGCTGTTCAGCCTGCTCCAGGTGCACCGGCACGACTCACACCTATTCCGACCCCCGCCCGCTTTAGCGGTAAGCTCGGTGGAGCGCGGGGGTTTATCATGCAGTGTGAGTCTGTGTTCCACCGCGTCCCCGGAGACTTTCCCTCAGACCATAGCCGGATTGGCTACATAGGAAATCTCTTGGAGGGTCGAGCGCTTACCTGGGCTTACGCCGTAATGGCGAAGCCCAGCTACGCCACCCTCACCTATGGCCAGTTCGTGAGACGGTTCCTGGAAGTGTTCGATCATTCGCATACAAAGAGCGTTCAGGTCGATCGTCTTCTCAGCCTTCAGCAGGGAAGCCGATCGGCCGCTGACTACGCGATCGACTTCCGGGTTGCTGCGGAGGAGGTTGGCTGGGGAGAGTGTTCGCTCTGCGGCATCTTCCTTCGCAGTCTCAGTGCTGGTCTGAGGGATGAACTGGCTGGACGGGATATCTCGGAGACGTTAGCGGAGCTGACTTCCCTTGCCATCAGCTTGGATAACAGGCTGCGCGAGCATGCCTCGGAGCGGAAGTCTTCTTCTCGCCCTCGAGGGGCCTCAGCGCGCCCGTTCCAAGCTCGCCCCCTGGCATTGCCGCCACCGGGGTTCTCTGAGGAGTCGGAGCCGATGGTGACAGGCTGGACAAAGCTCCCCCCAGCGGAGAAACAACGCCGCCGTGAGTTGGGCCTCTGCATGTATTACGGGGGCAGCCAGAACACGGTGGAGCATTGTCCGGAAAAGCCAAATGGGGAGGTCCGCGAGTTACTGTAGGGGGCCTTGCGGACGCTAATCGGTTAACTCCCCTCACTCAATTAACGCTGCCCATCCGATTCTGTCACAATCCCACAGGGCACCTCTCCCATGCACTGGTGGATTCAGGCGCGGAGGGTAGCTTCATTTCACAGAGCCTGGCAACCCGATTGGGCATCCGTTGCCACCCTCTCAAGTCTCCTCTTGCCCTAGTAAATCTCTCCCGTGTCTCCCTGGGAAAAGTAACACACCGGACGACCCCTGTCCCAGTAATTATCTCAGGAAATCATCGGGAGGATATCACCTTCTACGTCCTACCATCTTCAGTAACACCTGTGATTCTTGGATACCCTTGGCTCCGCCTCCACAATCCTGTCCTGGACTGGAGGACCGGCAGAGTGTCCGCTTGGAGCTCATTCTGCATGGGCACCTGCCTCCAATCCACTGCCTGCGCCCCGTCCTCTCCTCTCACTCCCAAGGACGCCGCGCCTCCAGATCTCACCCTGGTGCCCTTGGAGTTCCATGACCTGGGCATGGTCTTCAGCAAATCCAAAGCGATGTCCCTTCCTCCACACCGGCCCTACGACTGCGCTATTAACATCCGCCAGGGGGCACCCTTACCCTCGGGACGTCTCTACAGCCTGTCAGCGCTGGAGAAGGAGGCAATGAACACCTATTTGAAGGAGTCGCTGAGTGCTGGAATCATCCGCCCCTCATCATCTCCATTAGGCGCAGGGTTCTTCTTCGTGGGCAAGAAGGACGGCTCCCTTCGTCCTTGTATTGACTACCGTGCCCTCAATGACATCACGGAGAAGGACCGCTACACCTTGCCCCTAATGGACACCGCCTTCCACTCCCTCCAGGGGGCGACTTGGTTCACTAAGCTGGATCTTCGCAGCACATACCACCTCGTCCGGATCCGGGAGGGAGACGAGTGGAAGACAGCCTTCCATAACCCGAACGGTCATTTCGAATACCTGGTTATGCCGTTCGGGTTGACCAACGCTCCAGCCGTCTTTCAGCGCCTTATTAATGACGTCCTCCGGGATTTCATCGGCCTGTTCGTGTTCGTCTACCTGGATGATATCCTCATCTTCTCCAGATCCAGGGACGAGCACCGGGTCCATGTGAGGCGGGTCCTTCAGAGGCTGCTGGAGAACAGGTTATATGTTAAAGCGGAAAAATGTGAATTCTACGCCAAGACTATGTCCTTCCTGGGGTTCGTCACCTCTCATGACCAGGTGCTCCCGGACCCAGCGAAGGTTAAAGCGGTGGTAGAGTGGCCCACTCCTACATCTAGGAAGCAGGTACAACAGTTTATAGGGTTTGCCAATTTCTACCGCCGCTTCGTCCCAAATTTTGGAGCCATCGTCGGCCCCCTGACCCGCCTCACCTCCCCTAAGACCCTGTTCCGGTGGACTGAAGAGGCCGCAGCTGCTTTCCAGGCGCTGAAGGCGGAGTTTTCCTCCTCCCGGGTTCTCAGCCAAGTCGACCCCGCGCTGCAATGCATCGTTGAGGTGGACGCTTCGGACACGGGGGTGGGGGCGGTGTTGTCCCAGCGGTCACCTGTCAACGGGGCCAAACGGCCCTGCGCCTTCTTCTCTCGGCGCTTGTCCCCGGCGGAACGTAATTATGACGTGGGGGACAGAGAGCTCCTCGCCATCAAGCTCGCGTTTCAGGAGTGGCGCCACTGGCTGGAGGGAGCTGCCCTGCCGTTTGTGGTACTTACCGATCACAAGAACTTGGAATATTTAAGATCTGCCAAACGTCTGAATGCCCGCCAGGCGCGTTGGTCCTTGTTCTTCGCCAGGTTTCGCTTTAACATCACCTTCAGGCCTGGCTCCAAAAACGGCCTGCCCGACGCCCTCTCTAGGCAATTTGCCCCTGAGGCGTCAGAAGACGCTGTCCACACCATCTTGCCCAGGTCGTGCGTTGTGGGGGCCGTCTCGTGGGACATCGAGAGCAAGATCCGGAAGGCACAGGAATTGGAACCGGACCCTGGCGGCGGACCGGAGGGGAGGCTTTTTGTGCCGTCCACTGTCCGGGGGGAGGTTATCCACTGGCTTCATACATCTAAGCTCACCTGCCATCCTGGGTCCTCTCGGATGATCGACCTCCTCCAACGTTCCTTCTGGTGGCCGGGTCTGCGGAGGGACGCCGCCCGCTACGCCTGGGCCTGCCCTGTCTGTGCCACCAGCAAATCAGGTAACGCTCCCCCCGCGGGCCTGCTCCAGCCCCTGCCCGTCCCTGGTAGGCCCTGGTCGCATATCGCCCTAGACTTTGTCACCGGTCTCCCTGTCTCCAACACCTTCGACACAGTCCTGACCATCGTTGATCGTTTCTCCAAGGCTGCTCACTTCGTGCCATTACGGGGGCTCCCTTCTGCCTTGGAGACGGCGGACCTCCTCATCCAGCACGTGGTCAGGCTGCACAGGATTCCGGTAGACGTGGTTTCGGACCATGGCCCCCAGTTTGCCTCGGACGTCTGGAGGTCTTTCTGCAACGCCCTGGGAGCCAAGGTAAGCCTCTCCTCCGGCCATCACCCCCAATCCAACGGGCAGTGTGAGTGGACCAATCAGGAGCTGGAGGCTGCGCTCCGCTGCGTCACTGCATCCAAGCCTGCGTCCTGGAGCACACACCTCGCCTGGGTGGAATACGCCCATAACACCGCCCACTCTTCTGCCACTGGGATGTCCCCATTCAAGGCATCCCTGGGCTACGATCCTCTGCTGTTCCCTACGCAGGAGAGCGAGTTGACTGTCCCCTCAGTCCGGGCGCACCTCAGGCGGTGCCGCTCCATTTGGTCTTCAGCGCGCAGCGCACTTTTACGCACAGCGGAGCGCAACAAATCCACGGCGGACCGGCACAGGAGACCTGCCCCTGCCTATCAGGTAGGCCAACGAGTCTACGTGTCCACTCAGGACGTCTGTTTAAAGGGTGAGAGGAGAAAGCTGGCCCAACGATTCACCGGCCCATTCCCCATCACCAAGATCATCAACCCGGTGGCTGTGCGTGTGGCTATCCCCCCCTCCCTCCGCATCCATCCCACCTTCCACGTCTCCAAGGTGAAACTGGC
This sequence comes from Pholidichthys leucotaenia, assembly GCA_020510985.1. Taxonomy (NCBI): domain Eukaryota; kingdom Metazoa; phylum Chordata; class Actinopteri; order Cichliformes; family Pholidichthyidae; genus Pholidichthys; species Pholidichthys leucotaenia. Next base: position 161,066,497 of record CM035849.1, read on the forward strand.
GGTCTCCGACCCCCTCTGCCCTCCCCCTGCAGCGCAGCCCGCGCCCCGGATGATAGATGGCCATCCGGCCTGGACAGTCTCTACCATCCTGGACTCCCGGCGCTGGGGTCGCGGGTTGCAGTACTTAGTGGATTGGGAGGGCTACGGACCTGAATGGAGGCAATGGGTGCGCTCCTCGTTTGTGTTGGATCCGTCCCTCATCGCTGAGTTCCACCGAGCGCACCCGGAGAAACCATCGCCAGGAGGCGCTGCTAGAGGGGGGAGTACTGTCACGACTCGCCGCTCATCAGCGGCACCAGCTATGCGCACACCTGTGCCTCGTCAGCGGCGAGGGATTTAAGCCGCCTTGCCCTGGGCTTCGGCCTGAAGCCGTCTGTTCTCATCGGCATCTCTTGCTGCAAGGAACCCCCTTCATCAAGCAAGATTCTACGTAAGCATCTCTTACCTTTTCCTTCCAGCCTTCTCCCCTGTGCACAGGTGGATTTCCCGGCGGCGGACAACGTTCCCTTGCCACCATCTCCTCGCTGCTGCTTCAGGCGCTCCAGGTCGCTGTCTACTGGGCTACGCCCTTCCTTAACGCCAGCCACCTGCCCAGACCAAGTAAGCCAGCTGTCACTATTATTATCTCCTGTATTGGTGTGGTGCCCGTTACCCTTCTCCCTCTGCTTCTCCCATAGGGTTGTCCGGCTGAACGGCTTCCTGCCCCCGTGCCTGACGCAGACGCCACCACCAATACATTCTCATCTCACAGACACGCAGTCATACACTCTTGTTGTTAATAAAGCTATTGGATCTACTCTGAGCCTGCATGTGTGTCTCCTGAGCCGTGCATTATGTCAGATAACTGGGCATGACCAAAACACATGAAAATGATTTGCAGTCTCTTCACCACACAAGCGCCAACAATTCAACCCCTTACGAGTAAATTTGTTTTGTGCAGGTGTTCTGAAAAATCTTACCAAATTTTTCCATCCAAATTCTCTCCACTGCAGGGATGAGGTACTTTTCCATTGCTGTTTATTTAGCTTTTCCCATATTTCCAGTTGTAAAGTGAAATTCCCCTCTTTTTCCCATCTCTCTTTTATTACCTCCGCCAGGCCGGAGGCCAGGAGGAGGTTATGTTTTTGCCAGCGTTTGTCTGTCTGTTTGTCTGTCTGTTGGTTAGCAAGATAACTCAAAAAGTTTTGGACGGATTTCCATGAAACTTTCAGGCGTTGTTGGAAATGGTACAAGGAAGAACTGATTAAATTTTGGGGATGATCTGGATCACCGTCTGGATACAGGAATTTTTTAAAGGATTCTTTAACATTGTGAGATACGGCCATTTTCAACATGTGTGCAGGGGCAATAGAGGGCGCTGGTCCTCGTTTCTGACGAACACAAAATCCGCGTTCTTAAAAGTTTTAGGCACAAAAGCACGCGGAAAACAGTCGTGAGCAGTGCCCGCCAGCGTGCCTGTGTTGGTGTAACGCTGCAAAAGCTGAGACGGCCAGCTGTCCGGCGCCGGATTATTTGGCAGAAATTCCCTGGGCAGCCATAGTGGCTGCGCAAAGACGAGCTCTCTGCAGGGGAAGATTCCAAATCCTCTTTTGCCGTGGAGCGCATCCCCAATAAAACCCACGGCAACCTGTCTACCCAATTTGCATCCGTCAGTGAAGCCCTGAGTGCTGCTTTCAGTGATCTATGAAAACGCTCGCATAACCCATTGGCCTGTGGGTTGTACGCGGTTGTGCGATGAATTGCAACGCTCGCAGCCTGGGAGTTTGGAGAGGGAGGAGATGGACACAACAGCAACACTTCAGTTTATTACCTCCGGCAAGGAGGTAATGCTTTTACTACTGAACCACAAATCCTATCATTGTGAATCCAATTGCTAGTCATATATTTTCATGGTCAAGGAATCTGAAAACGTATACACAAACACTGGATGGGGGGGAACTGTGGCGCTTGGCGGAGGTCTGCGCTCTCCGAGTGCTTTTCTAGTATATGATGTGTTGTCTCTTTTTAAGTCTTGAAGACCTTGGTATATTTTAGAAATGTATCTGATCCCTGGGATCCCTTTATATGCCATTAAGAAGACCTTCAGAACACTTGACTGGGCCCTTTCCAAGTCCTCCTTTTTAAGTATTTTGTTTATGTGGTGTCTAAGCTGAAAGAACCTGTAAAGGTCTTGATTTATTAGACCTTGTTTTTTCAAATCTTCAAAACTCCTTAAAATTTGCCCTTTAAAAAAATCGTAATATTTTATCAGTCCGTTCTCTTTCCACTTTTTAAATCTAGTGTCTGTTTTATTAGGAGTAAAGTCTTGATCATAGGCAATCCATTGCAGTAATTGATAGGGTTCTTTAGTTTGATTCTCTCTGACTATCTTAAACCAAATTTTTAGAGGGGTCTCTATCCACGGGTTAGTGTTATTCAAAAGTTTAGGTAAGGCATTGTTCCCTATTATCGCCTGTAGGGGTATGTCACTTGTTATTTGGCATTCCATCTCCTTCCATTGTGCAGTGTAGACTGGGTTACATATCTCTACTAAAGTTTTAATTTGTGCGGCTTTAAAATAGTCCCTAATATTTGGCAGCGCGAGCCCACCTTTGTCTTTGTTTAGCTGTAGGGTTCTATATCTGATTCTAGGTCTCTTGCCCTGCCATATGAATCTTGAGATCCTTCTGTCCAGTTCTTGCCATGTTTTTTGGGGGGTTCTACCAGTATTGTTTGGAAAAAGTATAGAAGATGTGGAAGCATATTCATTTTGACTGCTTCAATTCTTTGTGCAGTACCCAAGAATGGTATCATATTCCATCTTGCTAGATCAGATTTTATTTTTGCTATCAGTGGATCATAGTTTAGTGTTATAATTTTGTTGAGTTGTTTCAGGATATTGACCCCCAGATATTTCATAGATTCCATCTCCCAGTTAGTTTTGAGTTTGCTTAGTAAATATTGATTTGGGTCATAGTTGAATGTTAAAACTTGGGTTTTATGCATGTTTAATTCGTACCCCGATATATCTCCATACTCTGAAAAAACTGAGATTAGTTCTGGAAAAGAGGTGTCCGGCTGCCCCAGGTATATTAAAATGTCGTCAGCAAAGAGTGCTATTTTATGTTCCTTCTGACCAAGTGTAATACCTTGAATTTTTTGATTCTGTCTTATCCATTGGCTCAGAGGTTCTATGAAGATTGCAAAGAGCAGTGGAGACAGGGGGCAGCCCTGACGACATCCTCTTTCCAGTTCAAAAGATGATGATAATTTACCGTTAATCCTTATTTTAGCTGTTGGGTTTTTATATAATGCCTGGATAGTTCTAATGAAGTTATTATGAAAATTGAAACTGGATAAGATTCTATATAGGAAAGACCAGTCAACCGAATCAAATGCTTTTTCAGCATCTAATCCCAATATGGCTGCATTTAAATGATATTTTTTTATATGATGAATTATGTGTAAAGTGCATCTAATGCTGTCTTGTGTCTGTCTTTGTCTTATAAAACCTGTTTGGTCTAAATGAATTAAGTCTGTCAGTATATTTTCTAACCTTTTGGCAAGGATAGTGGTAAAAAGCTTATAGTCCTGATTTAACACACTGATTGGTCTGTAGTTGGAACAGTCTAGTTTATCCTTTTCAGGTTTAGGTATGACTGCAATGACCCCTTCTCTCCAGGAGGGGGGGATTTCCCCTGTGTGGAGGACATAGTTAAATGTTTTCAGGAGGAGAGGAGATAGTTGCTGTTTAAAGGTTTTGTACCACTCTGCTGTATAGCCATCTGCTCCTGGGGATTTGTTAGCTTTTAGTTTCATAATTGCTTTTTCTAATTCTTTAGGTTGTATTTCTGACAATAGTGTTTTATTTTGTGACTCAGTAAGTTGGGGAAGGTTTAATGTATTTAGGAAGGCTTCAGAAGCGCTTTTATGTTTTTTGAGGGAGTACAAGTTCTTGTAGTAGTTCTCGAAGCTTTTAAGAATTTCCTGAATTCTAAATTTTATTTCCTTTGATACTGGGTCTCTGATTTTGTAGATTGCTCTCTCCGTTTGTTGTTTCCTCAATTTATAGGCTAGTAATTTTGCCGATTTGCTACCTGTTTCATAGTATTTTTGTTTCAGAAATGTAAGTTTCTTCTGGATTTCTATTGTGTAGATCTCATTTATTTGTTTTTTAATTTCCTTAATTTTGAGCAAGTCATTAGAATGAGTGTTGTCTTTGTGCTCTTTTTCTAGTTTCTTAAGTTCTGACTCTAATGTGATTAGTTTTTCTTGTCTCAGTTTCTTTTGGAGTGCCAGTTTTGCGATAATCTTTCCCCTTATTACAGCTTTGCATGCGTCCCACAGTATTAAAGGGGATACTTCTCCATTATCATTTTCTTCCAAATATCTGAGAATATCTGATTCCAATTCATCTTTCAGTGGTCCTTTCAGAACATTTGAATTTAACCTCCAAGAAAATGTATTATTTGTGTATTTTTGGATACTTAAGTCCATATAGATTGGACTGTGGTCAGAGAGATCCATCAGTCCTATTTTAAATGTTTTTACTCTTCCAATGTCTCTATTAAACATAAAAAAATAGTCAGTCCTTGAGTATGATGAATGTGGTGCTGAGTAAAATGTATAGTCTTTTACACTGGGGTTGAATTCCCTCCACACGTCACAGATTCCTATTTCTTTTAGTAGCATCTGAGTTTTTCTACTTTGAGTGTTATTTTGATGTGGAGAATTACCTGATGCATCCCAGTATGGATTCAGTCTTAGACTGAAGTCTCCACCACATATCACTAAACCTTGGGCTTTAGTTATCATTAGGTCAAATACATTTTTATAAAATTTCCAGTTAGCCCCTGGAGGTGCATATACATTCAGCAGGGTGATATCTTCTCCCTCTAGCCGACCAAGTACCATGCTGAATCTCCCTTCTTTATCTTTGTGTTCTGATTTTTTTTCAAATATAATTTTGATTGAGATCAATGTCGCTACCCCCTCCTCCTCCCTGACTTATATGAAGATGAAGAGATCATTTTAAACCCTTGTCTATTAAGTTCAGTGTGCTCCACGTCTGTTAGGTGGGTTTCCTGTAAAAATATTATTCCTGCTTTGTCTTTTTTCATTTTGCCTAGAATCTTGGATCTTTTAACTGGATTCAGGATCCCTTTTACATTATATGTGATTATTTTGGTTACACCCTGTTTCTCCATTGTGTTGTCTTATTTAGTATAACAGTGTGGTGGCCCTCTTTTATGCTACTCAGAAACTGAAAGAACATTAAGAACATAAAAAACATTAAGAACATAGTATATAAAACTTTAAAACAAAAAACTGACAAAAGATCTTCCTGAGCTGAGGTCTTTTTAGTGACCTTAGAAGAGCCTTGATGGTGTGTTGGCTCTGAGGGAAATTCCTCAAACTCTGTTACGTGTTGAGGGCCCTGTCTTACCCCTGTAAGTTGTCCCATGTTTTTAACGTGAATTTCAGATCCCAATCCGAACTTGTAATGATTTTTTTTTTTATTTTTTTTTTTTTATGCCTATACCCTATGAAATTGTGCGCAACCTCCCACCACCATCACAGCAAACAGTCACATTAATACAGTATTTGTTAGTGTGGAGAGATCATGTGGTTCATTGTCACATTTCTATTTTAACAAGTTTTTTTTTGTTGTTGTTTTTTTTTTAAAGACTTATTTGTTTCTAATATTATGACTGTTCCATGAAATGTTTTACCACTTGATACTTGCTGATTCTGCATCTCCTTTAATGTTTGTTACCTTGTAGGAGGAGGGTTGGATGCGCAGATTGGCTAAAAATATCGTTATTCCCTCCTGAAAACGCTCATTTTTTCCTTATAGCTCTGGCGCTGGGTTTCCCGCTGCTGGCCTGTGGATTTTGAGGGTCTCTGTGTGGACCACGTTTGAGCCTTGATTCTTTCGATCGGGTCTGCTGCGGGTTTATACACCGTTACCGGGAGCCCTCTTCTCGCCATATCCGTGGTTGCTTCTTCCGCCGAGTTGTAGAGACACGTCTCATCTCCATAAAACACCCTCAGCTTCGCCAGAAATGGAGTCTGAAAGTGCAGTTTCTTCTCTCGTAGTATCTTTTTAGCGTCGTTGTATTCCCAACGCTTTTTAAGGACCTCCGGGGCGTAGTCGTGCTCCACAAAAACTTTTCTCTCTTGGTGCATAAATCCTTTTTTCTGCCAAGCCAGTCTCAAAACTTCTTCTTTTATTCTGGAGTTGGAGAACTTCACCACCACCGATCTTGGTGGTGCTTCCGCCGACAGCCTTGGGGCTAATGTACGGTGTGCCCTTTTCATCATTCATCAAGAGCGGTCCCCCCTCCTCCTCCTCCTCCTCCCCCCCTCCCCTTGTCATCAGTGAGCAGGACGTGCACAGACAGTTCTCCAGACTGAACCCGCGCAAGGCCCCCGGGCCGGACGGTGTGTCTCCCTCCACCCTGAGACACTGTGCGAAAGAGCTGGCTCCTGTCTTCAGACATTTTTAACACCTCCCTTAAGCAATGTCACGTGCCGACCTGCCTCAAATCCTCCACCATCATCCCTGTCCCCAAGAAGCCACGGATTACTGGACTTAACGACTACAGACCTGTAGCGCTCACCTCTGTAGTCATGAAGTCCTTTGAGCGCCTGGTCCTGTCTCACCTCAAGTCCATCACCACACCCCTCCTAGACCCGCTGCAGTTTGCCTACCGTGCTAACAGGTCTGTGGACGACGCAGTCAACCTGGCCCTCCACTCCATAACTGCAGCACCTGGACTCCCCGGGAACCTACGCCAGGATTCTGTTTGTGGACTTCAGCTCCGCATTCAACACCATCCGCCCCGATCTGCTCTAGGACAAGCTGTCCCTGCTCAACGTGCCTGACTCCCTCTGCAGGTGGATCACCGACTTCCTGACGGACCGGAGACAGCATGTGCGGCTGGGGAAGTCTATCTCAGACTCTGTTAGCATCAGCATTGGATCACCCCAGGGCTGTGTACTTTCCCCCCTACTCTTCTCCCTTTATACCAACTCCTGCACCTCCTCCCACCAGTCTGTTAAGCTGATTAAGTTTGCGGACGACACCACCCTCATCGGGCTCATCTCCAACGGTGACGAGTCCGCCTACAGGGAAGAGGTGGCCCAGCTGGTGTCCTGGTGCAGCCACAACAACCTGCAGCTGAATGCTCTGAAGACAGCGGAGATGATTGTGGACTTCAGGAAAGTCACATCCCCCCTGCCCCCCCTCACCATCACAGGCTCTCCCATCACCTTTGCAGATTCCTTCCGCTTCTTGGGCACCACCATCACCCGAGACCTCAAATGGGAGCCAACCATCAGCTCCCTCATCAAAAAGGCCCAGCAGAGGATGTTCTTTCTGCGGCAGCTGAGGAAGCTCAAGCTACCCACCAAGATGTTAGTGCAGTTCTACACGGCCATCATCGAGTCCATCCTCACCTCCTCCATAACTGTGTGGTACGCAGGAGCCACTGCCAGGGACAGACTAAGGCTGCAGCGCGTCGTGCGCACTGCTGAGAAGGTGATAGGCTGCAAGCTCCCATCTCTCCAGGACCTGTACATCTCCAGGACCCGGAGGCGTGCTGGCCGGATCATAGCCGATCCTTCACATCCTGGTCACGTGCTGTTTGCCCCCCTCCCCTCAGGTAGAAGGCTTCGGTCCATTCGGACTAAAACCTCCCGGCACATGAACAGCTTTTTCCCCCTCTGCCATCAGACTGCTGAACACTAAGTGACTTTTGACTCTCGTGCACTATGTACAGCAGCTCAACCAGACTCATGTCATTCATCACTGTTTTTCTGTTGCATTATTGACTGCACTATGTGGTACTTCACATTATCTGCTACATGCTAATTTTTTAAAACTGCCTTGACTAGTACTACTCATTATTACTAGTATTATTATTATTATTACTTATTATTACTTATTTTTCTACACTTATTGCACGTTTCTAGTCCTTTAGTTTTTTAGTTTATCCCTTTTTCTCATTATGTTTTTAATGTTGCAGCATGGCACCGAGACAAATTCCTAGTTTGTGTATCACATGAACAATGGCAATAAACCTGATTCTGATTCTGATTCTGATTCTATCTTCAAGTCGGTGGATTGGGGAATTTCCAACTTCTGTCTCAGTATGGATTCCACACATGCAGCCATTGTGGTGAAACCGTCCTTGACTCCTTCTTTCAGACCATGAATTCTTATGTTGTCTCTTCTTAGTCTTCCTTCTTGGTCGGTTAGCTTAGCCTCCAGTCTTGACTGTCGTTTAAGTAAATCCAGCACAGTTTCTTCCAGCCCTTTTATTCTTTCCTCTGCTTCCATGATTCGGTCCTCAGCCTGGTCCACTCTGCTGTTTGTCCTTTTTATTTCGTCTTTAATTTCACGAAATTCGGCCCAACACTCTCGGCGAAATTGTCTTAATTCTTGAAGTACCATTTTTAAGCTAACCTTGTTGCTAGCTTCATTCAGTTCCTCTGCTTCTGAATGGATGTCCTCCGGGTCAGATTCTCCGGCCGATGCGTGTCTTAGCCTGGTAAATGTCGATCTCTTCTGTTTTCCTTTAGGCATAATGACTTTGTCTTTTTGATTTTCACTCTTCCAAAAATCCGTTAAATCTGATTTTCAAGGTATTTTCATGGATCGGGTCTGGGAGCTTCAGCGTTAAGCTGCTATCACCATGGTGTCCAGACCGGAAGTCCTGAACCTTTTTTTTTTTTTTTTTTTTTTTTTACAAACATAGCACACACAGTCAAACACTAACACAAAAGTAATTTAAAAATTAAAAAGAACAATAACAAAATAACCAAAAAAAAAAGTGTAATAAAAACAACAACAGCCATTAACAAAAACAAGTCAACAACAATGCTCCTCTGTTTAGTCTAGGTAATCTATTACATAAGAATACATAATATACATTCACCAGCTTGGAATTTGCAAGGTCCACACATATTATTCACCTTTTTCTTCAGAAGTTATGTTTAATTTCTTTACATAATCAATGAAAGGTCTCCATATATTCTCAAACACATTTTCCTTTGATTTCAGTATATATGTTATTCTTTCTAGTGGGAGGTTTGTTAACATCTGTCTTAACCACTGAGTCACATCTGGTCTATGAGTCTTTTTCCACAGTAGTGCAATACATTTTTTGGCATTAAGCAAACTGAGGTCTATGAATGCTCTTTCACTCTTATTAAAGTTATGTTTTTGTGGATACAGACCCAACAAAACAGTTTAGGGTTCAATGTGATTTGTTTTGAAATTATTTTTTCAATTGTTACCCTCACCTCTTCCCAAAACATTCTGATTTTTCTACATTCCCATAAACAGTGAAATAGGGTTCCTTTACTTTCCATACATTTTGTGCATGTATCTGGTATGTTTTTGTTATATCTACTTAATTCCACTGGTGTAACATACATCCGCATTAACCATTTAAAATGTATCAGTTTAAGACGTACATTTATTGATTTGGTTTGAGCTCCTGCACAAGCCATTTCCCATTGTTCCTCTGAAATTTCAATTTGCAGGTCTTCTTTCCAGTCATTCAGTCTTTTCTGTGAGTTTTCACTTGAGAATAGTGTCAATAAGTTGTAAAACTCTGAAATAATACCCTTTCTCTTACTATCTTTCATCAAAATTTTTTCCAAAGTTGAATAAATAGGTCGGGTGAGAGCATTATTTTGATTTGAACGAATAAAATTTCTAAGCTGAAGATATTTAAAAAAGTGTGTTCTATTAAGATTGAATTTAATCCACAGTTCTTCAAAAGACATTATGTTATCTGAGCGTGACAAATATAAGTCTTGAATCTTTTGAATCCCTTTTAAATTCCATACTTTAAATACAATATCCGCTCTCCCTGGTGTAAAATATTGATTACCCCATATTGGGCTAAATTGTGACAGTGAGTGTGGTTCTTTTAAATATTTTTTAGTTTCACACCATATTTTGATCATGTACAATTGGATTTTTAACTTGTTTCTGTAATTTTTTAGCCGAGTCTGAGTATATGAATAAGGGAAGAGGTAAAGGTAAATTGTATGATTCCATTTCAGTCCAGTGAGGAGGATCATTTGATGAAAAATAGTATGTCATAGACCTCAGTTGTGCTGTCCAGTAATACAACATAAAGTTTGGACATTTCAGACCTCCACGATCAAATGGTAAGTATAGTAAGGACAAACGTAATCTAGCCTTCCTATTGTTCCATATAAATTCCACTAACTTTTTTTTAATTCTTGAGAATAGATCTGAAGGTGGTGGTAAAGGAATGTTTTGAAATAAATAAAGTATTTTTAGTAAGATATTACTTTTAAGTATATTAATTCTCCCGATCATCGACATTGGTAGTGACATCCATCTCTGAAGTAACTCATTAATATCTGTCATTAAGGCTTCATAGTTGGCATTGGCAACTGATTCTAGCTTAGGCAAAATTTGAATTCCTAAATATTTAAACTGATCTACAACATTGAATTGGTTTACCTCAGGAGATGGATGATTTCTCTGGGTCTCATTTAACATTAATATTGAAGATTTTGTTTTGTTCATTTTATATCCTGATATATCCCCAAGGTTCTTTATTAAATTTAACAAGGTCGGAATTGATTTTTTAAAATTTGACATAAACAAAATTATGTCATCGGCATACAGGGAGATTTTATGTTCTGTTGGTCCTACTTTAATTCCATATATTTGTGGGTGTAAACGTACTGCCATCGCTAAAGGTTCAGTTGCCATAGTAAACAATAAAGGTGAAAGTGGACAGCCTTGTCGACATCCTCTATTGATTTTTATTGATTTTGAGATATTGCTGTTTGTTAGGATTTCTGCTGTAGCATTATTGTATATTATCTGGACCTATTTTATGAAATTATTTCCAAGTCCAAACCTTTGTAGGACTTCAAAAAGATAGGGCCATTCGACCCTATCAAAGGCCTTTTCGGCGTCCATTGATAGGAGAGCTGTATCTGGTGCTTCTTTATTGGAAAAAAATAATATTAAATAGTCTTCTTACATTATGGAAGCCTGGTCTTCCCATTATAAAGCCATTCTGATCTCAGTTAATAATATTTGGTAATATTTCTTGTAGTCGTTTTGCTAAAATTTTACAGATTATTTTAAGATCAGCATTTAATAGGCTTATTGGTCTCATGTTTTCACATTTATTAGAGGGTTTACCTGGTTTTAGCAACAGTATAATTAAGGCGTTATTCATGTATGGTGGTAAATTACAATTTTGAAATGCTTCTAAAACCATTTCCAAAAGTGGTTTCATTAATTTGTTCTTAAATTTTTTTTAGAGGTCAACTGGAAGACCATCTGGTCCTGCTCTTTTTCCTGATTTCATATTATCAATGGCTAGCCCAACTTCTTCTTGACTAATTTTAGACTCCAGTATCTCCCTGTTTTCATTTGGAATACCTGGTATGGATAATCCACCCAAAAACCCATTTAGTTTTGTTAAGTCAGTTTCATTTTTTGTATCATATAGTTTTTCATAATAATCTCTAAAGGCTCTATTAATTTCTAAAGGATCTATAACTACCTGTCCGTTACTTATAATACTGGTAATTGGTGTTTTAGATTCTAATTGTTTAATCTGCCATGCCAATAATTTTCCTGATTTTTCACCTTATTCATAAAAAGTTTGCTTCAATCTTAGAAGACTTGAGGCAGCTCTATTTGCTGATTTTTTGTCATATTCAGCTCTCAGAATCAGTAATTTGTCCTCTGCATCCTTGGTCATTTATGTTAATTTAAATCATTAAATACAATTTTATTAATATTTTTTTCTTTGTAATGACTGTTAAATTATTGTTCTGTTCTGACTGCAAAGTTATGGCCAAAAATATAAATTGTTATAAGGAAAAAGTAAAAAAACAATACCACAGTCTGTTTCAAATTTATTTAAAAAACACTAATTTTATTTTAAAAAACAGACAAAAATAAGCCATAAAATAATCCACAAATTTATAATAAAGTTTCAAATGTACAAGAAAAGTCAATTTTACAAGAGGAAATTACAAATTTGAGGAAAATGGTTTCAAATTTAGGCAAATTTACAGAGAAAAGTAGAAAACTATAAGAAAATTGTTATAAATTTTGGAGAAAAGCCTCAAACCTTCAAGACTGAAGTCATTACTCGAGTTTTAAGTGGGTGCTCTTTGTGCCCTTAACTAGAAATTTTTGGCTGCCTCCTTTAATTTACATGGCACTTGATATTTTCTAACCTGTTTGTATACCACCATAGACAGAGAGAGAAGCTGAATTAGACAGAGCTCAGAGAGGGCAAGATTAGACAGAAGAGAGGAGCCAAGGAGAGGAAAGTGTTCATGCAGAGGGTCCAGGAGAGGTGAGAGCAGAGGAAGGAGAGAAGGATGACACCAGTAAAAAGTCCAAATACAGGACGTCTGGGTGCGACCGCAAATGGCCCAATATTCCAACATTCAAGCCTTGGTTGTACAACACTTCAAACTGTAAGTTCCATATGCACGGCAGTGGCTCAGGAGGTAGAGCGGGTCGTCCAATAACTGAATGGTTGGTGATTCGAATCCCGCTCTCCCCAGATATCCTGCCGTTGTGTCCCTGGGCAAGACACTTTACTCATCTTGCCTCCAGTGTCCAAAACACTGGGTATAAATGTTCGGTGGTGGCCGGAGAGGCCGTTGGCCAGGATTGGCAGCCACGTTTCCGTCAGCCTGCCCCAGGGCAGCTGTGGCTACAGTAGTAGCTTGCCACTACCATTGTCTGTCTGGAGTGAATGCATAATGTATCTATAAAAAGTGTCTATGATAAAGCGCTATATAAATGTGATGCATTATTATATGCAAAAATAAATAGCATAAAATTAACATATTCATACATATGTTTTCTGCCCCGCAGAAAAAAATGTTGCCACCACGCCAAGGTCTTTAAGCCAGAGGAAACACTGGACTCATCTAATTAGTAGCAGCCGGCATCAAAGCAATCATGGTGTTCATGTATTACTTACTTGGACCCAGAGCAGGAGAGCAACTGTTGCCATCTTCACCACCCGGGAGTGTTTTAAAAATGCTGATTTTGATGTTCGTTTTAGGAGGTTGACGTGACATATCACCCTCATATAATGGTAGGGGAAACACTGCGGAGTTTTGACTCTTGGACAGCGATGCTAGACACACTTGGCTGGTGGCTGGAACCATCATAACAGCGGCACACTCCTGAACTCCTACCGGTGACTGTTTTGACATGAGTTGTTCACATGCATGCTTGCGGAGTGACATCCCTTCATTTTTATTCTTAGTGAAAATATTATATATGTCAGTTGTGGCAAACCTGTGGCTCTTGAGCTGTGTGGGGCTCTTTTACAGTTCTTTTCTCTTTTTTAATTGGTTCCTGTTTGGCTCTTTTTTAAAAATTATATATTTTTCTTAGCATGGCAGCTCAGTTTTTGGTGTGGCAGTCTGCCACGCAGAAATGTTACTAGCAGAAACCCTGTAAAACACTACCATGCAAAGTGAAAGCCATATATCAATAACACCCAGAAATTCTGCTCTGGGCCCAAGTTCATCTGAGACTGACTGTCAAAAGTGGAAAAGTGTGCTGTGGTGAGTCCATATTTCAAATTATTTTTGGAAATCATGGACATTGTGTGTCCTTTGGGCTACAGAGGAAAAGGACCATCCATACTGTTATCGGTGCAAAGTTCATCTGTGATGGTATGGGGGTGTGTTAGTGCCCATGGCATAGGTAACTTACTTGACAGTTAATTTAATCTGGGAAGGCACCATTAATGCTGAACAGTACATATGGTACAATCTACACAAAGCGCAAAGTATGACAACAGAAACCCCGGACTGTTGAACAAGTGAAGTCATACACCAAGGAAGAATGGTTCCCTTCCACAGGCCAAAAACATGCAAGTTAGGTTAATTGGAGACTCTGAAGTGGCCCTAGGTGTAAATGTGTGTGTGAATGGTGAAGGGCTTGGTGCCATACCGTGGCTGCCTCATTCATCCAATTGGATGCCCTGAATTTCCCTCTGGGGATTAATAAAATATACAAAAAAAAAATTAAAATTAAAAAATAACCGTTTGCCAACTAGCTCAAGGTGTTAAGATCCAAGATCAGTGTGGGGTCTGTGGAACAAAAATTATCCATGACCATTTGTTCATGCGGATGTTGTCTGCATGATGGATTCTCTGGTTGCTCACACCTTTCCAGAAGCAAGAACAAGTCACATGCTGCCAGGCTCTTGTCCATGTGCCAAGAAAACCAGGAGGACTTCTTTGACAGACTAATCATGCAGGATGAAACATGGGTCCATCACTATGATCCAGAGACTGAAGCCCAGCTGAAGCAATGGAAGCATTATGATTCACTATCTCTAAAGAAGCCATGTGTCCAACCCTTTGCAAGCAAGGTCATTCTTGTTTGAGTACTGATGTCTGGATTTCCTGGCAAAGCATAATAATAATAATGGATTGCATTTGGTATAGCGCTTTTCATGACACCCAAAGATATTCTTCAATGAGTCCATTATTCATTTACTCCACAGACAATGGCAGTGATAAGCTACTTCTGTAGCCACAGCTACCCTGGAGCAGACTGATGGAAACATGTCTGCTAGTCCACACCAACCACCACCGAACATTTATCACATTCATACACCAGTCTCATGAACCATGAACACACTGGAGGCAAGGTGGGTAAAGTGTCTTGCCCAAGGACACAACGGCAGGGTAGGGGGAGTGGGATTTGAACCACCAACCCTCCGGTTTTTGGACAACCTCAAATCAAAATCAAATCAACCTTTATTGTCATATTGCTGTACATACAACAGTAGTGCAGGCAAGATGAAATTGCATTTCTCTCGGCATCCATATTGTTAAAGAACATGATTTAAGACACACTCACACATATCTTCACCCCCCACCCCACCACATCCATTTACGCATCCCTGAGACATACTTGAAAAAACTAACTAACTATAATATACAAATAATGTACATAATGCACATAATGTCTGTAGGTGCAGTAGTGTATACGAGAGATTTCGGATCATCTGTTCAGCATCCTAACAGCTTGTGGAAGGAAGCTGTTAATCAGTCTGGTGGTTCTGCCTCTGATGCTCCGGAATCGTTTGCCAGATGGCAGAAGTTCAAAGTGTTTATGTATATGTTTATGCAGAGGGTGAGAACGGTCCTTGACAATGTTCAGTGCCCTGCTCCTACAACGGTTCTGAAAAAGTTCTTGGACAGAAGGGAGGGAGACTCCAATTACCCTCTCAGCCCCCTTGACTATCCTCTGCAGGGCTTTTTTGTCTGACATACTGCAGCTGGAGTACCATGTAGCAATGCAGTACGTCAGAACACTCTCCACCACACCTCTGTAGAAGGTCTTGAGGATGCAAATGGGGAGAGAGGCCTGTTTGAGTTTCCTCAAGAAGTGCAGTCTCTGCTGGGCCCGCTTCCTGATCCCCAAGGAATTCTTGCTCCAGGTCAGGTCCTGCGAGATCTGCACTCCGAGGAACTTGATGTTCTCCACTCTCTCTACTAAACAGCCGCCGATGCTGAGGGGGACGTGTTCAGGCTGTGACTGCCGGAAGTCGATAATCATCTCCTTCGTTTTGTCTACGTTGAGCACCAGATTGTTCTCCCTGCACCAGCCCTCCAGGTCTCTCACTTCTTCCCTGTACATTGATTCCTCATCCCTCTGAATAAGTCCCACCACCGTGGTGTTGTCTGCAAACTTAATAATCTGGTTCCCCTTGTGTCTGGATACACAGTCATGTGTTAGAAGTGCAAACAACAGTGGACTGAGTACGCAGCCTTGAGGGGATCCGGTGCTCAGCGTGACAGAGTTGGAGATGTTGTTTCCAACCCGGACAGACTGAGGTCTCTCAGTCAGGAAATCCAGGATCCAGATACATGTGGCGGTGTTCAGACCAAGTAGGAGTAATTTCTCCATCAGTCTCTGGGGAATAATGGTGTTGAATGCTGAACTAACTACTAACTAACTAACTAACCTGCACTTATATAGCGCTTTTCTAGTCACAAAGACCACTCAAAGCGCTTTCACTAGTACTAACCCTCTATTCTAAGGCCCTATAGGAAACAGATATCTAGGGACAATTTAGAACAGTCAATTAACCTAACATGCATGTCTTTGGATTGTGGGAGGAAACCGGAGCCCCCGGAGTAAACCCACGCAGCACAGGGAGAACATGCAAACTCCACACAGAAAGGTTCCAACCCCTGCCAGCCTGGGGATTCAAACCAGGAACCTTCTAGCTGTAAGGCAACAGTGCTAACCACTGCACCACCGTGCTGAACTGAAATCAATGTACAGGAGTCTGGCGTAGATGTCTTTCTGATCCAGGCGGGTGGTGACTATAGCATCCTCCGTGGAGCGGTTTGAACGATATGCAAACTGGAGCGGGTCATGTGATGCAGGGAGGCAGGCTGTAATGTGTGGTTTGACAAGCCGTCCAAAACACTTCATCACAATTGGTGTCAGTGCAACAGGACGATAGTCATTCAGAAAAGACACAACTGGTTTCTTTGCCACCGGTACAACGATAGAGGTCTTGAAGCATCTGGGAACGATGGCCTGACTCAGGGAGATGTTATAAATGTCAGTCAGTACATCTGCCAACTCACTCGCACAGTCTTGAAGCACACGTCCTGGGATGTTGTCCGGATCTGCAGCTTTACATGGGTTGACTCTGGTTAGGGTCCTCCGTGTGTCCGCTGTGTTGATGGTAAAAGCTGGTCCGACCGATGGTGGGGATGGGCCAGCCCTCCCTCTGATTGTCGGGTTTGATGCTTCAAAACGTGCAAAGAAGTTGTTGAGCCTGTCTGGAAACGAAGCGTCGTCATCATCGACCCCCTGCCTAGACTTATAGCCTGTCAGTGTCCGAACTCCCTGCCACATCTGCTTGGCGTTCCTAGTGTCACAGAGGTGTCCCTGGATTTTCTCTGTATAGGCGCGCTTCGCCGTCTTAATTTCCTTTGAGAGCGCAGACCTGGCTGAGCGGAGGGCGATCCTGTCCTTCGCTCTGAAGGCTGCATCTCTGGCTGTAAGCAGCGAGCGCACCTCTGCAGTCATCCAGGGCTTATGGACTCCCCGCATAGTGATGGTCTTCACTGTAGTGACATCCTCTGTGCACTTCGCGATGTAGCTGGTGACCGTTTCAGCATACTCCTCCACATCCGTCTTGTCTTCCTGGGAGGCTGCTATTTTGAAGACCTCCCAGTCTGTGTGCAGAAAACAGTCTTTCAGTGCAGAGGTTGCACTCTCTGGCCAAATCCTGATTTGTTTCACTACTGGCCTGCTGCGCTTCAATAAGGGTTTGTAGGCAGGCACCAGCATCACGGATATGTGGTCAGAAAGGCCGAGGTGGGGGCGGGGTATTGCCTTATAAGCATCTGTGTTTGTGTACACTAAGTCCAACATATTCTCTCCTCTGGTCTTAAAGTCTACACATTATTTAAACTTGGGGAGCACAGTCTTTAAGCTGGTGTGGTTAAAATCCCCCGCAACCACTACAAAACTGTCCGGATGTGAAGTTGGATTTCGCCAATTGCATCGTGTAGTTCCCCGAGTGCCTTCTTAGCATTAGCGTTAGCATTAGCGCTCGGCGCTATGTAAACAGCCGCTACAAACACGTTGCTGAATTCCCTTGGCAGATAAAATGGCCGACAATTTACAATAAGGAACTCCGCCAACGGAGAGCAGTGTTTAGATACTAACGTGGCGTTAACGCACCAGTTCTAGTTAACATAGATGCATAGGCCCCCCCCCCACGGCTCTTACCGGAGCTCGCCATTTCTCTGTCTGCCCGGAACAATGCATCTTCTAGTTGAATGGCCTCGTCAGGGATGTCGTGGAGCCACGTCTCCATGAACGTAAGCACACAGCAGTCCCTCCACTCTCTCCGGGTTTCTCTCAGCAGCCGCAGCTCGTCCAGCTTGTTGTCAAGGGAGTGGACGTTAGAGAGAATGAGCGACGGTACCGCTGGTCTGGAGGGGTTAGCCTTTAGCCTAGCATGGATCCCGGCCCTTTTTCCACGCTTTTTCTTGCGTTCCCTTCGCTTATGCTTCCTCCTCTCCTGGGTAGCTTCTAGCGGGGACTCCGCCAGAATTCCATGGTGGCGTAGAATGTCCAAGTCACAACCGAGCGCCGCGATTCTTGCAGAGTGCAGTACCTTGATGTTTAATAAGGTCTGACGGTTGTAGGTTTTACAGAATGTACGTCTGGGATGATCAAAACACTCAAAACTCTCACACTCGCTGATGCCAAGAGGGGCTGATGCGTCCATGCGCGCCGCCATCATCAAAAGTGATGATGCAACCTGATGTACCTCCTGAGCTACTGCCACAATTAAGGGGACTTACTACACTTCATTGCTGCAGAAATTGTGGAAGGCCATCAAAACCAAGAAGCTGGCATGCTGACCAAAGGTTTCCACCTCCTTCCTGCAAGACAACGTGGGTTCACAACTGGCATGTTGCCCAGAGAGAAGTACAGCTGCAGCTATGAAATCCTTCCTCACCTCCCTTAAGGTGGATTCATGCTGTACCTCTGCTGTCCGTGTCTGCTCGGCCGCGAGGCTTGTGTGACATCATCCATCCATCCCTCTTCTTCCGCTTGATCCTTTTCGGGTCGCGGGGGGCTGGAGCCTATCCCAGCATCTTTGGGCGAGAGGCAGAGTACACCCTGGACAGATCTCCAGTCCATCGCAGGGCCAACACAGAGAGACAGACAACCATTCACTCTCACATTCAGACCTAAGGGCAATTTAGAATCCCCAGTTTGATGCCAATTAACCTAACTTGCATGTTTTTGGCATGTGGGAGGAAACCGGAGAAATCCCGGAGTAAACCCACGCAGACACGGCGAGAACATGCAAACTCCACACAGATCACTGTTGGTTGGGGGCTGGGATCGAACCCAGGATCCCCTGGCCAAGGGTGAGTTGCTGTGCTGCCGCAGTGTTAACCACTCCGCCACCGTGCCGCCCTTGTGTGACATCATATTACATCATAGTCTGCAGTCCGCGGATGTCTGTAGAGCCCCTCCATGGCCGTCTGTGTGCAGCCTAACTTTTCTGACCATGCAACTTGACCACGTTGACTGCGCATGTGCAAAATTGAACCTCCCATTCACGCTACCAACACAGCATACAAAGTCAAAGTAGACGAAGACGATGAAGAGGAAGACGAGAACAAACATACATGAATCGTTTTGCAGCAGCAGCAGCTTGAGTGGAGAAGAGTGCTGAAAAACGGTTATTCCCCCTTTTCCTTGAAACGATGCCATTGTTGTTGCTAAAAAAAATGTGCATTGATCTCATGTTTCTTCACCTTTATATAGCCATTAGACAAACTGGCATGTTAGCGCATTTGCGCTACCCATAGGACTGGGGTGAAATTACAAATAGTAGTTATGTGCATGCCTCAACCGCTTGGTCTAGTAGACGAAAAAAGTGACGCATATACACAACCCCATCCCCACTGGCCTCGTCCAAAGTACACTTCAGCGGACCAGAGCAGAAAGATACCATGAATCCAGCTTACACTCACAACTTTGCATCATCAGAGTTTCACCGCGTTCCAACCATGAAGTCATTTCTGAAGGGTAAATACTTCCAAGACGATTAAACGCTGATTTCTGAGGTCAAGTCACAGCTTTTGTCTCAACCTGCAGACTTCTACAGGCAAGGTCTTGCTCCTGCTGGAAGTGTGTGACCCTTGGTGGGTACCTATGTAGAGAAAGACTAATGACTCTGTCAAGTTTGGTTCCTATTAGTCCATGGGAAATGAGTCAGGGGAAATCTTTAATGAGCAGCCCTAGTATGCAGCTATAAACATAAATGAAAGCTTACTTGTGGAATGACATTATGAAAAATAAATTAACATGTTCACAATATTCTTTCACCTGCACTCTTATTCATACTTGTGTAATTAATGTAATGAGATAAGGCTACTTTTGCTGAAGAACAGTTTCTGGCTGCTCTAACCTCTGGATGACAGCAGCAGCCATACAGGCGTTGAACGTGTGTGGGAGAGAGAACTAGGAACAGACAATAGTAAGCAAGTCGCGGCAGAGGCTAATTATGAAATCTTGAACTAAAAGTGTGACTGGATGCCGCCACAAATAAGGTAAAGTGTCATTCATTCATTTTTTTAGACGTAACGTTGTCATCATGTGACTGGTTTATCCGCGTTTACGGTCACTATCAACATTATATCACTGTTAGCCATTGAGTAGCTAGCATCATAACAGGACCCGCAACGGACCTTTCCGCTTAAAACACTACATCTACTGGATTATTTACGGGCATGCTGAACAGAGTTAATTTAGTCTGCTTACCTCTTACTGTACGTAGTTGCATTCTTGTGCGTGACGGACAAAATTCATGTTGATTGCCGTTGATGCTAGTAGCCATTAGCTTTGTTAACTTGCATGCACATGAAACACAACCGAGCACGAGACAGACAACGTTAAAGACGACCTGACAGCATTTAAATACACATTAACTTCTTTCAAATAACATATGCTTGTTGTCTATTTATGTTGTTATTTGTGTTTACTGCCGCTGTTCACCATTTTTCAGACGTTTGGTTTAGCTAGGCTATCTCACTTTTGAGGAGTTTACACGTGTCCAATGTGCGTATGACATACTGCAGCCAACATGTTTGTAAATTTTAAAGTTTAATCCTATAGCAATAAGATATATGGTATGAGCCAATTTAGGCATTTAGATTTATATGCAGTTTCATATTTCAAAAGGAGAAAAAAATCAGTTCTAGAAGATCACAATAGTCTGAAGCTGTTATTGTATTGCGCATTAATCTAAACCTCTAAGGTTAAGTTTTAAAATCTTGACAGGTATTAAACCATTTGTACAAAACCAGCTTTTTTGTACCCTCGCAGTATGTTGTAAATAGTGTAATTCTGCAGCTATTAATCAATTGCATGTTGACTAGTAGTTCAAGATTTGTATTTATTTTGTTATTATTAAAATATTTGATCAACGTGTTCTATGGAAATTAAATGATTGCTGTTACATGATTAAGTTATCTACTTTTAAATGCACACCCTCATTCTTAATTAAGTCACTGATGTGATTGATTTGACCAGTTGCCGTAGCAAGTTGCACCTGCTGCAGAAATGCACATTTGCATATGTGCCAGCTGTGTTCTGCTTTAAATGATACCAAGGGGTTTCACCATTGGTAAAGGGTAAAACTTTACCCAGAGGGTTTTACCTCTGAGTTAATTTAGATAGTAAGGTACTCTTCTCCATTCTGTTTGTCCAGAGGTACCAGATGAGTGTTTTCAGAAAACACAGCTCTCCATGTTGGAGGACTGCAGTCATGAATTAAAATACAGCCTGTGGGTGAGTGCACCCCCCCCCCCCCCCATGTTTGCTTGAAGCTCTGTGTGATTATTACTTTGCTGTTTCTGTGTGAGTTGTGTACAGCATTGCCTTTATGATGTTTGTAGAGTTTTTGTTTAAACAGAAGTGAGTGTGCTAAAAAAAAAGACCATGGCTGTGTTCATCCAGCTACTTATGAGGGGAATAGATCTGTTTTTTGCTTGAATCTGTTTGGAGAGCGCGTTTGCTCAGAAAGTCTCGGGCGTCTGTGTGTGGCTGGCACAACCTTTAGCCAGAAGGATGGAAGACTCATTCTTTGTCTTTCAATTGCCCTCTTTGTCATTCTTTTTACTTGAGGGCCCTTTGTGTTAACATGCATAAAACAAAAAGACCAGCAGCTACTTTGGATGCCATTTTGTTTTTCTCACTCTGCCGTCCGTGGTTACATATATATCCATGGCACTTATTATTGTACTGCCATTCTAAAATAACATCACTTTTGTAGTATAATTGGAGTGGGTTTCCTTTCCTTCTTTTTCCAGCTCTTCAGTTTTCTTTGTGTTTAAGAAGTTTCATCATCCTGAGCTGAGGAATGACAAACATGACTGTGGCAAATGCAAAATCTGGCTCAGGTATGCTTTCAAACTCCTGACTAGGCTTTTGGACTAGAACTGTGGCAATATTGTTTTAAAAAAGACTTAATTATCATTGTGCCCACTGCTTAGAAATAGTTGTGGGTATGGCCTGTGAAGGTTCACATTTTTATGGAGGCCCTTTTTTCATGGGGGGGGGGGGGGAAAGGCAATTATTTCCTGTTTATTTCTTTAATAATTCATGGAAATGGATCGTTATTCAAATGAAGAGGCAGTTATCACTGCTAAGCACTAAAATCACTATATTGTTATCATTTTTTTTTTAACTTATCATGCAATTAACAAAGAAGTGAAGCTTTTAAGGCCTGGTGCACACAACAGCGTTTTTGTTTAGACGCGGGGAGAAACATCTGCGTGCACACGGCACATCACAGAAGCAACCACGTGTGCACATGGATTCACTGAAAGTGTGAAAACTGATGTTGTAACTAGAGGATGATGTTACTTTGGATTATAAAACCACAACTATAAGTGCCAGAGTCCCCCTGCAAAAATATTTATATATATTTTAAGTTCAAAGAATGAGGGAGTCCTAAATAAATAATTATACAACAGTTAGTTCCGACCGAGCAATTTGCTTGGACAATAGGGATTCCGGGAGTTGCTAAAATCCATGATAATTTTGACCTTGCTGGCTAAATGAGTCACTTTGAGGAAATTATCAAAACTGAGGTAACATTTTTTCCATATTCTGTATTGAAAGACCTTCAAAATGATATTAAATATGTAGGAAGTGCGCAAAAACGGACCCAGAAAAAGCTGATTTGTTTATATTTTGGCTAGATTTAAAACTCGCGTTTGATTGGTTGGGAGTTATGTCTTCCTCCAAAACATATATATTTTTTACAAAGTACAGTTTCTAAGCTTTACAGTGATACCAGGCACTCATGTGGGTTTTCCCGGGACTTGCTGCTAGCAAACAAAGAGTCATGATTTATGACTTCTCCTGCCTGTAGCTCGTAATGACATGGTGCACATTCCGAGTCATTGCCAGCACGGGTCACAATTGCACTGCATTTCATTGCATATGTATCACTCCGCTTCAAAGGTGTTTGTGTAACTGTTAATTACTAGTTTACTGTCCAGGTCTGCAGACTTGAGAATCGCACTACTGTGTTGGATACCTTAATTTCCACAGTGAGGTGCTGTTTGAAAAGAAATATACATCCGTGACCCGGAAGTCCCACCCTTTTGAAAAAACTTTTACAGCATCTGCCCTTGTGTAAACGTTGTTAAGCTATTTCACGTCTGTTATAGGCAGTGCTAGAGTTAGATTTATTGTCTCAATTCATCATCATCATCATCATCATGGCTGCACGGTGGCGCAGTGGTTTAGCATTGTGGCAGCACAGTTTTACCCTCAGCCGGGGGACCGCGGGGATCATGAGATCGTGGGTTCGATCCCAGCCCCCGACCAACAGTGAGCTGTGTGGAGTTTGCATGTTCTCCCTGTGTTGCGCGGGTTTACTCCGGGATTTCTCCGGTTTCCTCCCGCATACCAAAAACATGTAGGTTTAGGGCGCTCGCGCACGCAGCGACCAGCAGCCGGTGGCTTGTCACCAGACTGCAAACCAAGTCTACCTACGGGTACAAATAAGTAACAAAAAAAAAAAAAAAAAAAAAAATAGCAGTCTGTCGGGGGCGACAATGACTGTTTCGTTTAGGTCTGACAAGATTCCTCCACGCAGCTCTGTAATTCGCCTTCCGCTGCCAGGAACTCCTGACCTTGTTAACCCGGGCGATGTCCGAGCCGGTATGAGTTGCTCTCTGACTGACCATTTAATGAAACTGCTTGCAAGGTATTTGAGTACCGCTAGCTGTTGTGGACTAGCGACACATTCTTGGCAGATAGAGGTATTATCAGTGGCAAGGACAGGCCAAGACAAACTGACTCCAGTATCTGTTGCAGTGACTGACCAGATGATAGGTTTGTTTACCTCTGCTCTTTGCAATAAACCACAATACCTTTGTGGTGATTAACTCTTTGTTTCATCTGTAAATGCCAAGGAAAAGTGAGCGAAGTGTGCTAAAGCCAAATCGTTAGCCTGCTAACTAGCAATGCATTGGCTACAGTTTAATCTGGGCGTTTTTGGTACCAAGTGCCAACTCAGCAGGTGACTGGTATGTATTAATAAACAATGACTTTTGCACTTGACAATATTTAATTTGTTCACATGTGTGTGAAATGACAATAGATGTCTTCATGCTGATTGCGATGTTTAGCAACAGCTACTGGCTACATTTAAAAGGGACTATTGTTTCCTCAGCTGCACAAAATAACTGGTTAATAATAAATAACAAGTCATTATATTTTGTCCAGTATTGCTGTCATTTAATAAATTGCTTGCCAGAACTGTTGTATAAAAGCAATATTGCACTCGAGGTCATTACGGTATCATGAATATACTAACTGCGGGTGTGATAATCTAATGCCCTCTGTTAGACATGTCAAACCCACAGTTACTATATTCATTGATACTGTGCTCAGTCTTGTGTAATATTACTTAAATAAATAACCTGTGTAATTGTGGGCAATAAAAAAAAAAATCTGACTTACTGATAGGGTTGTGCCTTATCATATTCAGAATAATACCGGTATAAATTTTTATACCAGTGTAAAAATGAATATAGCAATATTTGGGGTCTGCTGCGTGATGACGTCACACGTTATGCTGCTGATGGATGTTACACGTTACCATAGAAACCACAAAACAAACTTGGCGTGGAAAGCTACCGCTCCATGGTCAGAGCATTTATGTTGAGTTGTGTTGAAATACTGCAATGTTTAAAAAACAAAAACAAAAAAAAAAACTGGTATAGCAGTCCAGATAATCTGCCCACTTTTTTTCTGCACGTACAACACGTCAACAACACCATTCGCCTTGGAGTGGTGTTATTTATTTTTAAGGTAAGTGACATTTTAGGGATGTATTTCAGTCTGGTTATAAATTTGATGATTATTTTTCTCTGTAAATTTCTCTGTGGGCAGCACGGTGGAGCAGTGGTTAGCCTTACAGCCTTACAGCTAGAAGGTTCCAGGTTCGAATCCCCAGGCTAGCAGTGGTAGGAACCTTTCTGTGTGGAGTTTGCATGTTCTCCCTGTGCTGCGTGGGTTTACTCCGGGGGCTTCGGTTTCCTCCCACAATCCAAAGACATGCATGTTAGGTTAATTGATTGTTCTAAATTGTCCCTAGATATGTCTCCTTAGAGTAGAGGGTTAGTGCTAGTGAAGCGCTTTGAGTGGTCTTTGAGGCTAGAAAAGCGCTATGTAAGTACAGGCCCTTGTCCTTGTAAGGCTGCATCTATTGCGTAAAAACAAAGTTTTATATATACCATTAAGAGCCCTTTTTATGCCTAATCCTAACTATAAACCCATAAAGCTTAAAGTTTAATCATGGAACTTGTATTTCTGTGAGAAATACAAGTTCCTTCCTCTGTGTGACTCCCTGTGCTTGTTGCTGCTTTACCAGAAATGGTGGATGTCCTTCCTGAATTATGGTATTCAGTCCCTGCCCAACTGTTGTTCTTGCTCAGTTCAAGTTTAATCATAGAGATTTTTTTTTCAGTTTGATCTTTGTCAGTAATATTTTTGCTTACATTTCTTAATCTTTTGTACTTCATAAAAGTAGTAATGATTGTGGTCAGATGCTTTGAATTCAGTAAGCCAAATCTTGGACTATATTTGTTTTTTCAGCCATGCAGCAGGTGCTGGACAATTTGAAAGATCTGCCACCAGGCACAGGAGCTAAAGATATTGACCTAATCTTCCTCAAAGGCATCATGGAGAGCCCCATTGTTTGCTCCCTTGCCAAGGTAATGTGTGGTCTCTTTTGTACTGCTATTGTATGGATTTCTGTGCATTGTAGTACTTGCAAATGATTGTATGCCTACATAAATCTCCTTTGCTGGATATGAAGTGCTATAGGAAAGAAGGGCAAGTGTGACTGTAATCAGGGGTATCACGTCACACCTCTGTGGTCAAGTTGGGCTGTTTCTGACAGTGTTTTAAAAATTGGCCAACCAGCATGGAACCGGTGCTTGTGTGTGAAGTTGAAGAAGTGGGAGAACAAAGCTTAAACAGGAAATGCCTGTTGTATAAATAAGCATGTTCACTTTCAAAAAGCAAACTCTTACTACCCCTGTGTTGGGTTAAGTTACTTGCAGTGCAGTCTATAGCCCCCACACCTGCTTGGGAAAATGGTCTGTTTCTGCATTGAACTTTTCATTTGTGCTTTTATGATTTTTTGAAGTATTAAATCTTTTATTGGTCCCCAGCGAGCTGCTCTCAGCTTGATCTTTAGAGGTCATGCAGTCCCCCAATTTTCTCCAGTTTGGCTCCAAATAGTCTGTTGTTAGTGCATCATTTATTTATGTTTGTGCTCTCAAAATTGTCATTTGTACTTTTACAGTTTTTAAATATTTTTCATTTCCTATGATGGAATTGTGCTTTTATGGTTTTTGAGATATCTAAAAATATTGGTTTGATTTTCCAGCTATAACAGTGAGCATGCACTAAATTTAAACATCTTAAGCCCAATTCATAGTGGCAAAAATGTGCTGGTACACGAGCGAGCGCAGTGGACGCATTCATGCGCAAACCCTATGCAGAGGGTGAGCACTGACCAAGTGCATGCTGGCCCCTAAAAAGTGACCGTGCATACAAGAACGCAGTGGTTGTAGTGAACTGCACGTCCATCCATCCATCTTCTACAGCTTTCTGGAGGTCCGGGTCGCGGAGGCAGCAGTTCAAGCAGAGAAGCCCAGACTTCCTTTTCCACAGCCACCTGCTCCAGCTCTTCAGAGAGGATACCAAGGCGTTCCCAGACCAGCTGGGAGACATAGTCTCTCCAGCGAGTCCTGGGTCTGCCCCAGGGTCTCCTCCCAGTGGGACGTGCCCAAAACACCTCAAGTGGGAGGCGTCCAGGAGGCATCCTAATCAGATGCCCAAACCATCTCAACTGACTCCTTTCAATGTGGAGGAGCAGCGGTTCTATTCTGAGCCCCTCCCAGATGACTGAGCTCCTCACCCTATCTCTGAGGGTGAGTCCAGCAATCCTACAGAGAAAGCTCATTTTAGCCGCTTGTGTCCGCGATCTCGTTCTTTCGGTCATTACCCAAAGCTCGTGACCATAGGTGAGAGTAGGAACGTAGATTGACTGGTAAATCAACAGCTTTGCCTTAGAACTCAGCTCCCTCTTCACCACTAGGGATGGGCATTCGGTGAAATTTTCTTCACCGATCGTCGGGAGAATTAATGATTAATAATCGGTTAATCATTAACATTTTTAGGTACGTAACAAGGCAGGTAGACTGCATTAGAACATCAGGTATCAGCACGGAGAGCCGCACAACTTCAATCCACCTCTCTCTCTCAAATCCCTCTCTCTCTGTTCACTGTTCTCGTGTTGGCTCGGCTCGGGAATCTCGCAAGCTGATTGGCCGAGACGTTTCACCCCGCAAGCTGATTGGCCGAGACGTTTTACCCAGCTTCTGTCCCTGCCGAGCGGCCACCCAACAAACGAAGACCGCATTCATTGCTCTATCGCTCGTGTTACTTAGTCTAGCCGCGCGGAACTTTTTGCTGTTCTCTTGTGCCATTTTGTGCGAAATAGTCTTCCCGTCGAGCCACTACGCCGCCTCCTGCAGCTTCCCTCGACGATCCTGCGCCTCTAGCACCTGAGGAGCAGTAAAGCTCTCATTAACCTGTGCAGTAAATCATTTTCATCTTGAGTTGCGTATCTTGTTATAAGAATAAAAGAGTTCTAGAAACATATTTATGTACACTTTATTTACATCTACGTATGTATGTACACTTACACACACACACACACACACACGTGTGTGTGTGTCTTCTACCAAATCTTCATGACCTTCTCAATAAAGTTTCTGAAAAAAAAAAAAAAGAATCTTCACGACCGCCATTACTCAGCGTGCAACCACTGTTGGCGGTTTCTTTTCAGTGTATTGCTGTGCTATTTTCATTTATTCTCTATCAAAAATGGCTTCGCGTAATAAGGGTGTTCCATGGACCCTGTCGATGAGGTATATTTGTATGCTGCATTGCAGTGATTGCAGTACACCTGGTCATTTTTTAAATTGAAATGGTCCCACGCAGCACTTCGCCGTAACCACTTCATGATTTGGCAATTGCCCTACGGAAGCTCGCATGTATCAACTGAGGCACGCCAGGGTACGGCGATGGTGTAATGTTGCCCCCTGGTGCCCAAATTTTGCCATTGCATTGTTTGAGGACGGCCGTGCACTAGGCCTAATAACCTCAGATTGTTTAAAAAGAAAACGGTTTGTCGACGAAAATGAACTTCCTCGGTGAAATTCTTAATGATCAATTATCGGTTAATGGGCAAATTATGCCCATCCCTATTCACCACAACAGACCGGTACAACGTCCGCATCACTGCAGATGCTGCTCTGATCCATCTGTCAATCTCTCGCTCCATTCTCCCCTCGCTCATGAATAATACCCCAAGATACTTAAACTCCTCCACTTGGGGCAGGAGCCTGTCCCTAACCCGGAGAGGACAATCCACCGTTTAACGGCTGAGGACCATGGACTCGGACTTGGAGGTGCTGATTCTCATCCCAGCCGCTTCACACTCAGCGGCAAACCGTCCCAGCAAGAACTGTAGGTCATTGCTGGATGAAGCCAACAGGACAACATCATCTGCAAACAACAGAGATGAAATCCTGTGGTCACCAAGCATGACACCCTCTATTCCCTGGCTGCGCCTAGAAATCCTGTCCATAAAAATTATGAACAGGATTGGTGACAAAGGGCAGCCCTGGCGGAGTCCAACTCTCACTGGGAATGAGTCTGGCCGAGTGTTGGCAATACGAACCAAACTCTCACAACGGTCGTACAGAGACCGAATAGCTCGTAACAACAAGCCCGATACCCCATACTCCCGAAGCACCCCCCACAAAAAACCACGAGGGACACAGTCGAATACCTTCTCCAAGTCCACAAAACACATGCAAACTGGTTGGGCAAACTCCCACGAAACTTTTGAGAATTCTCGAGAGGGTAAAGAGCTGGTCCGATGTGCCATGGCCAGGACGAAAACCACATTGCTCCTCTTGAATCTGAGGTTCGACCAACGGCTGGACTCTCCTCTCCAGTACCTTGGCATAGACCTTCCCAGGGAGGCTGAAGAGTGTGATTCCTCTAAAGTTGGAGCACACCCTCCAGTCCCCTTTTTTTTTTTGAAGAGAGGAACCACCACTCCGGTTTGCCATGCCAAAGGCACTGTCCCCAACCTCCACGCAGTGTTGCAGAGGCGTGTCAACCATGACAGCCCTACAACATTCAGGGCCTTGAGGTACTCAGGGCGAACTTCGTCCACCCCTGGGGCCCGGCCACCAAGGAGATTTTCAGGCCACCTTGGCGACTTCAGCCCCTGTGATAGGCGAGTCGTCCCCCTCGTCCACAAGCCCTGCTTCCCCTGTGGAAGGCGTATCAGTGGAATTGAGGAGATCCTTAAAGTATTCTTTCCACTGCCCGACAATATCCCCAGTCGAAGTCGACCGCGCCCCATCCACACCATACACAGTGTGGACAGGGAGCTGCTTCCCCCTCCTGAGCCGCCGGACAGTTTGCCAGAATCTCTTAGAGGCCGACCGAAAGTCTTGTTCCTTGGCCTTACTGAACTCCTCCCATACCCGGGTTTTTGCTTCAGCAACCATTCGAGCTGCACTTCGCTTGGCCTGCCAGTACACCTCAGCTGCTTGGGGAGTCCCACAAGCCAACCAAGCCTGATAGGACTCCTTCTTCAGCTTAATGGCCCTCCTCACCACTGGTGTCCACCACTTGGTTCGGGGGTTGCCACCACGAGATGCCCCGACGACCTTGCGGCCGCAGCTCTGGGCCACCGCTTCAACAATAGAGGTGACTCCCTTGGAATGTGATTGAAGTTCTTCCGGAGGTGGGAGTTGAAGACCTCCCAGACAGGGGCCTCAGCCAGACGTTCCCAGCACACCCTCACTATATGTTTGGGTCTACCAGGTCTGAATGGCATCCTCCCCTGCCATCGGATCCAACTCACCATCAGGTGGTGATCAGTTGACAGCTCTGCACCTCTCTTTACCCGAGTGTCCAAGACATACGGTTGCAGGTCTGATGACACGATAACAAAATCAATCATCGACCTGCAACCTAGGGTGTCCTCGTGCCAAGTGCACATATGGATACCCTTATGCTTGAACATGGTGTTCGTTATGGACAAACTGTGGTTAGCACAGAAGTCCAATAACTGAACACCACTCGGTTTCAGATCGGGCAGGCCGTTCCTCCCAATCACCTCCTTCCAGGTTTCACTGTCGTTGCCCACTTGTGCCTTGAAGTCCCCCAGTAGGACAATGGAATCTCCAAGAGGAGCACCCTCCAGCACCCCAGTCAGAGACTCCAAAAAGGGTGGGTACTCTGAAACATCATTTGGTGCATAGGCACAAACGATGGTCATGTGGCGGCATGAAATAATAAGCGGTGAACTGAGAGTTTTTAAGTGGGTTTTATTTCATTCCGCCATCACAGAACTCACTCCAGCGCCGTGCAGGCACGCCGGAGCGAGCCCTCAGGCTCTCGTCAGCAGATAGGCAATGCGTGTGTCAGAAGCAGTGGTCCGAGAGAGAGAGTGAGTTACAGAGCGATATGCAGTTTAAATACCCCACTACAGACAATGCATGAATGGCGCATTAACATCACAGTACAGAGCAGGAAGCATGAACATCTGCATTTGAGTCACACATAACAGCAGGATACTGGCAGGAAGGAGCTAGACAAAGAGAAGCTGCCTATTGATCTCAATACACACATCTCATTGTTCTGCTAATTGCTCCAGCTGAGCGCTCTGCTTGTCCCAGAAAGTTGTGGGGGTTACCCACACTACTCCCCCCCCCCCCCCGAGGGCTCAGCGGGGGGGCTGAGGCCTCGATCGTCCGGTTTTGGTAGCGAGCTGCGGGAAAAGCTCTGTGCAAGCGGCGGAGGGGGAGGGAGGAGGGTGGGGGTAGCAAGTGCTGGCCCGGGAACGAAGTTGTCTGGACCGCGCAAAAATTGCCTGTGGATCCGCGATGTTGAGGGGCTGTCCCATTGAACGTGGCGGAGATCCACAGGCTGTGAGAAGGGAAGTTTGTCTCTGACTCCTCTCGCGGCCATGAAGAAAAAAAAAGGAGCTGCAGCAGTGTGGGACTTGGCGTGTTGACTTTAGGTGCGCGCGCAGCCCTAAAACCCTCGGGGACAGCTGACGGCTGAATTCCCTTGTGCGCCGTGGCTGAGACCCGTACAAAATCCTGTGAGCGAGCTGCATGCGTGCTTCAGGTGTGTGAGCAGCCCTGAAGGTTCTGGTGCAGCGGCGAAGGACGATGGCGGTCTGTGTGGAGCCGGTATTGTCCCGTGCGTGGTGCGCTGTCCTCATAACCCCCCGGTATGCGTGCGGGGTTCGGTGCTTGACAGGACCGCTGTAGAGGTGAGTCAGGGTCAGGGAGCTTGCTGGAGATCAGCGTAGTCTGCGCCAATGGTCATCCCTGTTCAGGCTGTTGCTGTAGTTCGGTCATGGTGCGTTCAGGTCCACGCGCTGCGTTCTCCGTCGGCCCTAGAGGTCGCCGTCGTTGAGAGAGGACGAGGTGCGTGTGCTCTCGTGTGGAGGAGCTGTGAGAGCGGCCGGTCCCAGCGTGGATGTGCAGATCTCAGGCGTGCAGATCTCACCATGAAGCTTTCTGCCGCTTTCCCGGTCGTGGGTGATCTCCGCAGAGTTCGCCTGGTGGTGGCTCTGCGTCGAGGTCTCCCTGTAGCAGAAGGGAGGGCAGTCCATTTGCGTCAGGCTGCTGCGTTCGCTTGTCGTCGGAGAATCACCGCCGGGTGCTGCGTTCGTTGTCAGCGTGTTCTTTTCTACGTCGGGTCACCAGTGTGGCTGTCCAGACCAGAAGGTTGCGTTGCACAAAGCGTGTGCTTTCTCTGGGTCACCAGTGTGGCGGCATGGAATAATAAGCGGCGAACTGAGAGTTTTTAAGTGGGTTTTATTTCATGCCGCCATCACAGAACTCACTCCAGCGCCGTGCAGGCGCGCCGGAGCGAGCTCTCAGGCTCTCGTCAGCAGATAGGCAATGTGTGTGTCAGAAGCAGTGGTCAGAGAAAGAGAGTTACAGAGCGATATGCAGTTTAAATACCCCACTACAGACAATGCATGAATGGCACATTAACATTACAGTACAGAGCAGGAAGCATGAACATCTGCATTTGAGTCACACAACAGCAGGATACTGGCAGGAAGGAGCTAGACAAAGAGAAGCTGCCTATTGATCTCAATACACACATCTCTTTGTTCTGCTAATTGCTCTAGCTGAGCGCTCTGCTTGTCCCAGTATGTTGTGGGGGTTATCCACAGTCAGGACCCGTTTCCCAACTCTAAGGCGCAGGGAAGCAACCCTTTCGTCCACTGGGGAAAACTCCAATATAGAGGCAGCAAGGTGGGGGGATGGGGGGATACAAGAATACCCACCCCTACTCGTCGCATCTCGCCCGGGGCAACTCCAGAGAAGGCCAAGCTCCAGCCCCTCTCCAGGAGACTGGTTCCGGAACCAGAGCTGTGTGTTGAGGTGAGGCTGACTATATCTAGCCGGTATCTCTCAACCTCATGCACCAGCTCAGGCTCCTTCCCCACCAGAGAGGTGGAATGTCACCTGACATTCCACGTACCAAAAGCCAGTTTAGAAAGCCTGGGATCAGTCCACCAAGGTCTCCACCTTTGACCGCCACCTAATCCACATAGCACCGGACCCCCATGATCCCTCCTACAGGTGGTGAGCCCACTGGAGGGCGGACCCATGTAACTCCTTCGGGCTAAGCCTGGCCGGGTCCCATGGGTGGAAACCCGGCCACCAGACGCTTGCCATTGAGCCCCTCCCCCAGGCCTGGTTCCAGGGTGGGGCCCCGGTAACCTCATACCGGGCGGGGTACACTGAATCCTTGATCTAGTATTTATCATCAGAGTCTGTTGGATCGTTCTTAGTCTGGCCCTTCACCCAGGACCAGTTTGTCTTGGGTGACCCTATCAGAGGCAAATTGCCCCGGACAACGTAGCTCCTGGGATCACTGGGGCACGCAACCCCCCCCCACCACCACCACCACCACGATAAGGTGACGATCCATGAGAGGGACATGAACTGCACATGTGTCAGGAAACTCCTGCCTTCCTGGATGGGGATGGGGCTTAACTGGTGAAGGTAAACAGATGTGCATGTGTTTCACTATTAACACGTTTTTCATGTAACCTTGAAATAAACGTTGTGCATTCTTCTACTGTGAAGTGGCTCGTCTTGTCAGTTTTTCACCCAGAACACCAAAACGGTAAATTATATTCCTACCTGTTTTGTTGCTTTGTGTTTCTCCATAGCTTGTGACAGCAGCTGCTACAGGTGTGGTGTGGAGCAGGGGAAAATTGTTTGTCACTTTATGGTAAATAATATATATGACATTTAGTCTACAGATTAATAAAAGGAAAAAAAAAAAAAAAAACCTCTGTCACTAAGGTCTTCTTTTGTGTTTTGATTGCAGCTGTTAAAACGTTTGGTGGCTCTTGGCTACCACTGACAGTCCAGGCATGTGAACTGCAGATTATTTTCACGGCACATGCGTGAAACGCGGCTGCTAAACAGTAGCTGCAGTGGCTCAAAAACAACTCTGAATATTGCCGTGTACGCAAACGCGCTCTACAGAACGCAAACGTTATTCCCTTGGAGGGACTCTGATCAGCCCTTAAAAGTAACACTCCACAAAACGAGTTTTTTTTTTTTTTTTTTTTTTTTTTTCTTGTTAACATGTCTAACATTTTTTTTTTTTTTTACGTACAAGACATATCAAGAGCTAAATCGCTCAAATGTCTAATCTCTTTTTTTGCTGTGACGTTTCACTTAAGCCCTGCCCCCTGTAAAAAGACGAGTTGAGATGCAATGTTTTTGGTGGTGTAACTATTCCTGGTGCTGGTATGTAGGTAGTGTTGAGCCAGTCAGGACTCTCTGGCCTAACTGACATTATCCTCCAGGTTAGTTAGCATTTTTTTAACAAATTGCTTAGAAAATCTGACCCAAATTAAGATGGGTTTTACCATTAAACTGCTCTTAAGGACCGATGCAGTCATTATCCTAGGCCACCGTACATACAACTGGACATGTCCTTCAACCAGTAAGTCTTTTTATCACAGGATTTACTCTGATAATGTAGTGCTAGCTACTGTTAGCCTTGTGGTATGTGGTTGGGCCTAGTAATCACTGATTCTGGCATTTATTTTTTTTGGGGGTGGGGGGTGTGTGAAAAGATTTTGACATGAAACTGTAAGACAGTGAAAAGTTTTTTTGTAGAAAAAAGGGCATAAAATACAATTTTAAACAATGTAGAGTTGTTTTTATAGAGGATTTATAGCTACCAGAGGACGTCTTTAAAAGTGAATTGCATTATACAGTACATGTTCATTTAAAAAATGTACAGTATATTACAATGTTGATTACCTCCGCCAGGCCGAAAAGGCCAGGAGGAGGTTATGTTTTTGCCGGGGTTTGTCTGTCTGTGTGTTTGTCTGTCTTTTTGTCTGTTGGTTAACAAGATAACTCAAAAACTTTTGGACGGATTTCCATGAAACTTTCAGGCGTTGTTGGAAATGGTACAAGGAAGAACTGATTAAATTTTGGGGATGATCCGCATCACCGTCTGGAATTTTTTAAAGCATTTTTTAACACTGTGACATACGGCCATTTTCAACATGTGCGCAGGCGCAATGGAGGGCGCTGGTCGTCGTGTCTGACCAACACAAACTCCGCGTTCTTCAACGTTTTAAGCACAAAAGCACGCGGAAAACACTGGTGGCCTGGGCCCGCCAGCGTGCCTGTGTTTGCGCGCAGCTGCAAACCCTGACATGGGCAGCTGTCCGCCGCCGGATTATTTGGCAGAAATTCCCCGGCCAGCCATAGGCGCCGCGCAAAAACGAGCTCTCTGCCGGGGAAGCTTCTAAATTCTGTTTTGCCGTGCAGTGCAACCCCAATAATATAATATAAAACCCACGCCAACCTGTCTACCCAATCTGCATCCGTCAGTGGAGGAGATGCACACAACACCAACACTTCAGTTTATTACCTCCGCCAAGGAGGCAATGCTTTTACTACTGAACCACTAATCCTATCACTATCACATTGATTGTCATTGATTAATTGTCTGTTTATTGCACTGTCCCTGTCAAATAAACAAATAATCATTGTGAATCCAATTGCTAGTCATATGTTTTCATGGTCAAGGACTCTGAAAACGTACACACAAACACTGTATGGGGGGAACTGTGGCGCTTGGCGGAGGTCTGCGCTCTCCGAGTGCTTTTCTAGTTATAATGTTGATTTACAAGCATCAATTTTCAAAAAAAAAAAAAAAAAACAAAGAAAAAAACAAATCTCAAACGTTTACCTTGGTGGAGGGGTAAGGCTGGGCAATTTGATCTTAAATCAGCATCATGGTTATTTGAAGCTTTCAAGTTGGTTGTGTTATCGTTCCCCCCGCCCCCTTATAGTTCACAGACGAGACTCAGAATTAAGCCATGAGAGTGCGGCATCAATGACTATATCACTGTGGTGATTCAGCCGTAAATGGACATAATACACTCCTGATCAAAATCTTAAAACGACGGGGTGGGGATTAAGAGTATATTTGCATTTTGCACTGGTGGATCAAAACCAGGTTGTAAGTAGAATTTCAAAATGCAAAAAGAAGAAACTGGAGCAAGAGACAAAAAATACATTGGGCAATTTATTGAAAACTGCATTTAAAGTCAAACAGGCAGTTCATCAGTTGATCAGAAGTTTAAAGGTGCATTCAGACAGACTGTGCGACGCAAATACATGTAAAGTTAATGTAAACATGTAGAAACATGCAAATTTGGGCATTTGCACATCTGAGTGATTTGGTAGCACTAGCTAGTAATTAGCCTTGAGATTCTGCTATCACCGGAGTTAAAAGTATCAAAACTGGGGCATAAACTGGTTTGAAAATGAGACTGCCTCTCATCTGCATACAGATGGACTGGGAGCTCTGCAGGTGAATCAGAGTGTCAGAGTTATCCAACCATGGACTCCTGCCATGGATGTGTTTTCGAGGGCTAGCAGTGTAAACAGCAGTCATCCAGGTGAAGTTTTGGAGGCAGGGGCAATGTTTCCAGGTGAGAGCCCCATTGGATAATGCAAACCTAAACATGATAGTGTTCTGGGGATTTCCACAGCAGGTAGACCACAGCTGCAGAAGTTATAAAGGCAACTCTGCCTGCCTGCAACTCGCTCAGATGGCAAATTCATGTCTATTCATGTGTTTACATTGAGTTGATATGTAATTGCACCGCCCAGAAAATTTGCACTTTTGCTTTTGGTGTGAACTTACCTTAAGATCATAGCAGATCAAAGAACTAAAAGTATCAAAAAAGGACTCGGTAGTGAGTATCCCCACCGTTCTTGATGATCACTTCAAAAATTTGTATATAGTTGATACGAGTGTTTTCAGGACGCTGGTGGGAATGTTGGTCCATATAGTGAAGATGGCTTTACGAAGGACATCTATGGTCAGGAACTGACATCCATTTTTGTAAACTTCCTTGCAATCTATCTCCAAACTTTGTCAATGGGGTTTAGATCAGGGGAATATTCAGGATGGTCCAAAAGAGTGACTTTATTCTTCTGGTTGAAACCCTTTGTCAGGCGGGCGTTGTCAACTGCAGCATTGTCCTGTTGAAAGACCCAGTCTTTCAACAGGACAATGCAGGATTCCTCAGTTCCTCAGACAATGCAGGCATTCCTCTTGACAGGATTCCTCAGTCAAGAGGAATGCCTGCTGCAACACCTCCACATAGCCAGCTGCTGTTTGACACCCCTGCACAACCTGCAGCGCCATTGTTCCACTGAAGAAGAAAACACCCCAGATCATGATGGAGCCTCCTTCACTGTGCTGCGTTAAAAAAAAAAAACATCTCCGGTGGATGTCCTTGTCATGTTAGTAAATATTGGAAACCATCAGGACTGTCCAGATTAATTTTTTTTCTCGTCTGAGGAAAAAACAAAACAAACTTCCTTCCACCTTTCAGTGTCCCGTGTTTGGTGCTCTCTTGCAAAGTCCAAATAGGCAAGTTTGTAGCATGGGACGAGACGTGGCCTGTGAAGATGTTTTTTTTCTTTGACCTCTTCCCTGCTCCTTTTTGGGGCTGCTGTTCTGTGCTTGTGCAGCCCCCGTACCAGGGGGTGTCAGGGAATAAAAGGCTAAGCCCTTCTTTTGTAGATGCCATCTTATGGATATTGGACTGCAGTCAGCATTAGTAAGGGCCTTAATTTGGGTCGAAGATTGGCTTGTGTCTTCACAGACAGTCCTTCAAATCCTCCGGCTCAGCTCTTTTGGACCATCCTGCATGTTCCCCAGATCTAAAGCCCATTGAGAATGTTTAAGGATGGATAGCAAATGAACTTCACAAAAATGGACATGAGGTCCAGGCCATGGATGTCCTTCGTGAAGCCATCTTCACCACATGGAATAACCTTCCCACCAGCCTCCTGGAAACACTTGCATAAAGCATGCCTAAACAAATTTTTGAAGTGAAACAAGAACAGTGGGGCTTCTCACTTCTGAGTCCTTTTTTTGACACTTTAAGTTCTGTTTTGTTTTTTTGGGGCTGTTGTCCTAAACTTTTGATCAGCTGATGAACGGCTTGAGTGTAAATTTGTAATAAATTGCCCACTCACTTTTTTGTCTCTTGCGCCGCTCCTGTTCTTTTTGCATGTTGAAGCGCTACTTACAACCTGGTTATGATCCATCAACGTAAAATGCGAATATTGGCAATTTTCCCCACCGTGCCCCCCCCCCCCCCACTCCGGCAGCTCTAAAACCACCAGCTTAGGTTAATTGGAGAGTGGCCCGAGGTGTGAATGCGTGTGTGAATGGTGAAGGGATTGATGCCGTACTGCGGCTGCTTCATCCATCCAGGTGGATGCCCTCAATTTCCCCCACACACAATAAAAAAAAAAAAAAACACCATCAAAAACATGTGCATTGCCCAAAATAATATATTGTGTCTTTTTATACACACAAGAATTCATTGCCTTAGAATTTCTTGGAAAGAGCTTTTACATTTTCCACTACGGCGGCAGTGGCTCAGGAGGTAGAGCCGGTCGTCCAGTAACCGCATGGTTGGCGGTTCGAATCCTGCTCTCCCCGGATATCCTGCCGTTATGTCCCTGGGTCAAGACACTTCACCCCCAATTGCTCCTGGTGGGTCTGGAAGTGCCATGTTAGGTAGCATGCCGCCATCAGTGTGTGAATGTGAATGGATGGATAGCAGGATCTGTAAAGCGCTTTGGTCATCAAAAGATGAGAATAAAAGCGCTGTATAAGTGAATACCATTTTACTTAAGTATGCATGGATCTATAAATTTTCTAATTAGCTCCACCCATACTCCGGCCCACCAGTAGCTGGAAGAAGAGGACATTGGGTCAGGGCTCCGCGAAGGTAATCCAACTTGAGGAAGGATCATTTTCAGTGGAGTGGAAAGTTGCTGCCTGACCTCACGTGGAGGCTGGAGGGCTCCCTGCCGGTCTCTGGTTGGCCACTCACTGAGGATCTCCCAGCAGGCGATGTGGCATCCCGTCAACCGTCGAAGTGAGCTGAGAGCAGCTCGCTGGGGGCCGGCAGTCCAGTGTGCCTGCCCGCCGCCGTGGAACCACGGCTGCAACGTCCGGCACACCCCAACCATTACGCCACACATGGACAGGTAGCAGTCTTGGCGCCTTCGTCCTCCTAAGAGCAGACATTTCTCTCTGGTTCAGCCTTCCGACCGTGTGCCTCCCATTCCTCCGTCTCCCTCGGCATATGGAGTGAAATACAAGCTGCAAATCCATGTCCTCTCTTTTGTATTTTAGCAGGGACACTGAGGTTTTTCAAAATAAAATTTATCATTGCTGTCATATTTTCATATATGTGGGTAAGACATGTAAGAAGAGGATTTCTTGCTCATACAGCCAAAAACTGAACAGGTATAATCTGCCATCTTTTCAACTAGGAGAAAACACACACGACTGCTCCTCCTGCTTGTTCATTCCCTCAGGGGAAGCCCTGAGGGAATGAACTCAGGTCTGTAGTCATGCCCAGTGCTTAGCCTGATTGGTTAATGTTATAACCAATCAGGCTAAGCAGGAATCCTTACGTAGCTAGAAACACTCTGTCCAAACTTGTCTTTTTTGGGGGGGTGGGGGGTTGCCTAACTGGAAATTCACAGGAGAAAAACACAAACTTGAGAGTTGGGACTGAATTTGCTCTTGATATATCTTGTAAGTCACAAAAAACATATTACAGACATGTTAACAACAGAAAAAGCTTGATTATTGGCGGAGTGTCACTTTTAAGATTTTGATCAGGAGTGTATAAAAAAGAATAGGCCCATTGTTGTCCCACAGACATGGAACCAAACACTGTCCAGTGCAAAAGTCAGTGTCCACACATTCCTCTTGAGGGCCCATGGGCCACATGACTCATATCAGTGTCCAGCTAGCTGCCAGCTGCTCTGGGGGAGCCAGAACCACAACCATGCTATCACCACACAGGGACCACAAATCTCTGATTGGGTTCTTAAATACAGCCTTAGCTTGTCCACCCTGTTGTTCACCCCCACTGCAAAATGGTCAATAACTCCCCTCTTCCTCCCCCAGGCATCCCCTGATGAAACAAATCATCACATACTATGTGGACGGACACTGCGTTTCTTTTCAGTACAAGCCATTTTAATTTTTCTGCCGTGTTCTGCTGCTTCTGAACAATGCTGATAGCACTGTTTCTGGTTTGCAGAGTCATGCAACTGTGTGTGCAGGAGATGTCTTGAAGGGGCAGTACATGGAAGCTGTCCTGTACACACGCACACAACAGGAAGAAGGGAAAAACCGAAAAAAAATGACGAGTGCAAGATTACATCTTATGTCCAGACTGTCAGTTTTGGTTTTATTTTGGTTACTTGCCCAGCCCTGGTGGAGGGCCAACTTCACATAGGTGTCTGAACAGTAAACAGAGGTTTGCTGTAATAAGGGTTGTGTAGTCCATCTCTTGTAGTTTTCATATTGTGTGTGTGTGTGTGTGTGTGTGTGTGTGTGTGTGTGTGTGTGTGTGTGTGTGAAAAGTTCATAGTGGTCAAATTTGACCAAATGTGGCTTATTTTTCAATAGTCTCCCCTTTGGTCCACACACTTCTTCGATCAGTGTTGCAGCACTTGGATCCCTGCGGTTGAAAAATAAACCACATTTAGTTATAGTTTATTGGTTTATTTGCCAGGGACCACATATAGAAAAAGAACATTAAACACAGGGTAAAGATGCGCTGTGCCAGATTTTAGCGTTCTCACTAATTTCCATCTGTAGTCCCTGAGGCAGGCAAGAAGATATTAAAAGAAAAACAGCACATGAAGAAAACAATTCAGGTCGGATTTCAGAATCTGTTGTTCCTGAAACAAGCAGGGAGTAAGTTTAAAAGGTAAAAAAGATAAGAGAACAGTACACATGAAAACAATTTAAGAGTACGATTTCAAATTCCATTTAAGGGAGAGAGTTAATGCTGGTAGGCTTGATTACCTAAAATCCATATTTTAGTCTCTGTGCAAAAGTCTGTAATTTGTTCTGGTCTTCAAAGCA
Organism: Pholidichthys leucotaenia; assembly: GCA_020510985.1. Lineage (NCBI taxonomy): Eukaryota > Metazoa > Chordata > Actinopteri > Cichliformes > Pholidichthyidae > Pholidichthys > Pholidichthys leucotaenia. Next base: position 161,107,217 of record CM035849.1, read on the forward strand.
GTGGGGAGCTTGTTCCATTCCGTTATAGCTTTGTATGAGAAAGCTGATTGTCCAAAAGCAAAGGTTCTATTTAATTGATTTCTTGATTCAACAGGTCTGGCAGTAATCAGGCCCAAGTGTGGCTAGTGAAATTGAACTCAGCTCTTCAAAAAAATGTGGTTAATCACAGCTAATTTATGATGTAATGGGTGGTAATTACTTGTTCACACAGGGTTTTCACAGTTTTTTTCTTTGAATAAATCATCATTTAAAAACTGCATTTTGTATGTACTTGGGTTATCTTTGTCTAATATAAAAATGTTTGATCTGAAACATTTAAGTGTGACAAATACACAAAAATATAGTCATATGAAAAAATTAGGACACCCTATTAAATATTCAGGTTGTGGTCTATATTAATCATATATTCCATAACCTACATATGTTGAAGCATGTGAGAATGTTTGGTGATTACATATGTAAGGCGACTTCACACCTCAGAACAGGACAAAGAGTCTCAGCCGCCAGTGAAGATCAAAGACCTTCCCAGGCACTGCGGTGGAGACCGGAGGAGCTGCCCTGACCCCCCAGGGCCATGAGGAGGAGTACGAAGATAACGGGGGGATTAAGATAATGAGGGATGTCAGCTTTTGTTATGCATGTCTTTTGTTATGTGCAAGTATAAGTTCATAGAGCCGAAGGTGTTCGGTCTCTTTTTCCTTCTTCTGCTGCTGCACTAGGATGAGACTTGTTAGAGGAGCTGATAATAAACTTTGGTTTATATATCACATCGCTTCGTTCTTCCAAGCTATTATACACTGGTGACCCTGACGCGAGGATGGACCAGAGGCGTTCCCCCGCGATCGACTCATCTGTGGCGACCCAGGCAGACGCCGGCGCCCATGCAGACAGGGGAACAGATGGACAACGTTCCCCCACGGCAGAAGTGATAGAGAGGCTCAACCGAGCACCAGCGCCGCTGTGAGAGCCGAAGCAAGGCACTCTCACCCTGCGGACACAGCAGTGACAGTCTACACAAACGCCGTCACCGTCAACCTGTCGGACTTCTGGCAGGAAGACCCCGCCTCGTGGTTTCTGCAAGCTGAAGCCCAGTTTGCACTTGCGGGCATCACGGCTGACGATACAAAGTTCTATCACATCGTCGCCAAACTCAACGCCGCCACTTCGAGATGTGCGCGGAGCATAATCCAATGGCCGCCGGCCCAGGACAAATATGAAGAACTGAAAGCGACCATCGTGGCAAATTACGTCCCCTCAGCCGAGGAGAGAGCCGAGAGGATCCTGGCGGTTTACGGCCACAGAGGAGGCAGACCCAAGGCCCTCATGGAGGACTTGCTGCAACTTAAAGAGGAGGACAATGACAACTTCCTCTTCCATTTCATATTCCTCAGTACGCTGCCGCCACACATGAGAGGGACGCTGGCCAACATGCGATGCAGCACCCAGCAAGACTTCCGCACGCTGGCTCACGAAGCTCAACGGCTCATCAACGCCTGCAAGGAGCAGACACCCACAGCAGCATCCGCAGACCTCAACGCTGATGTCCGGAGCCACGAGGAGCCACAAATCACCGAGCAGAATCAGCCCGCGGTGACAGCGACACGGCCAGGACGCAACAGACGGAGCGACGTTTGTTATTACCACCACCGCTTTGCTGAGAAGGCTTACAAATGCGTTCCCCCCCCCCTGCAAATTCACAATTTCCGGAAAACGCCAAAGCCGAGAGCCGTTAACAGCGGCGGTTCTCGGCGAAAAAAGCAAGCTTTTATATGTGACGGACGGACACACCGGCAAGCGGTTCCTTATCGACACGGGAGCTCAACTAAGTTTTGTCATGCCCTCCCAAGCAGACCGGGCCATGGGCCCCCGGGGCAATGGAGCGGTGGCAGCCAACGGCTCCAGCATCGACACTTTTGGCGAAAAGAGCCTGCACCTCTGCATCCACGGCCGCAACTACAGATGGACATTTGTTGTAGCGGCGGTGAGTTTTAACTTGTTGGGCGCTGATTTTTTGTGTGCACATGGGTTATTAGTTGATCTAGCGAACAGGCGCTTGGTTAATGCACTGTCCTTTGCTTCTATTCCCTGCTCAGCCCGACTTTCTCCACCACCCGTGCAGGCTAGCGTCACCACAGCAGGAGGTAAGTTTGATCAACTCCTCACCCAATTTCCAGCACTCACAATTCCCAAATTCTCAGCCACAGTGGCTAAACACGGGGTTGAACATTTTATTCCCACAACGGGCCCACCCGTATTTGCCAAAGCTCGGCGCTTAGACGCGGCCAAGCTCGCCATAGCTCGCCATAGCTCGGGACGAGTTTACCACCCTTGAAAAATTAGGCATTATTAAACGCTCGAAAAGCCCCTGGGCCTCACCACTTCACATGGTTCCGAAATCTGACGGTTCTTGGAGACCGTGCGGCGATTACCGCAGATTAAACAATGTGACAGCGCATGACCGCTACCCAATTCCTCACATTCAGGATTTTTCACTGCATCTGGCGGGTGCGCGCATTTTTTCAAAAATAGACCTGGTCCGCGGTTATCATCAAGTCCCAGTTCGAGCAGAGGACATTCCTAAAACAGCTGTAATAACCCCTTTCGGCCTTTTTGAATTTTTGCGAATGCCTTTCGGCCTCAAAGGCGCGGCTCAAACCTTTCAGCGGATGATGGACGCAGTATTACGTGACCTCCCTTTTGTTTTCGTCTACCTCGACGATATGCTGGTAGCCAGCCCGTCTGAGGAAGAACACGAGCGGCATCTCACTATGGTTTTTCAGAGGCTAGAAGAGCACGGGTTAATAATCAATCCAGCCAAATGCAAATTCGGCGTGTCACAAATTGATTTTTTAGGACACAGAGTTTCTCCGAAGGGGGCAGTCCCACTTCCAGACAAAGTTCACGCGATTAAAAAGTTTCCCACGGCCACAAACGGTCAAATCGCTGCAGGAATTTTTGGGCATGGTTAATTTTTACAACCGTTTCCTCCCCCACGCAGCTCAGCTCATGCAGCCCCTATATGACGCGCTCAGAAAACAAAAAGCTTCCAACGCGGTCGAATGGACCCCGGAGCGCGAACGCGCCTTCGCGGAAGTAAAAAGCGCCCTAGCTAATGCCACATTGTTGGTTCACCCCGATCCCTCGGCCCGCATTGCGCTAACCACAGACGCTTCAGACCTAGCTATAGGGGCAGTTGTAGAACAACATGTCAGCGGAATCTGGCAACCTTTGGCATTCTTCAGCAAATCGCTAAACCAAACAGAGCGTAAATACAGCACTTTTGACAGGGAGCTGCTAGCGCTTCATTTATCCATCCGCCACTTCCAGTTCTGGTTAGAAGGGCGGAGTTTCACGGCTTTTGTAGACCACAAACCGCTCACCTTTGCTATGGCTAAAATTTCCGAACCGTGGTCAGGCAGGCAACAAAGACAGCTGGCTGCGATTTCAGAGTTCACCACAGACATTCGACACGTGGCAGGCAAACTTAACGTGGTAGCAGACTGCCTCTCTCGCGCTGTGACGTCAGAGCGCGAGGAGACAGATTATACTACCTCAGCTGCGGAACTCTTCACCAACGCGGACACATACGCGGCCCCAATCCATGCAGGGATAGATTATGCAGCCATGGCAGAGGAACAAAGTAGTGACGCGGACGTGCGCGCACTCCTGTCTGGACCAACAGGGTTAAGGCTGGAGGAAAGGGGTTTACGCGACGGCGTGCCCCCCCTAATATGTGACATCTCAACCGGCCGACCTCGCCCGTTAGTCCCAGCTGCATGGCGCCGCCGTATTTTCGACTCAATTCACTCCCTCGCGCACCCAGGTGTGCGCGCCTCGGTTAAAATGGTCGCCGAAAAGTTTGTGTGGCCTGGCCTGCGCAAAAACGTAAAAGAATGGGCAAAAACTTGCATTTCTTGTCAGCGCGCCAAAATACACAAACACACAAAAGCCCCTCTGGAGCCTTTTCCAATCCCTGCTAGAAGGTTCGACCACGTTCATGTCGACCTCGTGGGACCACTACCTTCCTCCCAAGGTTTCACACATCTGTTAACAATGATAGACCGCACCACGCGCTGGCCAGAGGCAGTCCCTCTGGCGTCAACCACAGCGGAGGAAGTCGCTCGCGTTTTTTTTGACAAACTGGGTGGCACGTTTCGGCGTCCCATCGGACATCACGTCCGATAGGGGGCCTCAATTTGTCTCGGAGCTTTGGTCAGCCATGTCCAGCAGCTTAGGGGCAACAATTCACCGCACCACCGCTTATCACCCTCAGGCTAATGGGTTATGCGAGCGTTTTCACAGGTCTTTAAAGGCCGCCCTCAGAGCCTCACTAACGGATACAAATTGGGTAAATAAACTTCACTGGGTTTTATTGGGGTTGCGTGCTGCGCCCAAAGAGGATCTAGACGCCTCTCCAGCAGAATTAGTTTTTGCACAACCTCTCAGGCTCCCAGGTGAATTTTTACCAGAGAACCCAGAGCCAGGGCATCTTCCAGCCCCGAGGTTTTTAGGCAGCAACGGACCGGACTCTCTCCCCGGGCCGGCACATCATTCTTTTCCACGGGTTTTTGTCCCACAAGCTTTAAAGAACGCTGAATTCGTTTTTGTTAGGCATGAAGCTTTAAAACTAACTTTCCGCCCAGCATACGATGGGCCATTCAGAGTGCTGGAACCTGGTGATAAACACTTTGTGCTTGATTTTGGGGATAGAAAAGAAACAGTCAGCATTGACAGACTTAAACCTGCCTTCTTGTTGAGGGACGAGCCTGCACGGTTGGCGAGAGCACCTCGGCGGGGTAGACCCCCCAAGAGAAAAGACTCAGCCCCCCTGCAGGGAACAAATAATCACTCTCCTCCCAAAGCTGCAGATTCCTTACAGGAAGGTCCCAGCAGGACGCCTAAGCAGACCCACAGCAGATTCGGGAGAAGATTAAAACCCAGACGGCACAGGGACTGATGCAAACTACTCAACAGTTGTTCACTAATTGTGCTGTAACAGTTTAGGACTGACTTGTGATTTTACTATGCTGTTATGATTACCACTGAACTCTCTTAGGAGCATGGCTGCTGGAAAGTTTCTTCTGTGGCAAGAGGTGTAGCAGTTAGTATGTCATAGTAATTATCTTAAACTGTGAATTTTTCTATTGTCCTTTTCTTAGTCGTTTGGGGGGGGGGGCTGTGGTCTATATTAATCATATATTCCATAACCTACATATGTTGAAGCATGTGAGAATGTTTGGTGATTACATATGTAAGGTGACTTCACACCTCAGAACAGGACAAAGAGTCTCAGCCGCCAGTGAGGATCAAAGACCTTCCCAGGCACTGTGGTGGAGACCGGAGGAGCTGCCCTGACCCCCCCCAGGGCCATGAGGAGGAGTACGAAGATAATGGGGGGGATTAAGATAAGGAGGGATGTCAGCTTTTGTTATGCATGTCTTTTGTTATGTGCAAGTTTAAGTTCATAGAGCCGAAGGTGTTCGGTCTCTTTTTCCTTCTTCTGCTGCTGCACTAGGATGAGACTTGTTAGAGGAGCTGATAATAAACTTTGGTTTATATATCACATCGCCTCATTCTTCCAAGCTCTTCTACACAGGTCTTTATTAATAAATGTTCACATATCTATGTCTAACCTTGTTTTTGTTTTTATTTGCATTTTTTAACATTTATTTTAGTCATTTTAAGTGGGAATCAGTGTGGGGGTGTCCTAATTTATTCCTCAGTATTTGTTTAGAATTACATTTTACAGAAAATTTGAAAAAAGTCTTTAATTCATTTTTAATTGTTTAGCTGTAAATTGTCCTTAGGTATGACTGTGAGAGTGAATGGTTGTCTGTCTCTGTGTTGGCCCTGCGATGGACTGGTGATTTGTCCAGGGTGTACCCTGCCTCTCGCCCAAAGATGCTGGCATAGGCTCCAGCCCCCCCCCCCCCCCCGGCAACCCGAAAAGGATTAAGCGGAAGAAGATGGATAGTTGTATTACATGAATCTCCTGGTAGTTTTAACATTGATATTAAATATCCATATGTCCAAATATGTTTAAAAAAAACACACACACACAGGCTTATACAGGATGTCCTAATTTTTTCACCTGACTAAGAAATCAGGAAGGGGGCAAATACTTACTCACATCACTGTACCCACATTCCCTCGCCAAAGGTGACAAGGTCTTGGAGGAAAAAAAAGGAAATCTTACTGTGTTCATCGTTTATTGAGCAAAATGATCATGACATTTTGCCAATATTTTTTTTTTTTTTTTTTGTTTGGGATGAGCTGAAGTTAACTGTAGGGTATGAAGTCATAAATTTAATACATTAAATGCGCATCTTTTATTCTCATTTCCAGTTTCCTCATCACTCCAAAATGAGGATGTGAGCCGTCACACGTTTGCTTGCTCTAAATTGCTTCTGCACCTGTTGTTCTGTCATGGTGCAGCTAAGATCCTTCATGATAGCAAAAAGGAAGTCACAGCAGGAGGTGCAAGGAAACATAAGGTGGCAAAATAAAAATGATCACAAGGTCATACATACATGTATGCCAACTGACTGGGTGACTCAGGCATACAACTGTGTCGATAAGGCTTTTGGACCCTTCATATACAGAAAAAGTATCACATTCAAATTCAATTGTAAATGAAATTTAATGCAACTTTTAAAACGATCTCATGAACATTAACCTTCTTTGCCTGTGTGTTTGTAGGCCCATGAGCGTCTTGAGGAAGTCAAGTTGAAAGCTGTACGGGATGATAATGTTCAGCTCGTCAAAGAAATATTGGATTCCCTCAACAACATGCCAGAAAAAGATGCTGCTGCTGCTGAGCTTTCTAGAATTCTTCAAGAACCTCACTTCTTGGTATTTTTGACCACAAATCTCACATTTGAATGTTTAGTGGAGAGAAATTTAGACCAGATATTTGTAAACTATAATGTAACAAATTGTAAGCTGGTGATTTTCTTTATTTGTTTGGGGATGATGTCAGAGCATTTTACAGCAAGTATTAAGCTATGTGACTCCCCCTACCCCGCTTTGCTTGTTAATTTTACTTAATTTTTCTTTTAATATTTTGGGTAGCAGAGGGTTGGTAAAAATCAGAGCTTTGTGCGTAAGGTCAGAGAGAGGACATTCTCACCTAATTCTCATTCACCTTAATTCTCATTTTCTCATGCAGTTTCTAGTTTATCATTGCTGATTGCATTTTGTAGCTGCTAGGGTGAGATGGATTAAATCATTTCAAGTGACTCTTCTACCAGTTGCAAAGCACAAAATAAAGTGATTTGTGCTGTCCATCTTGTAATCATTAAATGCATACAAAAGTGATATTTCTTAATTAGAAAAAAGTAGTTACTCCAGCATCTCAGAAATAAAAATGTCTTTGTGTCTGAATCTCTCTCTCTCTTGTTCCTTCTTAGTCTTTAATAGAGGCTCATGACAAAGTGGCTGCAAAGTGTTATGAAATGCCCCATGCTGAGGTTAACACCAATTCCACGTTGGCAAGTTCTCTCATGCCAGCTGATGCTGTCAGGATGATTGGCATCCAGAAAAAAGCTGGGGAGCCGCTGGTAAGTTAGCCAACCATATATTAACTACAGCTTTGCAGAGGGCACCTTCAGTTTATTCCGTAAAGCACAATGAAGCAGTTTGACACCAAGCACAGTTTTTTGTCTAAGATAACGTATGGAAATTTATGAACACATACTGTGTGGTTTTATATTAACCCCTTGCACTCCGGTCAATTTCCCTTAAAACGCCAAAAAATAACGTGCCCAAATTAAATCCAAAGCTGTTTTTCAACCCTTTGCAGCATCTTCATGGGGTTGGTCTCATTTAAAAGAAAACACTTTGAATTTTTTGGCAAAATAGTCATAATCTCTCTAAGTGCTCCGGCCACTGAGTTACAGTCATCTAAACATAGTGAACTTGAAGAAAATAAATTCGGCCTGGGTGTTTTTTTGGATACAAATGCTTGCAAATAACACACAGCTTCAGATCCGGGCTGGAAAATGCAACAGAAATGTAGAACCAAGTGTTATCCAGCTGAGGTCCAAATTTTGTAACAATACCACAAAAAATGAATATATTACACAGCTTTTTCCTCAGGTTGTTCCCAGGCGTTTTGGAACTGTGCCAAATTGTGCCAAATGGCACAGTTTGGAAAAACGTCTGTAACTTTTGAATGCTTCAATGTAGAAGCCTCATTTTGGGCTCTAATGAAAGGTGACACTCAGGGCTGTGTGTGTGTGTGGGAGGAACACACACACACAGACACAGCCAGACATAACTTTCCGCTACAGAGGAAAGACATCGCCCGTTGCGCCACAGTCCGTCATGCAGCGATGACGCACAGCTGTAATTTACTGATTGGTCAAAAGTCATTTTGATTACAATTTTCAGGGATAAAGGATAATTTAGCTTAGAACACCTTACCTCTTCACAGCAGAAGCGGAGCTGGCGAACTTCTTCCTCATTGTCAGACGAACGCGACGCTGGTCTCACGACCCGATCAAAACATAATTCCATTATTGCGGTTTTGCGCTTCCATGATTGCGGTTTTTGGCGAACGATTTTTCAAAACAAATAACAGTAGTAATTAAAATTAGACTGGCAAACGCGTGTGTGTCACTCAGCCTTCGTCTTCGGCCTCCGTCGGTCTATGATGACCATGGAAGGCAATCCCAACGTCTATTCTGCTGGGACAAAAACAAAACAAAACAAGCACCGCCTGGCCGAACATGCCGTTGTGCGAATGTCAGTCGCTGTCACAGAGGTTGCACTTGTGGATGGTCTCCGTGCTGCTGGGTCTGTGGGGTTCTTCCTGCGGGTCGTTTTTTTCTCTGCAGCAGCAGTCTGTCTTCACCCAGCCTTAAAAAAAAAACAGCTCACGAACTTCTCTGCTTCAATTGGCTCTCTGCATTCACAGCTTTGGTAGGCGGGTCCTTCTTGCTAGGTTTTCAGTCATTGGTTCTTCAAGGTTTCAGAAACCCAATTCAAGGCTCTTATTAGTCGAATGAGAGGTCAATCAGATGAACTAATCTGTTCGCGGCTGTGTCTGCAGCTTTTATTTTCAGTGCGCGCTTGGACGCTATACACCACCTACATCACAATCTCCATTATGCGTCCTAGAGCCCACGAGGGCGCTCTCGTGCGCCCTCGTGCTCTCTAGGACGCAGAGACTTGCCCGTCCGTGGTACAACGGAGTGCAAGAGGTTAACATGGGACACCACTGGAATGTTTGAGGGTGAGCAGATATCCAGAGGGACTTTGATCTTGGCTGACTTTCACTTTGAAAAATGTATGTTGGCCCAAGATCTTTTGTTTCAGGTAATGTCATCTCCATGACCACAACAAGTACTTGAATAATCAGCTCAAGGAGAACATATGGCCCGAGATCACCAAAAAACTGCACTTCGATGGTGTTAGCAGATGTTAGTTTGCAAACTTTGTCTTGGTACAGATAGGTGCTAAGATTAGCCTCAACAGCTAACATAAGCATCAAATCTGGCGTTCATGTTGAACTCATTAAACCATTTGTGAAACAAAAGTGAGCTAAGGTGCTAACATGCCCACAAGGGCTTCGAACTGCTCTGCCAGCCAACAATATAATCTATAGTCTGAAATGGGACAAAAATGGAATTCCACACCATCCAAATTTTGCATAGTGCCGCTGCGAAATGTTGACATGAAATAAAAACTACACATGGATTTTCTGCATTGCTGCACCACATTTTTGCATCACACCAGTGTGAAACAGGCTTTATACTTGCTTCTATTTAAATTGACTGTCCACCTTAATGTCACTCGGTGTTCCCTCAGCCACTTGGAGCAGTCCTATGAAATAGTGATAATATGACCACTCAGTGACTCTAACTTTGTTACAGGGAGTGACATTCCGTGTAGTGCGGGGAGAGATGGTGATAGCACGGATTCTTCATGGCAGCTTCATTGACAGGCAGGGTATGCTACACACGGGGGACATCATCCGTGAGGTGAACGGTCGGGAGGTTGGCAGCAACCCCCACGAACTTCAGGAGCTGCTGCGAGACTGTAGTGGGAGTATCACACTTAGGGTCGTCCCGAGCTACAGAGACACACCGGCACCACCACAGGTACGGAAAACTAAGACTTCAATTTTTATACCTGTGACATTTCTTTTTCCTTGTTATCATATAATATTGGCTTAAATGGCATCCATAAATACACAATATTCATTTTTTAGTTAATTTTTGTTTAGTAGTGTAAAGCTGAGCTATTCAGAGTTTGTAACGCACTTGTCAGTGATTTGGGAGAAAGCTGGCTGATGTGCTGATCTCTGAATGCCAGGCTGTTGAAAACTGAGCCCACTGAAGCTCCATTAATACCACTCCTGACACTAAGGACACACACCACTCTGTCCACTGAAGCACCCCCGCTCATTACTGTAACAGTCACTCATAGCAGCTGACGCTGAGGATCGGTGTATAGTTATGTCACAGAGTGAACTCTGTGCTGGTGTGGACTGAATGACTTAAGTTTCAGTGAGCATAGATTTTTTTTTTTTTTTTAAATGCCAAGATAATTTTGTAGTAGGCATTTTAATCAGTATTTTTAACCACTTTCCATCATTTGTAGCTCATTCCAGTGAAGCCAAAATGGGCTAACGCTGTGGCGCTAATCTGTATGTCCATTCATGGGAATTATTACTTCTCACCCTGACATTCCTCAAACTCCTGCACAATGATCCTCAGGTCACAGCATTCAGATCTGCTGACCCTTGACCCTGACCTTATGCGTAAAGTCAGGGGTCAGGAGAGGTGAATGCTGTCACAGTGGTTTCATCAGGCCAGAATTAGCGTGTTGGTGTGTTAGTTGAATATCGTCATTATACTGTGGAAACATTGATCTTGGGGAAGCGTACCTTTACTGTGATCTGGATTGATAAGCTTATTTACATGGTCCCGGTAATCTGACAACTGCCAATAGTTTGTACCAGTAATCGGATTTGACTTGTTTGCATGCACTTCAGTCTGTTATTGGGGGGGAAAAAAACTAATTTACATGATTCAGTCATTGGATTTTTTCCCCACCAGTTCATGACATAATACTCATTAAACTTCCTGCCATCCAGCTTGGTGCTCAGCAAAAATGGAATGGGGGAGGGAAATTTGTGGCGGCACCTTGCATGGCAGCAGCCCTCTGATTCTGCACTGGGGTGTGTGTGATTGACACGGTGGATAGATAAAGCACAATCTCGTTCTGCTGTACATGATTTGTTGTACAGTTGAATGACAATAAAGGGTGATTTAATTTAATTATTATTATTATTATATGTCCATCTCTAAAGACAGGATGCATTATGGTATTATGATGTCTGCCCATCTGTCCATACGACTTTTCTGGCAAACTCCTCCCATGGTTTTCAAGCTAGGACGTTTTCATTTGACTCTGTGTTTGTACATACACTGCCTGGCCAAAAAAAGTCACCACCATCAGGAAAAAAAAGGCTTCAGTTTGCCAGGGACCATAAAGATTGGACTCTGGAGCAATGGAAGAAGGTCATGTTGTCTGAGTCCAGATTTACCCTGTTCCAGAGTGATGGGTGCATCAGGGTAAAAAGAGAGGCAGATGAAGTTGATGCATCCATCATGCCTAGTGCCTACCATACAAGCCTGTGGGGGCAGTGCTATGATCTGGAGTTGCTGCAGTCGGTCAGGTCTAGGTTCAGCAGCATTATGTGCCCAAAGAATGAGGTTAGCTGACTACTTGAATATACACTGTCTGGCCAAAAAAAAAGTCTCACACACACTAATATTTCATCGGACCACCTTTAGCTTTGATTACAGCAAACATTTGCTGTGGCATCATTTTGATAAGCTTCTGTAATGTCAAAACAGTTTTTTTTTTGTTTTTTTTTTCCCGTCCACAGTTGCATTAATTTTTCGCCAAGATCTTGTATTGATGATGGGAGAGTCAGACCACTGCACAAAGGCAAAGTCTTCTTCAGCACATCCCAAAGATTTTCAGTGGGGTTAAGGTCTGGACTCTGTGGTGGCCAGTCCATGTGTGAAAATGTTTCATGTTCCCTGAACCACTCTTTCACAGTTCGAGCCCAATGAATCCTGGCATTGTCATCTTGGAATATGGCTGTGGCATCAGGGAAGAAAAAATCCACTGATGGAATAACCTGGTCATCCAGTATATTCAGGTAGTCAGCTGACCTCATTCTTCGGGCACATAACGTTGCTGAACCTAGACCTGACCAATGGGAGGCTCTTACCTAATATTTGCTTAGTTAAATCCAGGTGGTGACTTTTTTGGCCAGGCAGTGTATATTGATGTGCATATTGTAGGAGGTTAAATGATTTTCAGATCTTTTTTCAGTTTGTTCCACTTTGAATTGTAGATTGCTTTGCTGAAAGTCCTTGCAATGACATGGTTATTAGTTTTATTACAGATCTACACTATATTGAGTTATGACGTTGTAGTTGATTTTCTGGTTGTTGGTGTGCTTGCTGTGCACTATCGATAATGGCTATGGACGAGCGTATATATATGCATCAAGAACAAGCTGCAACAACTCCCAAACCAGGGCTGCAAGGAAAAAAAATGTCATTTTGTTCTTGCAGCCCTGGAGAGAGAACAAATTTCTTTGTTCTTGCAGAGTATGTAAAGGCCTTAATTTAGACAAAACTATTTGTAATGCAGTCATATACTTGGGCTTCAGTAATAGTTTTTTGCTTTTCTTATTTCAGACAAGGATGAAAAGATGTTTGTACCTTTACATGTTTCAACTGGTGTCTGCAGTCTTCCTCAGAAATAAGAAAAGCAAAAAACTGATTGAAAAGGAAGACAAAATGAACCTACTCGAACTACTACGTTCAGTAATAGTTTCTCTAATTGACATTGCGGATATTTTGTCAGGGAAAAGGCTGGGGAAGTTAAAAATAAATGTATTTAGAAGAAAGTTCAATAAATGAACCTTCTTATACTTTAATGAATTTCAGCAATTGGACAAACTAAAGTGTTACGTGTACCTTTTTTTTTCTAGTGTTGAGAAATAAAGAATTGGGCATTCACTTTCAGGGTTACGTTTAGATTTAGTTTAAATGGACCAAATACTTTTGTACTGTTGCCTGAAACTAAAATCTCTTTATAAGATGATTAAGAAAAACATTTTTGTTATTCGTGCTGCAATGAGGAAACTTTCAGTATTAACATCCGTATGCAGTACAGGAAGAAAAAGTATATAAGGTATAGAGGACATATAACTTAGTCTGGTATATACAGCATATACAAGAAAATTGCAAATATTTTGAATCCAAAGATGTATATGTAATTTTTTTTCAAATCTGCAAATAGTTTGAAATACAGGTCAACATCATACTGTCTGTAAAGCATGACATGGTATAAGGTATTGTTGAATCCTGTGCACTCTGTGTAATCTAACTGTGTACTGTATTGTTTGAACCTTGATTCTTAGGTGTATCTAAAACCACATTTCAGCTATAATCCAGCAGCAGACAACTTGATCCCCTGTAAAGATGCTGGTCTGGCCTTCTCCAAAGGAGACATACTTCACGTAGTGAACAAGGAGGACCCCAACTGGTGGCAGGTGAGTAGCACATGTTTCTCAACACTGGTGAAGAACTATGCTGTTTGGCTGTAATTATTTGCTCTATATTGAGAGTGAACATGATTATATGGTTGTTGCCATACTGTTTCAACAGATTCAGACAAATGCAACAACATTTTTGGGGTTGTCTGGGGTAGTGCAAAAAAAAAAAATCATTAACTTTACTGTAAGGTGTATATATAGTATATGACAAACATTTTAAGGTTCTGTTAGGTATGTATGTGTGTGTATGTACGTGCGCGCGCACACACACACAGAGACACACAGTGTGGTGTGAAAAAGTCTTTGCCCCTTCCTGATTTCTCATTTTTTTGTAAGTTACACTTAAATGTTTCAGATCATCAAACAGATTTAAATACTAGACAAAGATGAAAGTAAACACAAAATGCAGTTTTTTTAAATGAAGGTGTTTATTATTAAGGGTAAAACAATTCCAAACCTACATAGTCCTGTGTGGAAAAAGTGACACCCCCCCCCCCCCCCGCAGTTAAAACATAAATTAAACTGTGGTTTATCACATCTTTGGAAAGCGGAGTTAAATTTCTCTAGCCACACCCATGCCTGATTACTGCCACACCTGTTCTCAATCAAGAAATCACTTAAACAGGACCTGCCTGACAAAATGAAGTAGACCAAAAGATCCTCAAAAGCTAGACATCATGCTGTGATCCAAAGAAATTCAGGAACAAATGAGAAACAAAGTAACTGAGATCCATCAGTCTAGAAAAGGTTATAAAGCCATTTCTAAAGCTTTGGGACTCCAGCGAACCACAGTGAGAACCATTATCCACAAACAGCAAAAACATGGAACAGTAGTGAACCTTCCCAGGAGTGGCCGGCCGACCAGAATTACCCCAAGAGCGCAGCGACGACTCATCCAAGAGGTCACAAAAGACCCCACAACAACATCCAAAGAACTGCAGGCCTCACTTGCGTCAGTTAAGGTCAGTGTTCATGACTCCACCATAAGAAAGAGACTGGGCAAAAATGGCCTGCATGGCAGAGTTCCAAGACAAAAACCACTGCTGAGAAAAAAGAACAAAGTCTTGTCTCAGTTTTGCCAGAAAACATCTTGATGATCCCCAAGACTTTTGAGAAAATACGGTCGACTGACGAGACAAAAGTTGAACTTTTTGGAAGGTGTGTGTCCCATTACACCCGGCGTAAAAGTAACACAGCATTTCAGAAAAGGAACATCATACCAACAGTAAAATATGGTGGTGGTAGTGTGATGGTCTGGGGCTGTTTTGCTGCTTCAGGACCTGGATGACTTGCTTTGGTAACTGGAACCATGAATTCTGCTGTCTACCAAAAAAATCCTGAAGGACAATGTCCGGCCATCTGTTCGTGACCTCAAGCTGAAGCACACTTGGGTTCTGCAGTAGGACAATGATCCAAAACACATCAGCAAGTCCACCTCTGAATGGCTTAAGAAAAACAAAATGAAGACTTCGGAGTGGCCTTTTCAAAGTCCTGACCTGAATCTGATTGAGATGCTGTGGCATGACCTTAAAAAGTGATTCATGCTTGAACCCTCCATTGTGGCTGAATTACAACAATTCTGCAAAGATGAGTGGGCCAAAATTCCTCCACAGCGCTGTAAAAGACTCATTGCCAGTTATTGCAAACGCTTGATTACAGTTGTTGCTGCTAAGGGTGGCCCAACCAGTTATTAGGTTTAGGGGGCAGTCACTTTTTCACACAGGGCCATGTCAGTGTGGATTGTTTTTATCCTTAAGAATAAACACCTTCATTTAAAAACTGTATTTTGCATTTACTTGTGTTATCTTTGTCTAATACTTAAGTTTGTTTGATCTGAAACATTTAAGTGTGACAAACATACAAAAAAAGAGAAACCAGGAAGGGGGCAAACACTTTTTCACACCACTGTGTGTGTCTGTGTATTTTAGTGGTGTTCGACGATTAAAATTTCTAATTGTGTGTTCTTCCATTCAGATGCAGTGTACCTTAAGTTGGTAATTTTTCAAGTTTCTCATACTGTTATAAACATGGGAGTGGACAAATATACTTGCTTGCTTCACCTGCAGGTTTATTAAAGCTCTCAACATATTCAAAATGACAAAAATTTTCCAGAATATTCTCCAGAAAATCCTCACAAGTACTACCACGTGCAAAAAACAATAGAATACCAGGGCTCAGTAACGTCACTGCAACACAGCTACAGTCCCATAGCAAACATCCACCAGCTGAACACAGATCAATGGACCTCATGTGTCACATCAGACACA
Source organism: Pholidichthys leucotaenia (assembly GCA_020510985.1). Taxonomy (NCBI): domain Eukaryota; kingdom Metazoa; phylum Chordata; class Actinopteri; order Cichliformes; family Pholidichthyidae; genus Pholidichthys; species Pholidichthys leucotaenia. The sequence continues at coordinate 161,123,072 of CM035849.1, forward strand.
ATTTCCCTTTTTTTTTTCCCACAATATCTTTATTGAACCTTTTTTTTTTTTTTAACAAACATGATACAAACAATCAAACACTAACACTAAAGTACTACAAAAAAAAAAAAAAATGCACTAAAAACACCAACAACCACCAACAAAATCAAGTCTTCAACAATGCTCCTCTGTTTAGTCCAGACAATCCAACACATAAGCATACACACTATGTTCACCAGTTTGGAATTTACAAGGTCCACACACATCATTCACCTTCTTCTTCAAGAGTTATGTTTAAATTTTTTACATAATCAATAAAAGGTCTCCATATATTCTCAAACACAATTTCCTTTGATTTCAGTATATATGTTATTCTTTCTAATGGAAGGTTTGTTAACATCTGTCTTAACCACTGAGTCACATCTGGTCTATGAGTCTTTTTCCATAATAGTGCAATACATTTTTTGGCATTAAGCAAACTGAGGTCTATGAATGTTCTTTCACTTTTATTAAAATTATGCTTTTCTGGGTACAGACCCAACAAAAACAGTTTAGGATTCAATATGATTTGTTTTGAGATTATTTTTTCAATTGTTACCCTCACCTCTTCCCAAAACATTCTTATTAATCTACATTCCCATAAACAATGAAATAGGGTTCCTTTACTTTCCATGCATTTTGTGCATGTATCTGGTATATTTTTGTTATATCTATTTAACTCCTCCGGTGTAACATACATCCGCATTAACCATTTGAAATGTATCAATTTAAGGCGTGCATTTATTGATTTGGTTTGAGCTTCTGTACAAGCCAATTCCCATTGTTCCTCTGAGATTTCAATTTGCAGATCTTCTTTCCAGTAGTTTAATCTTTTCAGTGAATTTTCACTTGAAGATGGTGTCAATGAGTTATAAAACTCTGAAATAATACCCTTTCTTTTACTATCTTTCATCATCATTTTTTCCAAGGATGAATAAATAGGTCGAGTGAGAGCTTTATTTTGATTTGATCGAATAAAGTTTCTAAGTTGAAGATATTTAAAAAAATGTGTTCTATTGAGATTAAATTTGATCCTCAGCTCTTCAAAAGACATTATGTTATCTGCACATGGCAAATATAAATCCTGAATCTTTTGTATCCCTTTTAAATTCCATACTTTAAATACAGCGTCCGCTCTCCCTGGTTTAAAATATTGATTACCCCATATTGGACTAAATTGTGACAATAACTGTGGTTCTTTTAAATAGTTTTTAGCTTCACACCATATTTTGATCATATGCTTTACAAATGGATTTTTAACTTGTTTTTGTAATTTTTTTGCCGAATCTGAGTATATGAATATGGGAAGAGGTAAAGGTAAATTGTATGATTCCATTTCAGTCCAGTGAGGGAGATCATTTGATGAAAAATAATATGTCATAGACCTCAGTTGTGCCGACCAATAATACAACATAAAATTTGGACATTTCAGACCTCCACGATCAAATGGTAAATATAATAAAGACAAACGTAATCTAGCCCTCCTGTTGTTCCATATAAATTCCACTAACTTTTTTTTTATTCTTGAGAATAGATCTAAAGGTGGTGATAAGGGAATGTATTGAAATAAATAAAGTATTTTAGGTAAAATATTACTTTTAAGTATATTGATTCTCCCGATCATCGACATTGGTAGTGACATCCATCTCTGAGTTAACTCATTGATATCTAACATTAAGGCTTCATAGTTGACACTGGCGACTGATTCTAGCTTAGGCACAATTTGGATTCCTAAATATTTAAACTGATTTACAACATTGAATTGATTTACCTCAGGGGCTGGGTAATTTCTCTGGGTCTCATTTAGCATTAATATTGAAGATTTAGTTTTATTTATTTTATATCCTGATATTTCCCCAAAATTCTTTATTAAATTCAACAAGGTTGGAATTGATTTTTTTAGATTCGACATAAACAAAATTATATCATCGGCGTACAGGGAGATTTTATGTTCTGTTGGTCCAACTTTAATTCCATATATTTGTGAATGTAAACGTATCGCTATCGCTAAAGGTTCAATTGCCATAGTAAACAGTAAAGGTGAAAGTGGACAGCCTTGTCGACATCCTCTATTGATTTTTATTGGTTTTGAAATATTGTTATTTGTTAGGATTTCTGCTGTAGCATTATTGTATATTATTTGAACCCATTTTATGAAATTATTTCCAAGTCCAAACCTTTGTAGAACTTCAAAAAGAAAGGGCCATTCAACTCTATCAAAGGCCTTTTCGGCGTCCAATGATAGGAGAGCTGTATCCGGTGCTTCTTTATTAAAATAGATAATATTAAATAGTCTTCTTACATTATGGAAGCCTTGTCTACCCTTTATAAAGCCATTCTGATCTCGATTAATAATATTTGGTAAAATTTCTTGTATTCGTCTTGCTAAAATTTTACAGATTATCTTAAGGTCGGCGTTTAATAGGCTTATTGGTCTCATATTTTCACATTTATTAGAGGGCTTACCTGGTTTTGGCAGCAGTATAATTAAGGCATTATTTATGTATGATGGTAAATTATTATTTTGAAATGCTTCTAAAACCATTTCCAAAAAAGGTTTTATTAATTTATTCTTAAATTTTTTATAAAGGTCAACTGGGAGACCATCTGGTCCTGCACTTTTTCCTGATTTCATATTATCAATGGCTAGCCCAACTTCTTCTTGACTAATTTTAGACTCCAATATCTCCCTGTTTTCATTTGGAATACACGGTATAGATAGTTCGTTCAAAAACCCATTTAGTTTTGTTAAATCAGGTTCATTTTTGGTATCATATAATTTTTCATAGTAATCTCTAAAGGCTCTATTAATTTCTAAAGGATCTATAACTACCTGTCCGTTACTTATAATACTAGTAATTGGTGTTTTAATTTCTAATTGTTTAATCTGCCATGCTAATAATTTTCCTGATTTTTCACCTTGTTCATAAAAAGATTGTTTCAATCTTAGAAGACTCGAGGCAGCTCTATTCGCTGATTTTTTGTCGTATTCAGCTCTCAAAATCAGTAATTCATTCTCCAACCTTGGGTCACATCCTGCATACACTTTTTCCTGAAGACTTTTTATTTTATGTTCCAATTGGGCTCTCTCCTCTCGAGTCTTCTTAGATTTTGATCCTGTATAACTAATAATATGTCCCCTAATAAAAGCTTTGAAAGCCTCCCACTTTACACATGCTGATGTTTGTGTAGTATTGATGTCAAAGAACTCGTCTATCTGTTTTTCTATATACTTGACAAATTCCTCATCCTGAAGCCATTTATGCTGAAATTGCCATCTACCTGATTCCTTTGTCAATTTTTTATCTACATATATTAGACAACAGGGTGCATGATCAGAGATCACGATGTTATCATAAAAGCAGTTTTGAATCTTGGACCTTAATTCTGTGGAAATCAAAAAATAATCAATACGTGAGAATGTCTTGTAGGTACTGGAATAACAAGAATAGGCTTTAACTTGTGGTTTCATTTCTCTCCATATATCTAACAATCTCAATTCTTTCATAAAATGATTAATAGTCATCCTACATCCAATGTGCGTACAATCCAGTCCTGTTGATCTATCTATACCTGGATTCAATGTACAATTAAAATCCCCTGCTATTATATGTTGCCCTGTAAGTGATGATAAGATGAGAAATAAATTAGCAAAGAACTTCTGATCATCTATATTGGGACCATATAAGTTCACAAGATTTATATTTTCTAATAGCAAAGAACCTTGAATGATTACATATCTTCCAAATTTGTCTCCAATTACATTTTTCACTTGAAAAGGAACTGATTTATGTATGAGAGTCATAACTCCCCTGGCTCGGGATGAAAATGAAGAGGTGAATACACTTCCTTGCCATCTACTCCTAATTCTTTTAACATCCTCCTCTATTAGATGAGTTTCTTGTAAAAACACAATTTTTGAACCCATGTCTTTTATTTTATTCATAACTTGTTTAAGTTTTTTTAAATTTTGTAGACCTCTGCAATTCCATGAAGTTAAATTAAGATTAACACTTTGGTTTATGATCAATAGAGAGTTTGGGATTACCTTGCAGTGTAAGCATGCTCATACAGAGAAGCAAAAACATGAGTGGTTGAACATTCATCCTACAAACTACACACAAACAAATTTCCCCTTCCCACACTTGTGGCAAACCCCCCAAAATCAAAAGAAAAATTCTGTCTCCCGATATAGCCATCGACCGTTCCACACCCACGGGGAACAGCCTAAGCCACTCCTTCTTCATCCTCCCAATCACCCTAACTCTACTGCTTTTAATGACGTAACATTAACTCTCCTCTGTAGTTTTCCAACTTAACTCCAAAATTTTTAACAACTTTGTACATCATAGTTTTTTTTTTTGTTTGTTTTGTTTTTGTTTTGTTTTTTTAATATATAATACAATCTATATTTTGTAAACTTACTATTTACTTCAAGTCAGTCAGATGCCTGTGCAAATGCTTAATTATTCTACCTTATATTTTGTTCATGCTTAGCTCCCACCAGTCTCTTCTTCTTCTTTGATCTTCTTGATGAACTCCTGCGCCTCCTCTGGGGTCTTGAAGATGTGGGTTCTGCCCTCATACGTGGTCAGCAGTCTCGCAGGATAGATTACACCATGACGAATCCCAAGGTTGCGCAGCTCCTTACGTATGGGGTCAAACTGCTTCCTCAATTGTTGGATTCCTGTGGCCAAATCTGGGTAGAACCGCACCTGCTGATCCTGGTGCTTAATCTCGCCTTTAGCTCGTGCAGCGTTGAAGATCTTCATCCTGTCTCTGTTGCTAAGAAACTTCATAATTAAGGTCCTCGGCGGTCCCTTATCTCTCCGTGGGCCAATACGATGTGCTTTTTCCAGAACCACTGCTGATTGCAACTCCTCGCTGCCCAGCACCTCCGGAATCCACTTTTCCAGAAAGGAACATACGTCCCGACCTTCTGATTCCTCTGGAAGACCCACCAGCCTCAAGTTATTCTGTCTCGACCGAGATTCCAAATCCAAAATATTATCTTCCAGAGATTTATTTTTTTTTTCCCAAAGTGCGCACCTTTAATTGAAGACGGGTGACGTCATCTTCAGCACTAGCGAGACGGAGCTCCATCTGCGCCGTTCGTTCTACACAGTCACCCAATTCCTTTCTTATTCCTTCCAACGCTGTCATAATCCCATCAAATCTAGAGGAAAAGTCCGCTCTCATTGAACTCATGGCAGCCATCAGCGCATCTGCGCCTCCCCCCGCAGACATCGCACCGTTGCCAGCCTCCTCCGCCATATATGGAGTTTTATTTGCTGCGTCACAGACCTGAAAGTCCGTTAATTTGGACTGTTTCGGCGGCTCGCTTTTTCCTTTTCCTGGTTTTCCAGCCTTAGGCTTCGCCGACATATCCTCACCCAAACGCTGGGATACGTTCTGTCCCAAATGAGAGAGTTATTTGCCGATTTTTTTTCTCCAGGAGCAGAGCAGAGCGAGACACGTCCGTCCTACGTGGCAGCCATAACCGGAAGTCCCACAATTTCCCTTTTAATAGAAAAATTGTAAACATAAACAACTATCTTGCCCATGACGTCACCAACCACGCAGCAAAAACAGGGCGTGGGAGTGAGTGGATATTACAAACCCAACTTGAGAATTTTAGACTGCTCCTTTAGACACCTACCGACAGTTGGACTCAAAAGCTATGAAGATGAAATGGGTGGAGTGTCTGTCCTCAGCTGCTGGCAGCCACTGCATCCGTAGCACATAGCTGTTTACTGCTAGCTGGCTAGCTGGCTTCCAAAGACGAACAGCCAACATCCAGGCAAAGTTTTGGAGGAGGCTGTGACAGTTATCCAGGTAGAGCTCCGACCTATAACGTTGTAAACTTAAACATGACAGCGTTTTGGGGATTTTCATGGCAATGAACCAGCTTGTTTGACTTTGCAATTTCTTTTTTTTTTTAATTTAAGTTTTTGTAAAGGGTATACATGTCATTACAGCACTGCATTTACATTTTCATCACATATTCCCTTTTTTTTGTTTTTTGACAAGATTGAAAAAAATTTTTTTTATTACAACACCCTTTTTTTTTAAGTGAAAGAAAAGAAAAATTAAAAAAAAAAGGAAGAAAAATAAAGGAACATCTGAGTAGCATTGGGACAAAGAGAGGAGCCATTATTGAAATGGTGTTTGTCAAAGATTAGATCTGATGGAAGACACATATGCGTTCCAGGGTTGCCAAAAGTTCAAGAACCCATCCATGTCCTGTCTCAGTGCAAATGTCAACTTTTTCATCAATGTCCTGAATCACGTTAATCCAATCTTCAGGTGTAGGACAGTCTTTCAACATCCATTTTTTTGTTAGAGCTTTTTTACCTGCCAATATTAAAACAGAGAATAAGTATTTTTCTCCTCGTCTTTCCAGTGATTCCAGTAGTAAACACAAATACAAAGTTACAAAAGAAAAGGGAACGGTTACTTTGAATATTTTCCCCAATATTGTCTGTACATTGGTCCAGTATTGGTGGATAACTGGGCATGACCAAAACACATGAAAATGATTTGCAGTCTTTTCACCACACAAGCGCCAGCAATTCAACCCTTTACGAGTAAATTTGTTTTGTGCAGGTGTTCTGAAAAATCTTACCAAATTTTTCCATCCAAATTCTCTCCACAGCAGGGATGACGTACTTTTCCACTGTTGCTTGTTTAGTTTTTCCCATATTTCCAGTTGTAAAGTGAAATTCCCCTCTTTTTCCCATCTCTTTTATATATGATGTGTTGTCTCCTTTTAAATCTTGAAGACCATGGTATATTTTAGAGATGTATTTGATCCCTGGGATCCCTTTATATGCCATTAAGACCTTCAGAACACCTGACTGGGCCCTTTCCAAATCCTCCTTAAGTATTTTGTTTATGTGGTGTCTAAGCTGAAAGAACCTGTAAAGGTCTTGATTTACTAGACCTTGTTTTTTCAAATCTTCAAAACTTTTTAAAGTTTGTGCTTTAAAAAAGTCGTAATATTTTATCAGTCCGTTCTCTTTCCACTTTTTAAATCTAGTGTCTTTTTTTTAAGTTTTTGTAAAGGGTATACATGTCATTACAGCATTGCATTGTTTACATTTTCATCACATAATCCCCCCTTTTTTTGTTTTTTGACATTGAAAAAAAAAATTACACCTTTTTTTTAAGTGAAAGAAAAAGAGAAATAAAAAAAGAACAAAAAAAACAAACAAAAAAAAACAAAAGAGCAGAAAAATAAGAGCATCTGAGTAGCATTGGAACAAAGAGAGGTGCCATTATTGAAATGGTGTTTGTCAAAGATTAGATCTGATGGAGGACATATATGGGTTCCAGGGTTGCCAGAAGTTCAAGAACCCATCCATGTCCTGTCTCAGTGCAAATGTCAACTTTTCCATCAAATAAATGTCCTGAATCACGTTAATCCAATCTTCAGGTGTAGGACAATCTTTCAACATCCATTTTTTTGTTAGAGCTTTTTTACTTGCCAATATTAAAACAGTGAATAAGTATTTTTCTCCTCGTCTTTCCAGTGATTCTGGTAGTAAACCCAAATACAAAGTTACAAAAGAAAAGGGAACTGTTACTTTGAATATTTTCCCCAATATTGTCTGTACATTGGTCCACTATTGGTGGATAACTGGGCATAACCAAAACACATGCAAATGATTTGCAGTCTTTTCACCACACAAGTGCCAACAATTCAACCCTTTACGAGTAAATTTGTTTTGTGCAGGTGTTCTGTAAAATCTTACCAAATTTTTCCATCCAAATTCTCTCCACAGCAGGGATGAAGTACTTTTCCATTGTTGTTTATTTAGCTTTTCCCATATTGCCAGTTGTAAAGTGAAATTCCCCTCCTTTTCCAATCTCTCTTTTATATATGATGTGTTGTCTCCTTTTGAGTCTTGAAGACCATGGTATATTTTAGAAATGTATCTGATCCCTGGGATCCCTTTATATGCCATTAAGAAGACCTTCAGAACACCTGACTGGGCCCTTTCCAAATCCTCCTTTTTAAGTATTTTGTTTATGTGGTGTTTAAGCTGAAAGAACCTGTAAAGGTCTTGATTTACTAGACCTTGTTTTTTCACATCTTCAGAACTTCTTAAAGTTTGCCCTTTAAAAAAACTGTAATATTTTATCAGTCCGTTCTCTTTCCACTTTTTAAATCTAGTGTCTGTTTTATTAGGAGTAAAGTCCTGATCATAGGAAATCCATTGCAATAATCGATAGGGTTCTTTAGTTTGATTCTCTCTGACTATCTTAAACCAAATTTTTAGCGGGGTCTCTATCCACGGGTTAGTGTTATTCAGAAGTTCAGGTAAGGCATTGTTCCCTATTATCGCCTGTAGGGGAATGTCACTTGTTGTTTGGCATTCTATCTCCTTCCATTGTGCAGTGTAGTCTGGGTTACATATCTCTACTAAAGTTTTAATTTGCACGGCTTTAAAATAGTCCCTGATATTTGGCAGCGCGAGCCCACCTTTGTCTTTGTTTAGCTGTAGGGTTCTATATCTGATTCTAGGTCTCTTGCCCTGCCATATGAATCTTGAGATCCTTCTGTCCAGTTCTTGCCATGTTTTTTTGGGAGGTTCTATCGGTATTGTTTGGAAAAAGTATAGAAGACGTGGAAGTATATTCATTTTGACTGCTTCAATTCTTTGTGCAGTACCCAAGAATGGTGTCATATTCCATCTTGCTAGATCAGATTTTATTATTGCCATCAGTGGATCATAGTTTAGTGTTATAATTTTGTTGAGTTGTTTCGGGATATTGACCCCCAGATATTTCATAGATTCCATCTCCCAGTTAGTTTTGAATTTGCTTAGTAAATATTGATTTGGATCATAGTTGAATGTTAAAATTTGGGTTTTATGCGTGTTTAATTCGTACCCCGATAACTCTCCATACTCTGAAAAAACTGAGACTAGTTCTGGAAAAGTGGTGTCCGGCTACCCCAGGTATATTAAAATGTCATCAGCAAAGAGTGCTACTTTTTGATTCTGTCTAATCCATTGGCTCAGAGGTTCTATGAAGATTGCAAAGAGCAGTGGAGACGAGGGGCAGCCCTGACGACATCCTCTTTCCAGTTCAAAAGATGATGATAATTTACCGTTAATCCTTATTTTAGCTGTTGGTTTTTTATATAATGCCTGGATAGTTCTAATGAAGTTATTATGAAAATTGAAACTGGATAAGATTCTATACAGGGAAAAACCAGTCAACCGAATCAAATGCTTTTTCAGCATCTAATCCCAATATGGCTGCATTTAAATTATTTTTTTTATATGATGAATTATGTGTAAAGTGTGTCTAATGTTATCTTGTGTCTGTCTTTGTCTTATAAAACCTGTTTGGTCTAAATGAATTAAGTCTGTCAGTGTGGCGGTTCGGTTAACCCCCACAATAGATTAAGGACAGTCAGCTCTCTTCTCTTGGTTTTTCCCGCTGCACTACTGAGATGTAATGTGCCATGCATGTATTGTGATGTAATGTGCCATGCATGTATAGTGTTCATGCGTCCTGTCCTTACTGTGACCTAGAGACAGATCAATATGTAGATGTGCCTTGTAACCTCTTTGTCCTGCAAGCTGGAGCAGAGGACAGCATCTGCCTATTGTTATGTAGGTCTTTCAAATGCAAATGTCTCATGCCTGTTCTGCAGTCCCTTTGATCGTACCAACTGCTGTGAATCCGCTTTGATGTATTGTCTGAGTTGGGTATAAATACTGCACAGGTTCTGTAACTCGCTCTCTCAATACCACTTCCTCAACTGCTGCTGCTGGACACAGACTTTGTGTCCTCCTTCTCTGAGAGCCGCTGAGCTCGCTCCCGGCGCGCATGCACGGCGCCGGGAGCGGAGCTCGTGACGGCGGTATGATTTAATAAAACTTCCTTAAACCTCAGCATCGCTGCTTATTTTTTCGTGCCGCCGCATCAGTATATTTTCTAACCTTTTGGCAAGGATAGCGGTAAAAAGTTTATAGTCCTGATTTAACACACTGATTGGTCTGTAGTTGGAGCAGTCTAGTTTATCCTTTTCAGGTTTAGGTATGACTGCAATGACCCCTTCTCTCCAGGAGGGGGGGGATTTCCCCTGTGTGGAGGACATAGTTAAATGTTTTCAGGAGGAGAGGAGATAGTTGCTGTTTAAAGGTTTTGTATCACTCTGCTGTATAACCATCTGCTCCTGGGGATTTGTTAGCTTTAAGTTTCATAATTGCTTTTTCTAATTCTTTAGGTTGTATTTCTGACGGTAGTTTTTTTATTTTGTGACTCAGCAAGTTGGGGAGAATTTAATGTATTTAGAAAGGCTTCGGATGCATTTTTGTGTTTTTTGCGGGAGTACAAGTTCTTGTAGTAATTCTCGAAGCTTAAGAATATCCTGAATTCTAAATTTTATTTCCTTTGATGCTGGGTCTCTGATTTTGTAGATTGCTCCCTCCGTTTGTTGTTTCCTCAGTTTATAGGCTAGTAATTTTGCCGATTTGCTACCTGTTTCATAGTATTTTTGTTTCAGAAATGCAAGTTTCTTCTGGATTTCTATTGTGTAGATCTCGTTTATTTGTTTTTTTTATTTCCTTAATTTTGAGCGAGTCATTAGAATGAGTGTTGTCTTTGTGCTCTTTTTCTAGTTTCTTAAGTTCTGACTCTGTGATTAGTTTTTCTTGTCTCAGTTTCTTTTGGAGTGCCAGTTTTGCGATAATCTTTCCCCTTATTACAGCTTTGCATGCGTCCCACAGTATTAAAGGGGATACTTCTCCATTATCATTTTCTTCCAAATATCTGAGAATATCTGATTCCAATTCATCTTTCAGTGGTCCTTTCAGCACATTTGAACTTAACCTCCAAGAAAATGTGTTATTTGTGTATTTTTGGATATTTAAGTCCATATAGATCGGACTGTGGTCAGAGAGATCCATCAGTCCTATTTTACATGTTTTTACTCTTCCAATGTCTCTATTAAACATAAAAAAATAGTCAATCCTTGAGTATGATGAATGTGGTGCAGAGTAAAATGTGTAATCTTTTACACTGGGGTTGAATTCCCTCCACATGTCACAGATTCCCATTTCTTTTAGTAGCATCCGAGTTTTTCTACTTTGAGTGTTATTTTGATGTGGAGAATTACCTGATGCATCCCAGTATGGATTCAGTCTTAGATTGAAGTCTCCACCACATATCACTAAACCTGGGGCTTTAGTTATCATTAGGTCAAATACATTTTTATAAAATTTCCAGTTAGCCCCTGGAGGTGCATATACATTCAGCAGGGTGATATCTTCTCCCTCTAGCCGACCAAGTACCATGCTAAATCTCCCTTCTTTATCTTTGCGTTCTGAATTTTTTTTCAAATATAATGTGACGTAGGCAAGGTTCACACAAAGAAGAGGAGCAGATAGTTGTGACGAACAGGCTTTATTCACACACACACACTGAGCACAGACAGGAGGGGAGGTCATTCTCCCAGACCTCCGTTTAAATCATGGTTATACAACACATGATACATCTTGCCCTAATCCTGCCTATGAAACACTGCTGGGTCATAATGACACAGCAGTATAATAGCTTAGTAATAACATTTAATACACGCATACAATAACGTCCTCTGTTGCAAAGCATGCTGGGGAAATCCCTGCTCTCCCCCCACCCACCCCCAATACAGCCCCGACGTTACACTGCCCCCCTCCTGGACTGGTTTCTGTCCCCAGAAAAATTAAAGTCCAGTTCAAAAGTCCAATACAAACTCGTCCAGGTGTCGGGGCGGCCTTCGGTGCCGGCAACCAGCACATACAGGCCTCCTAGTGTCCATCTGAGTCTTGGTCGGGGTATCTGGTCGGGATGAAGGCTCCGGTTCGTCCACCAGCAGGGCAGATGGCTGATACGGGGCGAGACGGTCACAATGAAGGATCACAACCCGGTCCCTTTTCCTACAGTGGGGAAAAAAGTATTTAGTCAGCCACCAATTGTGCAAGTTCTCCCACTTAAAAGATGAGAGAGGTCTCCAATTTTCATCATAGGTATACCTCAACTATGAGAGACAAAATGAGAAAAAAAAATTCAGAAAATAACATTAAAGGATTTTAATGAATTAATTGGTAAATTCCTCAGTAAAATAAGTATTTGGTCAATAACAAAAGTTCATCTCAGTACTTTGTTGTATACCTTTTGCTGGCAATGACAGAGGTCAAATGTTTTCTGTAAGTCTTCACAAGGTTTTCACACACTGTTGCTGGTATTTTGGCCCATTCCTTCATGCAAATCTCCTCTAGAGCAGTGATGTTTTGGGGCTGTCGCTGGGCAACACGGACTTTCAACTCCCTCCAAAGATTTTCTATGGGGTTGAGATCTGGAGACTGGCTAGGCCACTCCAGGACCTTGAAATGCTTCTTACGAAGCCACTCCTTCGTTGCCCGGGCAGTGTGTTTGGGATCATTGTCATGCTGAAAGACCCAGCCACGTTTCATCTTCAATGCCCTTGCTGATGGAAGGAGGTTTTCACTCAAAATCTCACAATACATGGCCCCATTCATTCCTTCCTTTACACAGATCAGTCATCTTGGTCCCTTTGCAGAAAAACAGCCCCAAAGTATGATGTTTTCACCCCCATGCTTCACAGTAGGTTTGGCGTCCTTTCTCCTCCAAACACAACAAGTTGAGTTTTTCCAAAAAGTTCTATTTTGGTTTCATCTGACCATATGACATTCTCCCAATCCTCTTCTGGATCATCTAAATGCTCTCTACCAAACTTCAGACGGGCCTGGACGTGTACTGGCTTAAGCAGGGGGACACATCTGGCACTGCAGGATTTGAGTCCCTGGCGGCGTAGGGTGTTACTGATGTAGCCTTTGTTACTTTGGTCCCAGCTCTCTGCAAGTCATTCACTAGGTCCCCCCGTGTGGTTCTGGGATTTTTGCTCACCGTTCTCGTGATCATTTTGACCTCACGGGGTGAGATCTTGCATGGAGCCCCAGATAGAGGGAGATTCAGTGGTCTTGTACGTCTTCCATTTTCTAATAATTGCTCCCACAGTTGATTTCTTCACACCAAGCTGCTTACCTATTGCAGATTCAGTCTTCCCAGCCTGGTGCAGGTCTACAATTTTGTTTCTGGTGTCCTTTGACAGCTCTTTGGTCTTGGCCATAGTGAAGTTTGGAGTCTGACTGTTTGAGGTTGTAGACAGGTGTCTTTTATACTGATAATGAGTTCAAACAGGTGCCATTAATACAGGTAACGAGTGGAGGACAGAGGAGCCTCTTAAAGAAGTTACAGGTCTGTGAGAGCCAGAAATCTTGCTTGTTTGTAGGTGACCAAATACTTATTTTACCAAGGAATTTACCAATTCATTAAAAATCCTTCAATGTGATTTTCTGGATTTTTCTTTTCTCATTTTGTCTCTCATAGTTGAGGTATACCTATGATGAAAATTGGAGACCTCTCTCATCTTTTAAGTGGGAGAACTTGCCCAATTGGTGGCTGACTAAATACTTTTTTGCCCCACTGTAAGCCTCACCCTGTACACCACATCCGACAGTCTCTGCAGAACCATGCACGGTCCCGACCAATGGCTCGCCAGCTTCAGTGATCGTCCTCTTTTTCTGTCAGGGCAGAAAACCCAGACTCGATCTCCCGGTGCAAAGTCCCTTCCCTTCCCTGGCAGTGGGAGTCATACGCTCGCTTCTGCCGACCCCCCCCCCCCCCGCCGCTGCCAGGGCCTCTCGAGCCAGTTCGTGCACCGTGTGGAGACGTTCTTTCAAACAAAAAAAATAATCCAACCCGGGTTTTCCCTCCACCTCCGGCTCGTGGGGGGACCGAATACCAAATCCACCGGTGTGCGCAGCTCGCGTCCAAACATGAGCACTGCAGGGGTGCACCGAGTAGATTCCTGAGCTGCCGTCCGGTACGCCCACAGAACAAAAGGCAGATGCAGGTCCCAGTCTCGCTGTCATTGGTCCACTAGGATAGCGAGCTGGGTGGTGAGGGTCCGGTTGAATCATTCGACCAGGCCGTCGCTCTGTGGATGCAGCGGGGTGGTCTGGGTTTTCCGGATGCCCAGCCGCTTGCAGACCTCTCCGAAGACCTCCGCCTCGAAGTTCTCACCCTGATCGCTGTGCAGCTCCTCCGGTGCGCCAAACCGACAGAACATTTCGTCCACCAGCTTTGATGCCGTCGTAGCGGCGCTCTGGTCCGGGACCGCGTACGCCTCTGGCCACTTAGTGAAATAATCCATCGCGACCAGCACGTAGCAGTTCCCCCGGTCCGTGGTCGGGAAAGGGCCCAGGATGTCCACTCCCACTCGCTCCATCGGTGCTCCCACCCGGTACTGCTGCAGGGGAGCGTGGGATCGCTGAGTTGGCCCTTTCTGAGCTGTGCACGTGTCGCAGCGGTGAACGTGGAGCTCCACATCCTGATGACAGCCGGGCCAGTAGAACCGGGCTCGAAGGCGCTGCAGCGTCTTTGTCACTTCGAAGTGGCCCGCTCCTACCGTCCCATGAACCAGCTGGAGTACCTTGGGCCGGAGTCGACGAGGAATCAGCAGCTGCCAGACATGCCGCTGCCCAGCTGGAGTCTGCCACTGTCGATACACCACGCCCTCGTGGCAGCGGAGGTTGGCCCACTGGGAGTGTAGGGCCTTAGTCTCTGGGTCCAGCGCTGACACAACCTCCCAGGCGGGCCGCTGCCCTGCGTCCAGCCACTGCCGAACCCGAGAAATGACCGGGTCTCTGTCCTGCTCGCTCTGCAGCTGCTGCGTGTCAAGGACCTCTGTGATGTCATCGCTGGGGGAGGCTGCCTGATCACCCGAGGAGGGGCTGCGCGTTGCTGCGTTATTCCTGCTCGCAGCAGCCCGGAGAGCAGCAGCCCGTGGGGCGGCTTGGTCTCGATCTTCAGCCCGTTGGCAGTGACGACACTCCTGTCGCACAGGGGCGCCGAGACAGCGCATCAGCGTTGGCATGGAGGCGGCCTGCCCGATGCACAATCTGAAAATTATAATCCTGCAGTGCCTCCAGCCATCTCGCCAACTGTCCATCCGGCTCTTTGAAGTTCAATAACCAGGTCAGGGAAGCGTGATCCGTCCAGAGCTGGAACCTCCCCCCGTACACATACGGGCGGAAATGACGCAGTCCTTGAATGACAGCCAACAGCTCTCTGCGAGTCACACAGTAATTCCTCTCGGCTCTGCTGAGAGTGTGGCTGAAAAAAGCGACTGCCTGCTCTCCGTGTTCTCCCTCCTGGGATAGCACCGCCCCGATGCCCTGGTTGCTGGCATCCGTGTCCACGATGAAAGGGCGGTTCGGGTCAGGATACTGCAGGATGGGGGCTCCGACGAGCGCCGCGCAGAGCTGGGAGAAAGCAGCAGCACAGTTCTCACTCCACTGAAACGTGCGCCCTTTCTGCGTCAGCTGATGCAGCGGGCTGGCGATGGTGGCGAAGTTTTTCACAAACCTCCTATAATAGGAGGCCAATCCAAGAAAACTCCTCAGCACTCCCACGTTCCGCGGCACTGGCCAGTCTCTCACCGCCGCCACTTTTTCTGGGTAGGTGGTGACTCCCACTGCGCTGAAGACGTGGCCCAGGAAAGTGGTCTCCCGCCGGAATAGGTGGCATTTTCTAGGGTGTAACCGTAGCCCCGCCTGTCGGATGGCATCCAGCACCTCTCGGAGATTTGACAGGGCGCTGTCAAAATCAGCTGCGTGCACCAGCAGGTCGTCCAGGTAAACAACGCAGCGACTCCAGGGCACGTGAGCCAGCACTCGCTCCATCAAGCGCTCAAAGGTGGCTGGGGCGTTGCAGAGTCCAAACGGCATCACTTTAAACTGGTACAGTCCCTGCCCGATGGAGAAGGCTGTTTTTTGGCGGGCCTCGGGTGACAGCTCTACCTGCCAATAGCTGCTGTGTAGATCCAGCGAGCTGAACCAGCTGGAGCTGGCGATGTGGTCCAGCACGTCATCGATGCGGGGCAGGGGGTAGGAATCCTTCCGGGTGACGTCATTCAGGCGCCGGTAATCCACACAGAACCGCCACGACCCGTCCTTCTTCTTGACCAGCACCACCAGCGCCGCCCAGGGGCTGCTGGAGGGCTCAATAACATCTGCCTCCAGCATTTCTCGCACTTTTTGTTCTGCCGCTGCCCGCCTTGAAAAGGGCAGCCGGCGTGGGCGGAGTCGAATCGGCCTGGTCTCACCGGTGTCAATCTCATGCTGCACCAAGCCGGTCCGGCTGCATTCCTCATCCTTGGCGGCGAAAACACCCATATAACAGTCCAATAGTTCCCATAGCTGGCGTCTCTGTTCCGGGTCCAGCCCGCAGCAGCTCCGCTGAAATAATTCCTCGACCACCTGCTGCGTCTCTGCTCACACGTTGACCCCTCCTCTTGCTGTCCTTGTGTGTGCTCGTGCTTTCTCTGCCCGCGCTGGTGGCGTCATCGTGTCCGGTCCTCGCGGTGGCCCGCCTGGTCCGGTCCGTCCTGGTGGTCCCTCGATCGCGCAGGCCCCCGTGTTCCTTCTCTGGGTTTTGCTGTGGAGCGTGATGGTCTGGTCTCCCAGTTGGAGGGACGGTCCGGCGGTGTTGATCTTGGCGTTCCAGGCTGTGAGCAGGTCTAGTCCAATAATACAGGGGTCTTGGATGTCAGCCAGCCAGAACGGGTGTTTTATGTTCTGACCGGCCACCCCTACCACGAGGACTCTCCGCCCCCTCAGTCTGGCGCGCACACCGGGTCAGACCAAGGAGATTGTAGTGCCGGTGTCAATCAGGGCCCGGATCGACGTCTTCTCCAGGCTGCACTGTAGATACATCCCTGGAGAGTGTCCAATTCGGCCCACGCGTGGCACCGGCTCGTCGGGGGAAACATCTGCGGGAGGCGGCCTGTCCCCGTCCACGCCACCTCGCTCTAGTTTAATGCCAGCGAGGGGCCAGTTTGTCGTGGGGTGGGTGCAGGGCAGTACTGTGCGATGTGTCCTGGCTCTCCGCAGCGGGGGTACCCTTCCTCGCGCCGCCGCGGCCATCTTCTCCGTGGACGCGCCGCCGTGGTCTGCCGTAATTCCTCCTCCTCGCTCTCAGCTGTGGCCTGGAAGGTTCTTTGTCTGTACGTCAGCACTTCAATTGTGCGATTCATTAGCGGCTCCACCTGCTCTGCTTCTGCCACCGCAGTCTCCCAGTCGCTCGCGGCGTGGATCCGTACGTGGCTCTGGAGCTGGGCCGGGCGGAGACCTTGAATGACGTTCCGGAGGGTGAGCTTCTCTACCACCTCCGGTGCGAAATCTGGGTAGCTGCGCTGGGTTAGCAGCCGTATGTCTGCAGCATAGGCTCCTAGGCTTTCCTGGCTGCTTCGACAGCGGTGGATCAGCTGTTCCTGGGCGTGCTCAGCGTCTGCCATTCTCCCAAATCGTCTCTGGAGCGCTTCTTGTAGCGCTGAAAAGGGCGGGATGCGGGGCTGGTTTGCTCTGCTCTGCCCGCTCTGCCTTGAAAAAGGCAGAGGGCGGGGTGCGCTGGCCCCATCAGGTCCGCCGCTTCGTTCGTCCCGGCGAGCGGCTCCCGGGGGTGGTGTCTCGGCCCCGTCGTCCGTCAGCTGAGCGACGAGTCGCTCCAGCTGCTGGATCTCCATTCTGATCCTGGCTTCCATCTGCTCGATCCCACTTCTGACACCAGTGTGACGTAGGCAAGGTTCACACAAAGAAGAGGAGCAGATAGTTGTGACGAACAGGCTTTATTCACACACACACACTGAGCACAGACAGGAGGGGAGGTCATTCTCCTAGACCTCTGTTTAAATCATGGTTATACAACACATGATCCATCTTGCCCTTATCCTGCCTATGAAACTCTGCTGGATCATTATAACGCAGTTATAATGACACAGCAGTATAATAACTCGGTAATAACATTTAATACACGCATACAATAACGTCCTCTGTTGCAAAGCATGCTGGGGAAATCCCTGCTCCCCCTCCCCCCAATACAGCCCCGACGTTACAATAATTTCGGTTGAAATCAATGTCGCTACCCCCCTCCTCCTACCTGACTTATATGAAGATGAAGAGATCAGTTTAAACCCTTGTCTATTAAGTTTAGTGTGCTCCAAGTCTGTTAGGTGGGTTTCCTGTAAAAATATTATTCCTGCTTTGTCTTTTTTCATTTTGCCAAGAATCTTGGATCTTTTAACTGGATTCAGGATCCCTTTTACATTATATGAGATTATTTTGGTTACACCCTGTTTCTCCATTGTATTGTCTTATTTGGTATAACAGTGTGGTGGCCCTCTTTTATGCTACTCAAAAACTGAAAGAACATGAAGAACATAAAAACATTAAGAACATAGTATATAAAACTTTAAAACAAAAAAACTGTCAAAAGATCTTCCTGAACTGAGGTCTTTTTAGCGACGGAAGAGCCTTGATGGTGTGTTGGCTCTGAGGGAAATTCCTCAAACTTTGTTACGTGCTGAGGGCCCTCTCTTACCCCTGTAAGTTGTCCCATGTTTTTAACGTGAATTTCAGATCCCAATCCGAACTTGTAATGATTTTTTTTTTTTTTAATGCCTATACCCCATGAAATTGTGCGCAACCTCCCACTACCATCACAGCAAACAATCACGTTAATACAGTATTTGTTAGTGTGGAGAGTTCATGTGGTTCATTGTCACATTTCTGTTTTAACAAGTTTTTTTTAAGACTTATTTGTTTCTAATATTATGACTTTTCCATGAAATATTTTACCACTTCATATTTGCTGATTCTGCATCTCCTATAAAGTTCGTTACCTTGTAGGAGGAGGGTTGATGTGCGTATTGACTAAAAATATCGTTATTCCCTCATGAAAGCGTCCAGTTTTTCCTTATAGCCCTGGTGCTGGGTTTCCCGCTGGTGGCCAGTGGATTTTGAGGGTCTCTGTGTGCACCACATTTGAGCCTTGATTCTTTCGATTGGGTCTGCTGTGGGTTTATACACTGGTACTGGGAGCCCTCTTCTCACCATATCCCTGGTTGCTTCTTCCGCCGAATTGTAGAGACACGTCTCTTCCCCGTAAAAAACCCTCAGCTTTGCCGGGAATGGAGTTTGAAAGCGCAGTTTCTTCTCTCGTAGTACCTTTTTAGCGTCATTGTATTCCCAACGTTTTTTTAAGGACCTCCAGGGCGTAGTCATGGTCCACAAAAACTTTTCTTTCTTGGTGCATAAATCCTTTTTTCTGCCAAGCCAGTCTCAAAACCTCTTCTTTTGTTCTGAAGTTGGAAAACTTCACCACCACCGAGTGGGGGGGGGGGGGGGGTTTCCGCCGACGGCCTTGGGGCTAATGAACGGTGCGCCCTTCCTATCTTAAAGTCGGTAGATTGGGGAATTTCCAACTTCTCTCTCAGTATGGTTTCCACGCATGCAGCCACTGTGGTGAAACCATCCTCGACTCCTTCTTTCAGACCATGAATTCTTATATTGTCCCTTCTTAGTCTTCCTTCCTGGTCGGTTAGCTTAGCCTCCAGTCTTGTCTGTCGTTTGAGTAATTCCAGCATGGTTTTTTCCAGCCCTTTTATTCTTTCCTCCTGCTTCCATGATTTGGTCCTCAGCCTGGTCCACTCTGTTGTTTGTCCTTTTTATTTCGTCTTTAAGTTGACGAAATTTGGCCCCACACTCTCGGTGAAATTCTCTTAATTCTTGAAGTATCGTTTTTAAGCTAGCCGTGTTGCTAGCCTCATTTTGCTCCTCCATTTCCGAGAGGTTATTGTCTTCGAGATCGGTTTCTCCGGCCGATGCGTGTCTTGGCCTGGTAAATGTTGATCTCTTCTGTTTTCCTTTAGGCATAATAACTTTTGTCTTTTGATTTTTCACTCTTCCATAAACCCGTTAAATCTGATTTTCATGGTATTTTCACGGATGGGATCTGGGAGCTTCAGAAGCGTTAAGCAGCTACCACCATGGTGTCCAGACCGGAAGTCGACTTTGCAATTTCTGCATGGCACGCACAGTGTCTCACTACCCAGAGCGGCTTCCATAGTTCTGTACAGAGTGCAATTCAGGCCAAAAAGTACTGTTCGCATTTTCTGCCGTTAACTGCGGTTAACCGCAATCACAAAATTTGTCGCCGTTAACAGGGGCGAAATGTTAACAAGCGATTAACACGATAATGCCAACACCACTGTTTTATGAAAATATTTAGACAGGTTCGTGAGAAGTCGGCGCACAGAATTCACACTGAGACAGGCTGCTAGAATAAACTGTATCTCTTTATTCCCCACAGACCATATCTTCATACACAAAAGAGAAATCATTGCATGTCACACATTTCCTTCACACAAGGATCAATGCATTTCATGTCATTTCACAAGCTCTTACCGTTTGATACAGGTGACTGGGAGCCGACAGCCAGGAAGAGCGTGATTTCTCCTAGCCGGACGTCTTGCGCAAAACTCACGGCAGACTCGCCGAACAAAGGGAAAGCCCCTGTTTTTAAAGGAAGGCAGGTACAGAACAGAGTGGCCATCTCTGTTCCGAGCAAGCCCCCCTCCCATCATAGAATCGCGTGGGGAGCAGGAAGGGCCAATTCCTGCTCCCAGACGATTCCCTCTGCCCGGCTCCCAAAACATACTGTGAACACCTGCTCCATCACACACACACACATATGAGGAATAAAGGCGCCTTTGTTTTATAAGCATGCAACAGTTGGTGCTCTAAAGAGTGAGAAACTTGGTGTGCTAAGGAAAACAGTTTCTAAAAACAGGTCATGGTGTGCCTTAAGATAAATTCATCATGGGAAGAGAACTGGATTGTTAAAACATATTAAAAACAACTGAGAAACAAATCAGGGCACACATTAAAAACACATTTATATTACATTCCACCCTTTGACCTTATTTGTGATCAGTTGGTAAAGATAATTGCTTTCTTCCCCAACTAAGTGCTTTCTTCCCCAACTGAAAAACAAATCAGGGCACACATTAAAAATATTTATATCACATTTTCCACCCTTTGACCTTATTTGTTCTATCAGTTGGTGAAGAACATTGGGTAATTACTATCTTCTTGGGGAATACTTTCATCCTCATAAGGTATGCCGACATGATTATGGTGAGATAATTCCACCCAATTGATGTCCCAAATGCATGTTACAACATGCCACAATAGCTCATTTCTCGTATTGAATTGTCTATTGTAGTAACTCCATCTATTAGTCGTACCTACAGCATAATCATAACATATCCAGTGACCAGGAGGGTCAGCACTCACCTCTACTTTGCAAGATGTGGTACCATATCCTCCATCTCGAAAGATGACTGTGATTTTCATATTGCTAGAGAATTATATATTCTTTTACTTAGAATTTGTTTTACTCTTCTAATATAGCAGAAAGCACTGAAATTGCATATTGTTAAGACAGATAGAACAGCAATTAATATAGCTAGGGGAGGCACCAGTGTTTTGCGAGCAGTGACTGACATGCCTGAGAATGTATCCCACCAGTGATGAGCAGAAACTTGCTCTATCTGATGAGCTGCATGCAATACCTTTCCTTGGGCCACCACAGTGGATATCACTGCAGCACGCACATTAGACATATGATCACCAATGAGCTTTTGTATCTCCGTGGATCCATTCAGTGCGCCTCTGAATCGATCCAGGGACACCTGCCATGGAACTTCCAGCACCCGCCATTGCAGGGCGGTCAGGTGAGCCTCACTGGAAAAGTTGGTAAGACGATATGTCCGATTATGCCATTGCCACATGTGAACACCATGCAGACACCCAGTGAAAGGTACCCTAGGCAACATTGGATGGAAATTTAAGGTGGCTACACATAGAGTATGGGGCCCTATTTGCCACATCATGTCACGAGGTTTTTCTATTCTCCATTCACATAGTGCCTCTGTCATGGTTAAGCATGGTTCAGTGTATATTTCTCGACTTAGGCATGCATATCCTTGGTCAGTCAAATCACATTCTGATAAATCATATGTATTATTTTGCCCTGGATCAAACCATCCCCCTTTTAATTGAATAAACCAAAATGCCGTGGCAGTAATTACTGGTAACACATGATATTTGCACACGTCAACAGCTTTTGTGACATTTAATTGAGTCCATTGCCCGCTACACATCGTGCTATTGCAGATGGTTTTTCCAGGATGCGGAATTAACCACCATTCTTCAGTGATGTTCCACACTTCTCGCCATTGTCGAGCGTGATTGGTAGTGACAATGCGAGTGAAACGTTCCAACTGCGTGCGGATATCCAAAACTTGAATGTTGCACACAGTCCAATTGAAAGCGCGAGTGATGTTCGTCATCAATTCACTCGTAGCATTCCACATGGTCAAATCCCGATTCAGACGTTTTTGAAACAGATTGGCAGCCTCCATTTGAGGCCCCACCACCGTAGGCATCCAAAATCCAACTTGTTGAATGCCTAAAGACGTTTGATGTCCAGTATCTGCCAACATTGATCTGGTTACCTCGTTGTTAATGGTGTTGGAGATTCCCAAAACTGTGCTAAATCCTCCCAGCAACGTGTCATACCATGCTCTCTTCTTCTTGGTTGAACATTTGGGAATGGGTGGTATCCTTACCATCCAATTGACGGTGATATGGCTGGTTTGTGTGGCCACCATTGTACAGGTCGATAGTATGGGTGCCAGGTTCGTTGGGGATATATGCTTCGGGTTTTTGTCGACCACTACAATAGGGTACACAAAGGGGATTTGTCGCCCCTTTATGACTGTTCCATTCATCAAATACACTTCCTTATCTCCTGTTATATTGATGGATAGCTTTGTACCATTTAAGGTAGTATCACATTTCAGTGAATCATTAGTCGCTTTGGCCACGCATATGGTTACATTGGCAGTTAAGTTCAGCATGCACCCCTTCTCCACCGCAGGCACATTATATTGATTTTTGACACATTTGGGGCATATGTAGATAGGACAGTGGCTGGTTAAGTTCAGTATCTTGCACTTTTGGTTTGATAAACAATAGAAACCGTCTTGACTCCGATTGGCACCGATTCGACTTTCCCTCCACTCCAACGAAACAGATTGGTCCACCTCAAACATTTCTTGGCCTGGTGTGGCGTGGATCTGGATCCAGCAACCGGCGATGCTCATCCACAGGATCACAACGAGGGCAGGGCGGCACATGTCCCAGCAGACGACATAGCCATGTCCTCGGTGCTTGTGGGGGTGTTGAAGAAGACCCATGACGTGGCGGGTGTCCAATCACCAGTCTCCGCCTGAACATTCCTGCAAAGCAAGCACATACTTAGGAGAAGAGAAAACACAGAATTAGTTCTCCCTTAGATAACATTTTGATATTGGTACATTTATCCAGGTTTCCTCTCCTGGATACAAAATGGTCACCACCTGATCCGTCCCTTGAGCTATGATCTCAGCCGGGCGGGGAGGGCCATTTTCTTGCCTCACCCATACTTTGGCCCCAGATTTATCTGTGGAACCAAAGCCTTTTTCGCCCCTTTGCGTCATCACAGCCGGCTTAGCAATCTCTTCAGGGTCAGTCATTAGACATGGTTTAATGACCAATTGGGCCACTTTATCCCCCTTATTCAGGGTTATGGGCTCTGATCCCAGTACGTAGCACACCACTCCCAATTCCCCTTGATAATCACTGTCAATCACACCTGCCAGAGTCGTTAAACCTTTTAGGGATAATCCAGACTTTGGCAATATGTGACCATACATTCCATTCGGACATTTCAACCCTAGTCCGGTTTTCACCACAGTGGGTGTTCCTGGTACTAAGGTGAGGGTTTCCATAGCTCTTAAATCTAATCCAGCCGAGCCTTTCGTCGCTCGCACTGGTAGTGTTGCCTCTGGGTTAATCTTCCACATTTCAATAATTTGTCCTTCAGAATGTTCAAGATTGACAGTGATCATTCGGTTCAGTGGTGTTGTACCAGGTGCAATGGGTCTATTGTTTAGCTGTTTCAGCGCTTGTGGTAAGCGTTTTTTCCACCCTTCCAAACTATTGTTTATCCCTCCTTTTTTCAAGGTGGCTTTCAACAACCCATTCATTCTCTCAATTAAACCCGCAGCTTAGGGATGATATGGAACGTGATAGATCCATTCCACATGATTATGTTTAGCCCAATCTTTCACCAGGTTTCCGGTGAAATGGGTCCCGTTGTCAGTTTGAATCTGTACAGGTAGCCCATAGAACCTTTCAATTAGTTCCACACAGGCCAGCGTGGCCTTCTGAGTAGCCACCTTGGCTGGGTGTGCCACTACCACACCCGAAAATGTATCCACAGCCGTGCATACATATTTACATCGTTGTGACTCTGGAAGAGGACCAATAAAATCCATTTGCCAGATTTGTCCTGGACTCTTTCCCCTTTGTATATGTCCAGTGAGATGTTGTGGGACACCTCTTCTGTGATGCTGACAGGCCTCACACTGTTCAATGGCTGTCTTTACATCATCAGTTTTTAAATCAATGCCTCTATCCCTGGCCCATTGGGTGGTAGCTTGAATTCCCCAATGTCCACTCTTTTCATGGGCCCACCGGGCCAAATCCACAGTGGATTGCCTTTCCACTGACATTGCTCTGACCACTCCATCAATATAACGGTTGTGGAGGGCTTCTGAGTCCATATTTTGGGTATGGGCATCAACATGGGTGACATGAATAGTGACCCCTTGGACCTTTTGCCAGATTTCCTCCCACAACTCTTTACCCCACACCTCTTTCTTTTGAATCCGCCATTGATTGGACTGCCATGTAGGCATCCATGTGGTTAACCCATTAACCACTGACCAGGAGTCAGAGTAGATATACGCTCCTGACACACCCGCATGTTGTATCACCATGTGCACGGCCTTCAACTCGGCCCATTGGCTGCTTTTTCCCTCACCCATTTCTTCCAAAATTTGCCCCAGATGAGGGTTGAAAGCCCCGGCTTTCCACCTTCGTTTCCCCGCTACCCACTGAGAAGAACCATCTACAAACCACGCCCTACTCTTTTGCTCGTCTGCGAGTTCGTCATAGCGGGGCCCTGTTAACACAGGAGATTCCTGCAGCTGCTCAACTTCAAAACAAGACTCATCTGCCTCTGGGACATCAGCAACTTGTTCATGCAAGACCGAAACTCCTTTTTGTCCAGATTTCACTCTTTCAGACACGTACCATTTCCACTTAATGATGCTACTCTCCTGGGCGGTACCTATCCGATGTGTGGTGGGGTTACTCATTACCCACGTCAGAATAGATATCAATGGCCTCATGAGCACCTCATGCCCTGCAGTTAATGCCTCTGTTTCCACCAAACTCCAATAACACGCCAATAATTGTTTTTCAAAGGGCGTGTAACGAATTCCTGCACTTGGCAGCTTCCTTGACCAGAAACCCAAAGGTTTCCGTTGTTTGCCTTGTTTTTGCCATAAGCTCCAATTTGCATAATCATTCCGAGCCGACACCTGCAACTCAACCGGACCAGATTGCAGTTTTCCTAATGATAGAGCTTGCTGTATGGCCTCTTTGGCCATGTCAAAAGCCACTTGCTGTTTTTCTGTCCAATCAAACTGCTCTTTTTTCCTTGTCACTTGATATAAAGGCTGCAAAATTTGCCCCAAATGAGGAATATGACTCCTCCAATATCCAAACAGCCCAATAAACCGCTGCACATCCTTTTTGGTGTGCGGGGTGGCAAAAGCCATTATCTTTTCTCGGGCTTTATCTGTGATTTCTCTTTCTCCCTTATTCCAGCAGATTCCCAGAAATTTCACCCTCTGGGAGGGTCCCTGCACCTTTGCTGGATTAATCTCCCAACCGTGACTTTTCATGTGCTGGATCAGCCGATCCAGTACCTGCTGGACTTCTTTTTCAGAGGTCCCTTGTACCATGATGTCATCAATATAATGGGATATCAACACCCCAGGGGGCGTTGTTAGCCCGTCCAGATTCTCTGCCACCGTCCGGTGACAGATAGTAGGACTATGGAGATAGCCCTGTGGGAGTCTAGTAAACGTATACTGTCGTCCCTCCCAAGTAAACGCAAACTGCTCCTGCCTATCTTCTGGGATTGGAATCGTAAAGAAGGCATTAGCCAGATCAATCACCCCATACCATATTCCCGGATGATGCTGCACCCGGTCAATTATGGTGGGAGAATCAGGTACTGCCGCTGTCAATGGAGGAGTGTGTTTGTTTAGTTCCCGATAATCAACCGTCATTCGCCAGGAGCCGTCAGACTTTCGGACTGGCCAAATGGGGTTGTTCCACGCAGTGGTACATGTTCTCAACACTCCAGCCTCCACATAATCTTTTATGGTAGCAGTAATCTCATCATGTCCTCCAGGGATTCGATACTGCTTCATGTTCACCACCTTATTTGCAAATGGAATGGGAAAAGGT
Organism: Pholidichthys leucotaenia; assembly: GCA_020510985.1. Lineage (NCBI taxonomy): Eukaryota > Metazoa > Chordata > Actinopteri > Cichliformes > Pholidichthyidae > Pholidichthys > Pholidichthys leucotaenia. The sequence goes on from CM035849.1 coordinate 161,149,441, forward strand.
TCCATATGTACCTTCCCCACAGTGACTGCTTTGTTCCAAATCCATTAAAAACTGGGTCAAACTGTCCTCTTTGTTTAAATTTAGCGCATTTGAGTCACTGTTGAATCCTATTGTTTTTATATTTCCTTTATGCAACCCAGCATCTCCCAAGCCTTGTGAGGCAGACACCCCCGCCTCTTGCATTCTTCACTTGAGCTGAGCAAAAATTCACACTTCTGTTTTTTTCTAAAGGCCAACTCTGCCTCTCCCCCGCCCCTGAGGCAAAAGGAGAGAGAGAGAGAGAGAGAACTTCCCTCGCCCGCCCCCTTTGGGAGAGAGAGAGAGAGAGAGAGAAAGAGAGAGAACTATCCCTCACCCGCCCCCTTTGGGAGAGCGAGGAACAGAGAAAGACAGAGAGCGCTGCTCGCCCCTCCCCCTGCTGATGGGAGAGAGAGAACAGCCGTCCGCACAACACCACATCCGCCGCTGAATACCACTCAGCGGAGCTTTCGGGGCAACCTCGATACCCCATAGACACGCAGACACTACCGAAGGGGACCCATCCCCTACCAAATCCGCCCATGGCTCTGATCTTCCGCCATAATCCGCTAAACATACACCAACTTGCTCCCATAAACCATTCCAGCCTGGAATAACAGCACAATCATCAGCACAATAGCTGGGAGAGCCCCCAGCTACACTCTATCCTTTTTTTTAAACATGACTTTCCTATGCACAGCTCCTCTTTAACCTCTGTTAATTTTCCTTCCGAATCCTGTTCGTGACGCCAAAATGTTTTATGAAAATATTTAGACAGGTTCGTGAGGAGTCGGCGCACAGAATTCACACTGAGACAGGCTGCTAGAATAAACTGTATCTCTTTATTCCCCACAGACCATATCTTCATACACAAAAGAGAAATCATTGCATGTCACACATTTCCTTCACACAAGGATCAATGCATTTCATGTCATTTCACAAGCTCTTACCGTTTGATACAGGTGACTGGGAGCCGACAGCCAGGAAGAGCGTGATTTCTCCTAGCCGGACGTCTTGCGCAAAACTCACGGCAGACTCGCCGAACAAAGGGAAAGCCCCTGTTTTTAAAGGAAGGCTAGGTACAGAACAGAGTGGCCATCTCTGTTCCGAGCAAGCCCCCCTCCCATCATAGAATCGCGTGGGGAGCAGGAAGGGCCAATTCCTGCTCCCAGACGATTCCCTCTGCCCGGCTCCCAAAACATACTGTGAACACCTGCTCCATCACACACACACACATATGAGGAATAAAGGCGCCTTTGTTTTATAAGCATGCAACAGTTGGTGCTCTAAAGAGTGAGAAACTTGCTGTGCTAAGGAAAACAGTTTCTAAAAACAGGTCATGGTGTGCCTTAAGATAAATTCATCATGGGAAGAGAACTGGATTGTTAAAACATATTAAAAACAACTGAGAAACAAATCAGGGCACACATTAAAAACACATTTATATTACAACCACTAATATATATATATATATATATATATATATATATATATATATATACAGTATATATATATATATATATATATATATATATATATATAGTATATATACTGTATATATAATTCTTTTGGTTGAGTTTGTGCAAAAAAAAAACCTCCCCCAAAATGACACTGTCAATACTGTAACAAATAATTGTATAATCCACTACCCATTTTAATATCTGGGTATCTTTTTTGACAACCCTACATAATTATCCTTTCTGATGGTGTGACATACTTAATGTTTAACCATTAATTGGTTACTGTGATCTCTATTTAGGCATGCAAAGTTGTTGGTGGAGCCACTGGCCTCATCCCCAGTCAGTTCTTGGAGGAGAAGAGGAAAGCTTTTGTGAGAAAAGACTGGGACACATCTGGTACCGGTCAGTATAAATCATGTTCTCTCTTTTTCACCTATTTTCTGTAGTTTTTTCCCCTCTCTGACCATTACTTCCAATGTGTTGTCACAACTTGTACTGTATTTTGCTCAGGGATCCTCTGTGGAACTCTAACTGCAAAGAAAAAGAAGAAAAAAGTGATGTACCTCACTACCAAGAATGCAGGTGTGCAGTCCTGCACAGTTGGCACAGCTGTATGTCTATCAGTCATAATACAATACTCATTCAGCTTGTGTGTTGCCTTGAACAGAGTTTGACCGCTATGAGCTGCAGATCTATGAGGAGGTAGCCAAGATGCCGCCTTTCCAAAGGAAAACACTGGTTCTGATTGGAGCCCAGGGAGTTGGGAGGCGGAGCCTGAAAAACAGACTTATTGTCATTAATCCTCTGAGATATGGCACTACTGTTCCCTGTGAGTGATAGAATGAAAACTGAGGCAATAAAACCTGTACTATAGCTTTAGTGCCCGAATACATACATTTTATTTACTTTTTACCTCCAGTTACGTCACGGCGAGCCAGAGAGGAGGAAAAAGATGGGCAGAACTATTGTTTTGTGACACGGGAGGAGATGGAGAAGGACATCAAGGAGAGTCGTTACCTGGAGCATGGTGAGTATGACGGCAACCTTTATGGCACCAAGATCGACTCTATCCATGAAGTGGTGGCTGCTGGTCGGACCTGCATCCTGGATGTCAACCCTCAGGTCAGTCAGTGACGCACACACTTATGGTCTGGATAGTTTTTTTTCTCTAAAGTTTTGGCACTAACAACAATTTATGCCCAGGCCCTAAAAGTGTTGAAGACTGCTGAGTTTATGCCATTTGTGGTGTTTATTGCTGCTCCTGAACTGGACACACTAAGAGCTATGCACAAAGCTGTGGTAGATGCTGGACTTACTACCAAACTACTTACGGTATGTTTTGAACAATAAGGTTCTTAACATTTTTTTCCAGCAGTCATTTATTTCTTATGAATGACACTCACTTCCAACATTGATTGGCTAATGAATCTTTTTGGTGTGGCAGGAGAATGATTTGAAGAAGACTGTGGATGAGAGTGCCAGAATCCGTCGGGCATACAGCCACTACTTCGATCTGACTATTGTCAATGACAATCTGGACAAGGCCTTTGAGAAGCTGCAGGAGGCGGTCGAGCGATTAGTGGTAGAACCACAGTGGGTTCCTGTCAGCTGGGTGTACTGAAGTGTTTCCTACTGGACAGAGTTTACTCTTCAAACTGCCAGGCTAGGGATAAAAGGGGATCTATTGCAAAGTGTTGGACATCGGTCCTGTGTGAATTTGGGTCTCACACAAAGCTGCAACAGTCACCTTAATCTGTATTGCCAGATTCTGCTTTAGCACACTATGCAATTTATAGCACACAGAAAGTGTACTTATTTATTGGAAAATAACGTTTAAAGAATATTTTTTATTCCGAGGGGTTAGAAGAAACTACTGGCCTGAGTGTCAAGGTTTTTGCCATGTTCACGTTTTAGTTTTACATCCGTATGTGAGGTAGGAAATTTGTATTTATTCATCAAAAAATGAGGGCTTATTAAAAAAGAATTGATACCTCAATGTTGCAGTTTACAGTGTATACACATCTTGTATTTTATTTTGTCACAACAAAAGTGTCATTCATGTAGATTAGTGTCATATTTAAAGGGCTGATGACACGATTTTGACATTTTTTAGGATGTTGTGTAAACCCAAAAGTCATTGTCGATGATCAATATAATATATACAACCGCGCCTGCATAAACTAGTTATCATCAAAAAACAGCAGCTGCTGACTGGATTGTGGTGCCGTCCACCGAATTAAGGGAGGCACCCCATGACGTAAGCGGGAGAACGGACACCGGTGTTGTTGACTGGAATGACAGGAGCTTTGTGGCTCACAGTTTCTCTGGTTTCTTGTTTTAATTTTATGGCTGTGCCTTCGCGTTGTGTCGCAGGCTTAGAAAAACAGCAGGCCGTGAAAGACCACATCATACTTCAGCTCCAACTGTTATAAGCCTCCTCGTGCGCTTTTATGCAGGAGGAGCGCACGAGGAGGGGGAGGATTAATGGATTTATGTGCAGCTTTGACCTACTTTCTGTGATCGCATGCTGACATCTCGCCGGTCCGGTCACGTCCCATCTATCATTATCACCAGCTGATTCAAACTCCCGCTGATCATGTTTCCCGGTCCTCGCCCCGGTGCTTCTCATCACACCATCACCAACGCAGCTGTTTGCCAGTCACGCACTGCTGGTCCATAGTATTGTCATCTGTGCTGTTAGTCTGCCAGTATTTTCAGCACTCTCACGACGTGTTAGTCACTCCATGTTCGCCGTGGTTCTTGTGCATCCTTGAAGCGATGTTGGCTTTGGGGCGCACCTGTGGCTAACACGTCTCCTCTCATTCGTTCACTGGGCGATGCCTGCCCCTGAATGCCATCAGTAAGTGTGTTTGTGTTTTCTGTACGTCTTCACCTTTTTGGGAATTGTCTCTTTCTGTATTAAATGTGCTGTGGTGAACCCTGCACGTAAATCGTTATTTCATCCTCCCTCTCTGTGCCCTGCTTAAGAGCGCATGGAGGGTCATGATGAATGGATTTACGTGCAGAATTCACCACAGCACATGTATTGAAGATAAGAATGATGACAACAGTTCCCAAAAAGGTGAAGACTTACAAATAGGGATGTGATTCGGGGTTGGTGAAATTATCTGAAAATTTTGCAGGGGGTCTGGGGGACGCAGTCCCCCAGCGGGGTCCAGCGCAGAGCCCCGGTGGTGGTGGTGGTGGGGGTGTTCTGGGGGCTATGCCCCCCGAAGCTCTTGAGTTTTTATGATTTTTAAGTACCAGAACTGTGCTTAAATGACATAAAACAAACAGCTGAATGCCACTTATTACTGTATAATATTGACTTATGTTCCAAGAAGATAGCATTCCTAAAATATTCCAACAAGCATTATCTATCACATGCTTTAACACTTGATCAAATCAAAATCAGTTAATTTTATCTATTCCATAATAGAAATAAAATTCCAACGTACTATTACTTTTTATAATTTCAGCATTTATTTCAGATCATCAGTTTCAATCTCCATTGAGTCTTGAGCAGTTGATTTTGCACAATCACTGATGTATCTAAGTCTTAGAAATATTCATAAGTTATTAGTCAATGTCCACTGTGTACTGTCAATTTCAAACTGTTTGAAATCATAAAAGTAATCTAACTAAATTGTTTTGCTGTTTTTCTCCTCAACATCAATGTCAACATATCTACAGAAAATATACAAAGTTCCAAGTCCATTTCAGCATATTCCCCTATATCTACACTACATTTTTTTTAAATTTTGGACTTCAATGCCTTAATGTGGGTCTTCCTGGCTTGTTTCTGAGCAGCTTGAACCGTCCTCCTTGAAGCAGACTTGCTCATTTGGGCATCCATTTTCACTTCAAGCTGCTTCCGCTTTGCCGAGAGCATGGCTGCATCAGCTTCTTTCTCTTCACGATACCTCTTAGATGATGTTCTCAGATTGAAGCACACTGGTAGAAAAGACATTCTAATGGATCCAGTGAAACCCACAGTGTTCTACAGAGGTGGTCTTCCTGGCCCTCGGAGCATATTTCACTGTCTGAATGGAGCTGTAAGTAGAGATGTCCATTCTGCAAGATTTGGCATTCAAGACATCTCCCATCACACTGAAAGCACCATCTACTTGCGGTCCATGAAAACAGCTCATGAGGGCCTTCACCATCTTGGCAAGAGTAGGGTAATTTCCTCGAAGACTTGAGCCCACCAACGATCAAGCTCAACAGCCTTTCCATCCTGGTCCAGTGGTGCTGGTAGGTCACTGTCAATTTGGTAGGCTCTGATCTCCAAGTCAGAATCAGATTTATTGCCATTGTTCATGTAGTACACAAACTAGGAATTTGTCTCGGTGCAATGCTGCAACATTAAACATGATAGAATAAAAGAAATAAACTATACATGCAATAAAGTGTAGAATAAAAAACTTCTCAAGCTCTGAATCCTCCAAAACATTGGTGACTAATGTAGGCAGCTTCTTCAGTTGGGTGAGGGTGGTACTGTATCCTCTGGCAACAGGGTCAAGGGCTGATGTTGCTTTTAACAATTTGTTGTCCAATGGCAACTTCTTCTGAAGATATTTCCCACATGACAGGTATGCTTCTTTGGCTTTGAAGCTGGTGACAACTGAAGATTTGTGCGATGACTGCATGAGCTTGGTGCTCACACCCCCATAGAAGACATCTTTGTCTCTCAGCTGGTTGGCCTTGTTGTCAACCTTGATGTCTGAGAGTTTGACATCTTGCAGAGCCTCTGGCTTCAAGAAACAAGACAAGAATCTTTTGAAAAAAGAAACTTGTTTGTCATTGAGTTTGTGAATCATAGGTGTCTTACACTGAAATGTTGTCACATAGTTCTTCAGCAAGGGCAGAACTGCTGTGTAGAAATTGAGAGTCAATAGAGTGTCCAACCTTGTGAAGAAGAGTTTTTCGAAGATTCTTGTCTTTCTCTTCCTCCCATCTTCGGTCATTTGCTTCTTGCCCAAGGATGTCTGAATCTCCTTAAGCTTGGTCTTGACTTCAAGAGACAGATCTTTCTTGTGATAGATGGAGTGGATGGTTGGGAGATAGAGCTCCTTGTCTTCTGTACCCAGGAAAGAGAAGTAGAAGATTGTAAATGCATCTAGAAGGCGCAAGGTGGACATGGACACATCATAATTTGAGAGCCATCTGTGAGTTGAAAACATCTCTGGCATGGTAAATGGGATACCAGTCAGGAAGCAGATCTCCTGGAGAGATTCCTTCAGATCCACGCTCCATTTGAAGTCGTTGAAGAGGTCAGTGTGAAGTGACTCAATCTTGAACTCAAACGGCTTGCAAAATGCTTGGAAGCATTGTGAATATGGTGACAGCTGTCTCCATCTATGTCTAGAAGGTGTGGTGCAGAATCAGAATCAGAATCAGCTTTATTGGCCAAGTATGCACAACACATACAAGGAATTTGACTTTGGCTAAAAACTTGCTCTCGTTGTTCAGGTGAAGGATTTAAATAAGGATTCAATGACAACCACAGTATGTACAGTAAATTACAGTCTGTCCACGTTTCTATAAAAGGATGCAAATATATACAGGAATATATGCAGTTATTTACTCGGACTAACCACACTTTGCAGAAATATATGAAAAAATATACAATCACACAGTATTTCAATGTGGACTCAGATTCAGTGATATAATGTGAATGAAGTAAAAAGCAGTGTGAGAGTTATGTGCAATGTAATAATGGATGAAAAGTCATGAGTACAGCAACAGGTAGGACTAGGTGAATGTTAGGAGTTCATCAGAGTGATGGCTTGAGGAAAGAAACTGTTCCTGTGACGGGTGGTTTTGACCTTCAGTGATCTGTAACGACGACCAGAAGATAGAAGTTCAAACAGTTTGTGGCCGGGGTGTGATGGGTCAGCACAGATGTTTCCCGCCCGTTTCCTGGTTATGGACCGATATAAGTTCTCAATGGAGGGTAGGTCGGTACCAATGATCCTCTCCGCAGACTTAATGATCCGCTGCAGTCTGGTCTTGTCCTGTTTAGTGGCAGATCCAAACCAGACAGTGATGGAAAAGCAGAGGACAGATTGGATGATGGCGGTGTAGAAGACAACCAGCAGCTCCTGAGGCAAATCAAACTTCTTGAGCTGACGCAGAAAAAACAACCTCTGCTGGGCCTTTTTCTGGACAGTGTCTATATGGGAGGACCACTTCAGGTTCCGGGAGATTGTGGTACCCAGAAACTTGAAGGAGTCCACAGTGGACACTGTGCTGTTGAGGATGGTGAGTGGGGGGAATGAAGGGGGGTGTCGCCTGAAATCCACAGTCATCTCCACCGTTTTGGCTGGGTTAAGTTCAAGATGGTTCTGGCTGCACCAGAGGATCAGCTGCTCCACCTCCCGCCTGTATGCAGACTCATCATCATCCCGGATCAAACCGATGACTGTGGTGTCGTCCGCAAACTTCAGGAGCTTCACCGAAGGGTCCTCTGAGGTGCAGTCGTTGGAGTAGAGGGAGAAGAGCAGTGGGGAAAGGACACATCCTTGGGGGGCGCCAGTACTAATTTTTCGGGAGCTGGATGTAAATCTCCCTAGCTTCACCTGTTGCCACCTGTCAGTCAGAAAGCTGGAGATCCACTGGCAGGTGGAGGGGGGCACCTTGAGCTGGAGGAGTTTCTGATGAAGAATGCCTGGGATGATGGTGTTGAACGCTGAGCTGAAGTCGACAAACAGGATCCTGGCGTACGTCCCTGGGGAGTCGAGGTGTTGCAGGATGTAATGTAGTCCCATATTCACTGCATCATCCACTGACCTGTTTGACCGGTAGGCAAACTGCAGTGGGTCCATCAGGGGGCCTGTGATGACCTTCAGGTGGTTCAGCACCAATCTCTCCAAGGATTTCATGACCACAGAGGTCAGGGCAACAGGTCTGTAGTCGTTTAATCCTGTAATAGAGGGTTTCTTGGGAACTGGAATGATGATGGAGCGTTTGAAGCAGGAAGGCACTTCACGCAGCTCCAGTGATCTGTTAAAGATCCGGGTGAAGATGGGGGCCAACTCGTTGGAGCAGACTCTCAGGCAGGACGGAGACACACCATCAGGTCCTGCAGCCTTCTTGATCTTTTGTCTCTGAAAGACCCGGCGCACCTCCTCTTCACAGATCATTAGTGCTGGTGGGAGGTCAGAGTGGAGGAGGGATGGAGTTCCTGGGGCTGCAGATAATCCTTTTGTGTGGGTGGGAGGTGAGAACTGTAGGTTCTTTTCAAACCTGCAGTAAAGGCTGTTTAGGTCATTAGCCAGCTGGAGGTTTTCCGCAGGGTGGGGGGATGGTCTCCTGTAGTTGGTGATATTCCGTAGGCCTCTCCAGACAGAAGCAGAGTTGTTAGCTGAGAAGTTTTTTTGTAACTTCACACTGTAGCTCCTCTTAGCAAGCCTGGTCTCCTTCGTCAGCATGTTTCTGGCCCACTTGTACAGAGTCCAGTCACCAGTCCTGTAGGCCTCCTCCTACAGGCAGGTCCCTCTTGTAGACGGGTCTCCACTCCAGACTTCGAACCTCACACTACTGCACACGAATCCATCAACACTGACATCAGATTCCTCCAGGGGATACAGTTCTTAGTCATGAGTGCCATCAGTTCATTGTACAGAGACATACTGTCAACTTTAATAACACTTAGACTTGCTAAGTGTTCCACAACAACAGATTTTGTTGAAGGCGAGAAATAGCTCACTAGTACACACAGCACATGATGATGGTTGTGGCTTGTGGACTCATCAATGTTCATTGAAAAGTGACAGGATTTGAGATATTCAACTGTGTCGTCATGCATACTTTCAGCCAGGCCATACTTCATTTTGTAGGAGGCGCTTGTCCTGTCCATAGATAATCAATTAAGAGCCTTGGGGTCTCTTGCAAATTCCTTCGTCAAGCTGATGAGTTTTGGTGCCATGGTGAATGGAAGAGAATTTTCAGCCAACACTCCCAACAGCATCGCCTGAAAACAGAAATAAACAAAATCAGTACAAAGATAAAACATTGCTCCAACACTGAACATGCAAATCAGCATCCTTTTAACTTGAATTTCTTAAAAATACCATACAATGTTATGATTATCATGCAATTTAGTAAGATTTCATAAACAAGGTAGTTTTCAATAGATGCATTCTATACAATGAGTATTATTTTCAGTATGAAGAATAATATAAACGCATAAACCTAATTTACAAAGTATTGAAAATGAAATGGCAAAAGATAGTGTGTGTGTGTGTGTGTGTGTGTGTGTGTGTATATGTACTGTGGTGTTTCTACTCTGTCATAATGAGTCGAAGATATTAATGAAATTCATAAAGAAATACCTCATGCAGTAAATGTAGACATCAACTTCAGTCATGCACTTGACCAACATCATGTCTGAAACTGGATTCACCGAAAATCAACATACAGAAACCTGAAATGTGCAAACATGCAAAACGTATCTAAAATCTACCACAAAAAATAGTACGTTATTAATAAAATTAATATAATAAACAAAATACACGATTATATAACTTACTGTATCATCCATAATATTTCCTTTTTTCGAGCAATACAAACGAGACTACAAACATTTAATTTAGATTGTGCTAGCAACTTCAAATTGGTTCAACAAGTTTGTATTATAAAGTTCATCAGCATCACCCTTACGGTATACAACACCTAACAAGTTATCATGTCCATCTACAGTCTTCATCCAAACCCATAAAGTATCCTTTACATTCATATCATTTAATTCATGACACAACTCAACATCAATGTGGTCTCTCACCATCAACATCACACCACCTCTAATTTCAATAGTATAGTTTTGCAATATTTTAAAACTAGGTGTATCAATAAAAATATCTTGGACTTCAGCTTTGAGCCAAGTCTCTGTTAAAAATATAACGTCCGGTTTAACCTGCGATACACGGTATCGAAACTCATCCATTTTGTTCATAATACTCTCCAAGTTCGTGGCCATGCATTCGACCACACTTGTAGAAGCAACAGTTCCTGATTTTAATGGCACAGAGTCAGATAAATTGTCATGATGTGTGGCAAGATCCTATTGGACCTCGTTACCAGCATTCCGCTGACCCCTGTGGGAGAGTCTGTTGTTGGTCACAACTTTAAAGTTCCTGATAATCAAGTTCTGTTCTCCATTTTGTTTTCTTCTGTTCAGCTCTTCGCGAGCTTCGCGATCCTTCTCCCTCTGAGCCGGCGTGAGGTCAGGGTTGATGAACACCCGCTTATGCCACTCGGTGGCGGAGTTCCTAAGTACTCAGGCATGTGTTAGAAGTCGTCTTCTTGTCTCAGCACTACGTAGCTTCAGGCACACAGGACGAGGTTTTCCATCATTTCTTACAACACCCAGACGGCACACACCTTCGATGTCATCAGCAACAACACCGATATCAGGGTGTGCAATACCGATTGAAACCAGCTTGGCTCGGTCAGCTTCTTTCCTTTCCTGGCCAGTGGTTACTCTGGCTTCACCATCCTCATCTTCTGTTTCCAGGTCAGGTTCGGGTAGGCCATGCACAATCACATTCAGCTTTCTTTTCTCCGTTTCTGCCTCCTCCTTGAAGTGGTCCTGGACTGCTTCCTTAACCATGGCCTTAACATCGGCTCTGCTTTCCAGGGCAGCCAGTCTCTCCTTGATATCAACTATTTCACTTGCAAGCTGGATTATTCCTTGATCACGCTTCTTACAGAACCATCTAATTACATCTAGCAAGTCATTGTTCTCTAGGGCTCTGTATTTTACAGGATCAATGTTACAACAGGGTTTCAAATGAAACCAGCTGGAACATGCTTCACACTGCATGCTAGGGGTGTCTTCTTGGATAACGTTTCTGCATTCACCACAGTTCGTACCTCTATTGTCATTTGCATTTCCGTTCTGCTCTCTGTTGTTGCCTCTATTAACATTGCGATTCTCATTTCTTCTGTTTCCTCCATTATCGTCCGGTGCGCACTCGAAGTAGCAGACTCCGTTCTCATTTAGACGTCTATTTTTCCCTTTGCCACACCTCAAGCACTTGCCTTTTAGGATCGGCATCCTTCACAGTCCTTTTACAATCTTCCTGTCTGGGCTGGCTCTACGGGCTGGCTCTTTATTCCAGTGCAGCAATAAGGCCAGTTGTGGTGTTTCTGGTAACTAGCCTGCTAGCTCACTGCTGCCACACTCAAAATGCCCGGCTCTCGCCTCAGCTCCAGTCCGTTAGCTAGAGTCGATGTGTTTGTGGAACAGTCTACCTCAGATTCTTGATATTTTCCATGTTTGACTTCCTGTTTAAGGTTGTTAAAATAAAAGACACTACACAGAAAAACGTTCACAAAGCTGTTGTAGCTGTTTGTGTCTGAAGCTAGAATTAGCTTCGGGCAGCTCTGTTGTATGAGCTGGAGAAGGTTCTGGTTCTGCTTTAAAAGGATTTAAAACAACGGTGAACCGCGCTAACAGCAGCTAACTGAACTAGCCTAGCATAGCATAGCTGCTCTTGGAGAGGCTATGCTATGCCTCAAAATTACATACAATTACATACATACCTCAAAATTCACTACTCTATCTGCAACTGGCACTGGTTGTTGGGGTGGATCCTTCCTTTCGATTTCCGGGTCCGATCGTGTCGTTAACAAAGGGTGGAGGCCGTATGGTTTCGATGTTTTTTTCTGAACACCGAAAGTTCCAGCAATTGAATAATTAGTGGACCTCAATTTCACCTGTTGTGCATGTTTTCTGCTCTTAGCATGACTCTCAAGAGACTTAAATCCTCTTTCACCATAGTCAATGGTGTCGTTACAACACGTGCATATCGCCTTCCCAGCACGGTTGATTTTCCGTATGAAATCGCTAAATAAATTTGTCACAGTTGTCTTACCAACATCCGTTGCAATCTCCTTTTCTAGCCAATCCCAACGAAATTTGTTTTCACGATCTTGTCAATTTCTTTGACTCTCGGAGCATCTTTACGTTCAACCACTGACATCACTGCAGTGCAAGTCTGCTATGGGAGAGCGAGGAAAACAAAGGATTAAGAATAAAATAGGATTAAGATGAGAAACAGCCGTGTTCATTGGTCACTGCAAGGACGATCAGCATCATCCAATCAGGCGCGCCGTTGGGGGATTACTAAGGGAATTTTTTTTTTTTTTTTTTTTTTTTTTTTTTTAAAGGACGATCAGCATCAAATCAGGCACGCAGTTAGGGGATTACTAAGGGAATTTTTTAAAATTATTTTGGAAGATAAAAAAAAAGCGGAATTCTGCGAATTAGCGGGAAAATCACATCCCTATACAAAAATAAACAGAAACACTTACAGTTGGTGTTCAGGGCTGACATCGTCCAGCGAACATGGAGAGGAGACGTGTTGACCACGGTTGCGCCTCAGGGCTGACATCGCTTCAAGGGACGCAACAGAACCACAGTTGTGTGGAGTGGCTAACACGTTGTGATAGTGTTGGCAATATTGGCTGGCTGTCAACACGGCAGATGATGCACACAAACCATGAACAGCTGACTGTCAAAGAGAGGGCGTGTGTGTTCGGACTGGCGAATCTTGGACAGTGCCCACCTGAAAGTGGCTCAAAATGCACATAAAACACATGTACAAAACAAAAACAAGAAGAACTCAAAATATAATCCATAATAAACCCGATGCCTGAGCCACAGAGAATCCATTGCTATGATTTTATTGAAAAATCGGGTTTAAATAAATTTATGAACGAATAAGTTTGTTGCAATATCTGTAACAAAAGCATAACACTCGGTGTTCCCCTGCTGTGTTTGTCGCTGCTGCTGCGGCCAGCATGTGTGCCTCTCCACCGTCACTCTCTGAGTCTGACTCGCTAGGCACGATGCCCGCTTGGCACGGCTCAAACCTATACGGTCTGATGCCCCCAGATTCTTCATTATCATCCCATTCTTCGGAACTGTAATCGTCTGAAGATTGGACAACACAAACCAATTCCAGACTACATGTGCTGGAACCATCGTCTTTGTTTTCACCCGCTTCCATCCTGTGTGTACAATGGGCAGCCGAGCGCTGTGTTCTCCCGATGACGTGACTACATGGCAGTGGGATTTTCCAGCCACTGACATAATTGGTGACATGGCGCTCATGAAAACGTCAGATATTCGTGTAAAAAAAAGCCTGTTTTGAAAAATGAGAGGAAGTCGAAAACGTGTCATCAGCACTTTAAAGATCCCATATTGTGCAAATATGTTGATAGGGATTTTAAGGATTTTTAACTACCACTGGATGTCGCACTGGAGCTCTGCTCTCAAATCCAATCAAAGCCTTTGCCCACATCTCCTAAGGTTGCATTCATAGTGTCCACATGGACTAAACAGATAAGGACTGAGGATGCTTACACGGGTCTGTTCGTAGTCAAGTTTTCAGGCATTGATCTGTATCACACAACGGTGTCCCACACATATGAATATATATATCTGCACTAGGGATGGGCATAATTTACCGATTAACCGATAATTGATCATTAAGAATTTCACCGAGGAAGTTCATTTTCGTCGACAAACCGTTTTTTTTTTTTTTTTTAAACAATCCGAGGTTATTAGGCCTAGTGCACGGCCGTCCTCAAACAATGCAATGGCAAAATTTGGGCACCAGGGGGCAACATTACACCATCGCCGTACCCTGGCGTGCCTCAGTTGATACATGCGAGCTTCCGTAGGGCAATCGCCAAATCATGAAGCGGTTACGGCGAAGTGTTGCGTGGGACCATTTCAATTTAAAAAATGACCAGGTGTACTGCAATCACTGCAATGCAGCATACAAATATACCTCATCGACAGGGTTTATGGAACACCCTTATTACGCGAAGCCATTTTTGATAGAGAACCGCCAACAGTGGTTGCGCGCTGAGTAATGGCGGTCGTGAAGATTCTTTTTTTTTTTTTTTTCAGAAACTTTATTGAGAAGGTCATGAAGATTCGGTAGAAGACAGTAAGTGTACATACATACGTAGATGTAAATAAAGTGTACATAAATATGTTTTTAGAACTCTTATTCTTATAACAAGATACGTAACTCAAGATGAAAATAATTTACTGCACAGGTTAATGAGAGCTTTACTGCTCCTCATGTGCTAGAGGCGCAGGATCGTCGAGGGAAGCTGCAGGAGGCGGCGTAGTGGCTCGACGGGAAGACTGTTTCGCACAAAATGGCACAAGAGAACAGCAAAAAGTTCCGCGCGGCTAGACTAAGTAACACGAGCGATAGAGCAATGAATGCGGTCTTCGTTTGTTGGGTGGCCGCTCGGCAGGGACAGAAGCTGGGTAAAACGTCTCGGCCAATCAGCTTGCGGGGTGAAACGTCTCGGCCAATCAGCTTGCGAGATTCCCGAGCCGAGCCAACACGAGAACAGCGAACAGAGAGAGAGGGATTTGAGAGAGAGAGGTGGATTTGGACCTGATGTTCTAATGTAGTCTACCTGCCTTGTTACGTACCTAAAAATGTTAATGATTAACCGATTATTAATCATTAATTCTCCCGACGATCGGTGAAGAAAATTTCACCGAATGCCCATCCCTAGTCTGCACTTCATATCCACACAGTAGGTTCCAGCTGTGAATGTGAATAGGACATCCTTGAAAAAGAGAGGCTGCCTCTCAATGGACCTTCGTTATATAAATAAAAGGTTAAAAAATGGCAGTGGTGTGATCTGAATGCCCACAATCAAGCAAAAGGAGGAAGAACACGAAGGCGCTCATTTCAGTTTAAACAATGGCCGACGTATGAGAGCATGTGGATGTAAAGCTTTCATGTTTGTTGACAGCTGAGAAGGAAAATAGACATGTAGATGAAAATATATATTTGATCGCTCCACGAGAACACAAGTACCCTAGTGCAAGCAAAGTTCAGTGCAGTTCCTTTTGTGCTTCTTTTCGCAGTCTGCATGTTCACAAAATCTGGGCAGCACGCAGTTGTCTGCAGAGGGGCTTACACGGACCCTTTGTAGACTGAAAGATGATAGTGTATGTACTGTGTAGCTGCACCGATGCAGACATGCTACTATGAATGCAGCTTCACACCAGCTGTCCCCATCCATCTCCCTCCTTATAATTCTTTGCCAAGCAAAAGAAACAACTTGTAATGTGTTCCCTACGTTTATTTGAGTGCACAGTGTTATTCGGAGTGGGTTGAAATTAAATAGAAGAATCAGTAACATGTTAACAACGGACTAAGAGCAATAATCGTAAGATGCTGCACACATAAGGTAATAAAAAAATAAGCTAGATAACTAAGAGTTAAATATGTTCTGGTGTGTTTCACAGGTTCACTAGCACTCATGAAGTGTTTCTAGGGTCTACTCCTGCGGGGTGAGGACTGGGTGGCCATCACCATGTGTAGAGCCAATCAGGTTAACCAGTGTGTGCCAATATTGCTGGTTTTGGGCCAGCTTCTCTGCGTCGTCAGCAGCGACTCCAAGCCGTCAAGAGATCTCTCTCCACCACATCGAACCATCTGGTACGTGGCTTGCCGTGAGGTCTTTTTCATCCTGGGGTCGAACATGAGGGTGGCTTTTGTTGGGTGTTCTGGTGGGAGGCGGAGGACATGGCCAAACCAGCGGCTAAGCTGCTGTGTAATAAGGTGGGATGCTGCAGGCTGATGTGTGCAGGCTCGGAGCGCGTCATTAGAAGTGCGCTGGGGCCACCTGATGTTCTTGATGGTCCTGAGGGCCCAACTATCAAACCCATCTATTCTCGAGGCCAGAGTCTTATTCAGTGGCCATGTCTCTGACCCATAGAGTAGGATGGCGAGGACTGAAACATTGTATATGCGGAGCATTGTCTTTCAGGAGATTGAGCAGTGGCGTCAGAGGTTTCCATAGTGCCTGTAGGGATAATGCAGTGAGGCCACGTCTGCAGTTGATCTCTGGTTTCATGTCCCCGTTGCTGGTCTCTGTGGAGCGCAGATACACAAAGGAATTGACAAACTCAACGGCATCATTCCCGAGCTGTAATAAGGGTGGGTCCGGTCCATCGCCGACATGCATTAGCTTTGTCTTCGTCCAGCGCACCTGAAGGCCCAGCTTCGCTGCCTCGTCGTGGTAGACAACTGGAGCATCTCTCAGCTGGCTGTAGGATGGGCTGAACAGGATGGTATTGTCAGCCAGATGGTAGTTGCCAAGCTGCGTGCCAGGGACCCGCTCGCAGACCCTGGTCATCAGATAGTCTGACACAATTGAAGAGATCAGGAGTGGCCACACAACCTTGTCGGACCCTGCTGTTGATGGGAAACCAGCTGGACTCCTTTCCATTCACATGGACACAGCTCTCCAAGCTGCTGTAAAGCTGCTTAAACAGGGCTATGATCTTGGGTGGGGCTCCGAGGGTCTGCAGGATACTTGCTTCAGAGAAGCATGGTCCACGGTGTTGAAGGCAGCCTTAAGATCTATAAAGGCCTTAATTGAGGCCTAGGAATTCCACAAGGACCGACATCTTGTAGGAATGGGGAAATATTTAATAAGAAAAGTTAAAAAGTTGGCTACGCTAAGCTAACAAGATGACTGCAGTGTGCTCATAGAAGTTAAATCAAGTTAAACACAGCATATTACCTCGAGTCATCTGCAGCAAAACATATAGAAAACACGGAAGTTCACTGCAAGAGCATTGTAGTTACTCCCCGTAATACACACAAAAAACCATTCCCATATTAACCTGTGTTTATCTGTGAGCCTTCTCGTCACTGAACATCATTTTGTCTGTGCTGGAAAGTCTGGAAGATTTCCTCCGCTGTGAGGTGAGGGCACTTGAAAGTGGGCAACCAGGCCGGCAGTGTACACAGTTGTCTTGAGAATCAACATGAGGGGAAAAGTCAGTCGGCTATGGGGAGTGACTTGACAGCGTTACCGTTACAAGTACATAGGAGCTGTTCATTTATGTTAATACAAAAGTGTAACCTGTTTTATAGCACCTTTAAGCTTATAAAATACACCCATGGGTGACATGTATACTGCTAAAATATTAAAATGCTCACTACAAAGATACAGGCCACCTTTTTTTCATTAAGCTCTTAATGAAACTAGTGTATTGCTCTTCCTGGTTTTTAGTGACGACATGAACCAACAAGCCCCACCTTCAGTTCTCCAAGTTAACTAAAACGCCCAACTAAACTGCCTCCTTCCTTGTGTTTGGCCCATTTTGGAAAAACCTTTAGCCAGTTAGGGTAGAGGGTGAGTAATGTTAATGAGCAGGCTGTAAAATTTAAAGACCGCTTTTTTTTCTTTTTTTTTTTTGAGGAAATATAGAAATGGTTTTTGGTCTTTAAAACTATGAATATATGTCCTTGATGGTGTCAAAACTTATTAATCCCTGGAAAATGCACAATATGGGACTTTTGAGAGATTTTTTCCTCATGAGAGCAGTCTCAACTTTGCAGTTCATCCTTGTGTATGAAGAACGTTTCGCCAGTCTGTGTGATGTACAGGAGTAATCCTCTGTGTTTACCCATTATTTCACTTTCAGTCTAGCAAAATTACATTAATAATGTTCACTGTTTGAGAGACGTTTGGATCATGTAAATGTTTTGGACTATTAGACCTGTCACTTTGGTGCTTTGTGTTTTAAAGAAAATCTTTCCACAGAACTCTGGAACAGGGTACTACTACTCAGAGAACCATCCCTTCTGATGTGATATAACAGACTTAACGGCTTTTTTAATAAAGTTACTTAAAGGTATATTTTACAGTATTTCAGATAAGTTGTATTTTCACATGTTAAATAAATAACAATGCTTTCTAATGATAAGTTTTGTTCTTTTTTGCATATATATCCCCAAATATGTCAGTGATAAAGTGAGACAAGAAATGTTACAACAATCCTAGTCTTTCCTTTGTACCCTAGAAATAAGCACAAGTTGACTTGGAAACTACTTTAAAATAATTGAAAATACATGACACAAAAAGCTTAAATGTTAACTGTAAGAATGAAGTTAATAATGGGGAAAAATAATTGAATCTTGTCTGAAAAAGTTATTAAACTTCAAATGTGATGCAGTTATTTACTAGTTTAAAAAATTGTGAGGTAGAAAAATTCCCACGGTTCAATCATTTAGTGGGTCAACAGTTTTGTAGTCTTGATTTTGAATATCAGTTTTAAAAAGTAATGCATGCTTTCAGGGACTGGGCACATTCATGTTTGGGATGATCCCAAAAAAAACTCACAACTGGACAATCCATTATTCACAGAAAAAATATATTCAGATTAGAATGTAATCAAAATCCTGAACATTTTTATTTTGATTTAAAAAAATTGTACAGAATTTAAAAAAAAAAGTCAGTTATAAAATATTTTACCCACTGACAGTCAATTGAAAAAACCAACAGGTTCACAGATTGCATATGCACTGTACTAGTGGAAATGAACATTTACTAAAACCCACTCTAGACCCAATTATTAAGCGATATGTGCTACTTAAAACATTTAATATGTTGTATGATGCTGCTTTCTTAGTTCTAGTACTTGCTGTCCCCCCCCCTCCCAATCTGTTCAAACATGGGCTAATGAGGCGAGGCTTCTGATGGCGATGGACAGAATCAGAGGAAAGTTTCCTGACTGCTGGTTTATTTCTGCCTTCAACATGTCCCCGTCTCTCTGTAGGGACATGCCGGAGGAGGCAAACAGATGTTCAGTCTTGTCATAGATGTCCTCTGTGAGTGCAGACAGACCTGCACTGCTCACAGGCAACTCTCCACTTCCCGACACACACTGCACCTGGAATCGGAGTGAGAATCATAACAGGCAGCTGACTTCAGGTGTAAAAAATGTTGTCATGCAACATTTGTTTTGTAACGACGAGCTTTACGAACCAGTAGCTCCCAGCTCTGTAAAACTGGTGGGCTGCAGTATGTTCCCAAAATGCCACAACAATCACTTGTCAACTCTGGAGGGAAAAACATGCATAAAACAAAAAATTAATTGAAAAAAAAAAGGACATTCTGTGACGCTGGACAAGTTTTATATATGACTTGAGATCTGATCTGCCCTCCCAAAATCTTGATGAATTTGAGACTTGTTAACACCATTTGTCAAAATATTCCTCAAATGTGTCAGTATGATTACTTTTTTTGCTCCCAACTGATTCAAAGCCTCCTCAATCTCTGATCGCCAACATCAACATGTTCAGGATTTACTGTTCCTGACTGCAAAAGAATACCCACATAGCCAATGAGAGAAAACCCACCGATAAGTGTCTAAATGTTGCGTGCTCACCAGCTGAAAACTCAACATGTAAACGTCAGACCTGTACCGTATCTCACCCAGGATATCAATCATATTCTTTCTCCTTTTTGTTTTTCTCTGCAACACAAAATGACAGCCAGCGGACAATGTCAAGTCATCTCTTGACAGATTTATCTTCTGAAGTCACATTTGATCACAGGAGATAATGTGAGATCTCATTTCTGTGGAATCTCTGTGAGGTCATTCCTATGAATAGCAGATGTGTCATGCACTTTGTCCAAATCATTTCAAGTGTGCATTTGGAGAATTTATTAGAAAAAGTGAATGAAACTCTGTGTCTGCCACCTCCAAGGCCAGACTGAGAAGAGTGAAGGCTGCTGGTCTAGAGAGCAATTTTGAGGCCCCCACTAAAGAAATGCAGTGGCCTTTGGCTACATGAGCGCTACACATAACCCCATGGCCTCAAACTTAGACTGAGTAAGGTGCAGGACTCAGTCTTATTGGAGCAGCCGAAAGGAGGAGGAGAGGAAGTTGTTTCCATGTAAGGATGGACCAGTATGCTAATTGGAAAAACTTAACCGTTTGTGGCCCTGGGCTATTATCCTGGTAAGCCCTTACTAAAATCCAGCCCAGGCAAACTCCCACATTGTGAAAATTGTGTTTGCAGCTAGCTTCACAAACAGTTCCATCAATAAGAATGAGGAGCTGCAGAAGAGGACCATGTGGGACTCCTGACCCGAGTCTTTTACTGTCCATTAAGGACATTAAACTTTGCTCACCATCCAAGGCACTGGTCATGAGGTACAGGGCAGCGAGGACGGATGTGGACTGGCTTTCCAGTGTTGACTCTACTTGACCACTCTGCTCCAAAAGGTCCAGAATCACTTGAATCTCCTGTTTATGTGACTCCGTCATTGTAAAGTCCTCCAGGTTGGGTCTCTTACCCTCTAGGTACATGTGGTCCAGCTGAGTTAGAAAATGACAAACATTTAATAAATATAAATTTATTTCATAATTCCACATTATATCTGTAAGCCTAAAAGGATACGACTTCTCTGTCCTCCTTACCACATCCTGAAGTGTGCTGATGGCTACCTGGTCCTGCAAAAGATTTTGGATTTGCTGGAGTAGAGAGGACGTGATTGTTGCAGGAAGCGTGGAAAGCACCTGGAAATGAACACTTAATTTCTCCAGCTCTGAAAAGAGAGGGGGGAAAAATCTTTTTTGTAATTCACCTTTACAGATAAAATATGAAGACATGGCAAATTAAAGGCAATATTTCCATAAATTCTAAAATACACTTTAAAAAAAATATCTTCATACAATGTGACATGCACTCATTCCACGTTCATGAAAACTGCTGATGCAGAAGCAAACCGTCTGTGAGGGCTTTTAGACAGAAGTGGGTCTGTGCTAGACCCTGTGCTGGTGCCTGATATTGAACCAGCATTTGCTTTCAGACAGACAGTAAGATGGCACAGAGCCTGAAAAGTCTGTTTGAAACAGGCCCCACAAAGCAGTTTTGTTTTTTTTTACTTGTGAACCATAAGCTCATTTCACCAAGTTGAAATGAGCTTTGTCCTCTGCAATACACAAAACTCATGCAAAACACTCAAACTGGGAGCTGTTGGTGTGAAATAAAAAGATTCAGTAATTAAACGCAGTATTTCTTGCTTCAGATGTTTTCAAAAACACTTTTTGGTTGCTTTAAAAAAAAAAAAAAAAAAAAGCCATATTGTGGTCACCACATCTATGTTCAAGTCTAGTGTTACACTGAAATTTGTAACAGCAGAATTTGACTTTAGTGGGCGAGTATGCAGTGATTTAGTTGAATTATTATGAAATGCTGTAAGGTATTCTGACATCTGCCTGAAATAGTGGCCTATGTGCTTATGACTCTGTGATGACAGATTAATGTCAGCGGGGCATAGACAGCATCACAGCCCTCTGCAGTCACCTATTCTGATGGGTCATGGGTTCCAGTGTAGCACCATGAAGACACAAATTTATTAAACCAGTCGGTGGTGATGT
Organism: Pholidichthys leucotaenia; assembly: GCA_020510985.1. Classification (NCBI taxonomy): domain Eukaryota; kingdom Metazoa; phylum Chordata; class Actinopteri; order Cichliformes; family Pholidichthyidae; genus Pholidichthys; species Pholidichthys leucotaenia. Next base: position 161,171,155 of record CM035849.1, read on the forward strand.
GTTCAGAAACACTTTTTGCTGGTTTATTTTCAGAATATTTAAGAAAGTTTACTACCGAGTCATCGCATTTCCTGTCTCTGAAATGCAGGAAGAACCCACCGGTGGCTAAAGGTGCTGTCCAATCAGGAGCAGCTCCGGATTTGCATTAGGGCTGTAGATGGGCTAAGAGAGAAGTCCATCATTTCTCTCTTTTCACTGCAATCTGTGAGATCCTGCTTTGAATGATGTCTTATGTCATTGACTTAGAGCGGCAAAATGTTGGGATAAGAGCCAGAATGCAATAAAGCATGGAGCCTTCCGTCTGAAAGTTTTATACATTCACCAGTGGTTGTGCGAGACTTTCTGGATCATTTTCATGCACTTTTTCAGTTTTAATCATGAACTTACAAGATGAGGATATAGATTATGGTGTGGAGGATGAAAGCAGACGAGACACGAGGCGACGACACACAGGTTTGTTTCTCCTCCAACACAGAACAGACTAACTCTGAGTGCCAAAGCGATCTGCTTTATACATTTTCTCCGCGCCTCTGGCACTCAGGTTAAACACATTTACATACCTGTTACCAAGTGTGAACACACATCAACACACTAACACATTCGCGCCCCTGCATCCTCAGGTGTGAGCCTGGCACAGCGGGGCAAAAGGCACACCTTTATTTATTACATACCCCCAGGTGCTCTGGCGCCCCTGGCTAGCACCCCCAACACTCTGAAGTACTGGGTGGAGTGTCATCTCCTTTGTGTCACCACAATGTATGTATTCATGAAGCTAACTGATGAACAGCGACTGTGGGTCATTTTTCACGTTCAAGCCACTCAAAGTGGGGTGGAAACGTAAAGTTACACTGACATCGGAACAAATGGCGTTGACTTGTATAGCGCTTTTTCTCTTCTCTAGATGACCAAAGCGTTTTACAGATCCTGCTGTCCACCCATTCACACACTGATGGCGGCAGAGCTGCCATACACAGGCACTGGCCTGACCCACTAGGAACAAAAAAATATGAAAACACACCTGTTTCTCCTCTCTGCAGGGAAAAGGGGAGGTTGTCTTTACAATAGTCAGCTAAAACTATGGTAAAATGGGTGTGACATGCTGGACTAAAGCATTACAAGAAGGGTGGGGGGGGGGGGTGAAAAATTCATAGTGATCAAATTTGACCAAATGTGGTTTATTTTTCAACTGCAGGGATCCAACACTGATGGAAGAAGTGTGTGGACTATGTTGGAAAAATAAACCACATTTGGTCAAATTTGACCACTATGAACTTTTCAGCCCCCCCCTTCCCCCTTGTAAAAGCTCAGTAAAATGCTGTACAGTTGTGCAGTATGTGTACTCTATAAACAAATCAATACACATATCCCTGTTGTGGACAGTTATCGACTGTGTGTCAATTCAAAACAGTTACCAGTGGGTTACTGTAAACAGGTTATATCCAGATTCAAATGCAGCAGAAGCCCAATACATAAACAGGCCGCATAAATATGAGTCACTGAATAAGAAGCCTTTGATTTTAGGTCAAGGCACATGCTGAAAATTTATGACAAACTGACAAGACGGAACATGTCCTTCACACTCTGGAGGCCCCCATTTCAGAGCATGCCATCCACTGCTCCAGCTGTGTCCTTTTCCCTGAAGAGAAAAGGAATGTAAGGAGCAAACAGACTTTTACCTTGTTGAAGGGGTCTATTTTCAGACGAATGTGCAGGAGCACCCAAAACACCCGTCAGATATTTCTCGACATGGCCGTCTACTTCAAAACCTCCTTTGGTGTCCGACATCAGACACAGCTCTGTGGAGTAAAACAATACAGAATTTAATATCTGCTAATAAGGACGCCTCTGTTTAGACTCCAGGCTGCATTTGGTATAAAAATATCACCACCGTCATTGTGTGTACAGATCTTTGTCTCTTAAGGTAACAAGACAGTCACAAATGCACAAACATTTTTTGCAGTATGCACAGCACACAGACACTTTTTAAAGTGCCCCATTGTGTTCTTTAGGGTTTCCACTTTATTTTAGTATGTCATAAGATTTATTGTGACATTATAAGGTCTTCAAAGTCAAACAGCCCAAAGTCTGCCTATACAGGAGCTCTCCTCTCCCACAGAAACTAGGACTCCGGAGCTGTCTGAAACGCCTCGTTTGGATTTACCCTTTTTTCTTCCATTTAGTTAACAGGTGATAACGATGAAGACGTGCCCCCTAACTTGTCTGGCACACCCTCAATCAACCCTAGGAGAAGAAGCGGGGTTAATGACATTTCCCAGTGAGCGATGAAACCCACACACCTACAAGACACCTAGCCAGGAATCTAGCTCAGCGGCCCGACCGCAGCTTTTTGAGCTCTCTGTAAATTCTAGTCACCCCACTACACATCTGTGTTCTCAGCTTGTTTATCAATCCACAGTCAATATTATATCTCACACCATTCAGCCTTTTTTTGTTATTTTTTTGGCCAGCATGACCCGAGAAATCAGACTAACATGGCCAGCTCAGCTACGTAAGGCACATGACCACAGATTTTATGGCTCACTGCTATAAATTCGAGTCACCATACTAGACCAGCTGGTTAATTAAACCATAGTCCATTATATACACTACCGTTCAAAAGTTTGGGGTCACCCAGACAATTATTTTGTGTTTTCCATGAAAAGTCACACTTATTTACCACCATGAGTTGTAAAATGAATAGAAAATATAGTCAAGACATTGACAAGGTTAGAAATAATGATTTGTATTTGAAATAATTTTTTCCTTCAAACTTTGCTTTCGTCAAAGAATCCTCCATTTGCAGCAATTACAGCATTGCAGACCTAACATGATTGCACAAGGGTTTTCTAATCATCCATTAGCCTTCTGACGCAATGAGCAAACACATTGTACCATTAGAACACTGGAGTGATAGTTGCTGGAAATGGGCCTCTATACACCTATGTAGATATTGCACCAAAAACCAGACATTTGCAGCTAGAATAGTCATTTACCACATTAGCAATGTATAGAGTGTATTTCTGATTAGTTTAAAGTTATCTTCATTGAAAAAAACAGTGCTTTTCTTTCAAAAATAAGGAAATTTCTAAGTGACCCCAAACTTTTGAACGGTAGTGTAACTCAAGTCATTCTGACTTATTTTGTTATATTTTGGAATACAAACAAACAGAGACAATGTGATGAACCTATCAGCAAAAATGAGAAGGAATAAATCAAGTGCCAAAGGTATCCTTGTTTTTATCTCCCTCCGGTCGAAGACCAGTTGGGGATTAAGTCATGGGGCAGTCCGTCTGTCTGTCCACCTGTCCCACTTTTGTAAAATCCCTGAGCCTATGTCCTCTGACTATGGGCTTGGGGTCAAAAGGTCAAAGGTCAATGTTAACATTCCCTTTGCAATATTACTATAGAACAAGTAAAGCTAGGGTCACCAAACTTGCTACACAGGCTCATTTTGGGATACTGACCTACAGCTATAGGTTGTATACAACTATTTCTGTTGTATATTCATGGATGATATTCTTACCATAATTTGGTTCTGCCCCAATAATTATATGGAAAAGCTGAACTCGTTGCACTCGTCTCAGAGTGCTCTTGTTAATGTGTATTTGTTTTTGTCTATATAGTGTTTTGATTGTGTTATGTATTTTTTCATTATTGCCTCTGGAAATGGTGTCAGCATGTGGAAAAAATGCAAATTATGGGCACTTTAAACTGTTCAGAAACACAAATCCACACACATACAGTAAAAAGGACAGGCTGATCACAATACTTCACCATCCTCTCCAAGGATCTAAATAATGATTTCCCATTACTACACAGAACAATTATCCTTGCGTCTATCCCTTATTATATTTAATACAACCCTGGTAAGAAAATAATCATGTACTGGACGAATCCGCAAAAGAACAATCCAGTCAATCTAAAAGGTTAATAAATGATGTCTCACCAAATCGTCCATCCTGTTTGATTTCTAGCTCTATTAGGCCATAAGCAATTGTAGTGTGGGTAGGAATCTCCATGGTAACATTACTGTCTTTACTCAAGCTTGCATTCTCCTTCAGTGTGACCTGATGAAATGGGAACAGCAGATTTTGACATCTTTAACATACAAAATCCAATTCCAATGAAATTGGGACATTGTGTAAACCGTAGATAAAAACAGAATGCAATGATTTGCAAATTCTTTTCAACCTATACTCAATTGACTACATTACAAAGACAAGATATTAATATTAAAACTAATCAACTTTTTTTTTTTTTGCAAATATTCACTCATTTTGAATTTGATGCCTACAACACGTGGGTGTTATGTGTTAAGTCTCGTTCTTTTTGAGTTTTTCAGGCAATTTGAGGACACCTATGGAATCCTATGATCCCTGGCTGCTTATAAATGTCTGGCTAGGCTCCATCCCTGGGCTCTTCCTCCTCAGCATGGAAGCCATGACTGCAGACCTGCTGTCCACCACACTTGTTTGTTGGCAATAAACTATGTTAAAGCTGTGTTACCGGGTTTGGACTCCTTTATGTTGCTCCCTTCGAGCCAGGGTGTAACACTGGGACAGGGGCGTGACAAGACTGGGAAAGTTGAGGAATGCTCAAAAACACCTTTTTGGAACATTCCACAGGTGAACAGGTTAAACTGAATCATGTGATTGTCATGATTGGGTATAAAAGGAGCATCCCTGGAAGGCTCATGTTGTTCACAGGCAAGGCTGAGGTGAGGTTCACCACTACGTGGGCAAATATAATAATAATAATAATAATAATAATGGATTAGATTTATATGTTGGGTGACATCTCCAGACAGACATTGATAGTGGTAAGCTACTACTATAGCCACAGCTGCCCTGGGGCAGACTTGACAGAAACATGGCTGCCAATCTGCACCAACGGCCTCTCCGACCACCACAACATAGTCTCCCCTTTGGTCCACACACTTCTTCCATCAGTGATGCAGTGCTTGGATTCCTGTGGTTGAAAAATAAACCACATTTGGTCAAACTTGACCACTATGAACTTTTCAGCCCCCCCTCGTAAGAGGCAAAGCTAAAAACCAGCACTGAATGCCCATGAACTTTGATCCCTCAAGTGGCACTGCGTTAAAAACCAACATTCTGTAAAGGACGTTGCCACCTGGGCTCAGAAACCGTTTCGGGTTCATCACAGTTGGGTGTACACTGATGTTTACCACCATGTTACATACAGAACTAAAAACTACTGTGAAGAATACTTAGGCTGTATTAGGTACTTAAAAACATGAACTGGCTGATGTGCAAAATAAAAAAAAATTTGTTGAAAAACAGTATTTTTCACAAAAATGTTGTTGTTTGCAATTTTGGATTTCCATGTATTTCAACTGTTACAGAGGGTCATCTTGATTAAGTGATATTTAGCAAAGACTGAAAAGCTGAATGTGAATATAGCAGCTTATATTTGTAAACTTGAGGCCAAACTTGGATCAGTATGAAGGTGCTTCCATCCACCAAACACTGCTGCACCTTAGCTAGGCGTTTTACATATTTTTTGATTAAAACCTATAATATAATGTGAATAAAGGGATGCCAGTGGCTCAGGAGGTAGAGCGGGTTGTCCAATAACCGGAGGGCTGGTGGTTCGAATCCCGCTCTCCCCAGACATCCTGTTGTTGTGTCCCTGGGCAAGACACTTTACCCACCTTGCCTCCAGTGTCCACAACACTGGGTATAAGTGGTCAGAGAGGCCGCTGGTGCATACTGGCAGCCATGTTTCTGTCAGTCTGCCCCAGGGCAGCTGTGGCTACGGTATTAGCTTACCATTGTCTGTGGAGTGAATAATGTATCCATTGTAAACTGTCTTTGAGCATCCATGAAAAGCGCCATATAAATCTGATACATTAATATTATTATTAAAGAATGCCTGGAGTATTTCAGAGTGGCAAAAATCATTATAAATTAATATTCAATGATTCTGTGATGTTTATAATGATATATGATGTCACTGGTGTGTGTGAAAAGTGTGTATGGAAACAATGAAAATTTGAGTTAAATATTTCTGGAAAAGTTTATGTCTGTAGCTCTGGTATATTTGACAGAAGTTGAGGCCATATGATAAATGGTCCATGAGATGGTCTTTCTCAAATATCACTGGCGTTTTCAAAATAGCCCTTCAAATCCAGAAATTCTGCTGCCCAAGTATATAGTTTGTTGCGTCTGTACCCCCACAGTAAGACTTTTCATACGGTCCATTATATCACATATCTCAGAAACAAGAGTAATTTATAAAGTTTTTTGATACAGAACTCTTAAGAAACAGCATCAGCTTCACCTGCGGCCACCACATGACAGTAACCTTATACTACTTGATAGTGTGACCTGAAAAAAAAAAGGTAATGCAGCAATCCTAGTTAAGTAATTGAAATATACTGGGTAACTGTAGCCAACTAACCATGGTACCTGGTTGCAGCCATGCCAGAAAGAATGCAGTCTAATCATGATCAGGTAAAGTAGGCAACACTGAACCACATTTATTTATGAAATGTAATTGTAGGGGTACGGACACAACAAAACTAATATCACTTACCTGGATATAACCATGTTGAGGTTTAAAATTTATAAGGCTGTCTGGTGTGTTACCCAAGACATTTAATGTAGTGTCTGTACCAGATCTGTGTATAGTATGTTAAACATCTTCATAAATGTTCTGAATAATGTTTAATTGCTAAGTGTTCAATTGTGAATATTTCAACCAAATGTACAAACTTACATGAGCAATATGATAATGCATGAGCATTCTTTTACAAGGAAATCAGGTAATGATTTTCTTCAGCCATCTATCACAGATGGCAGAATTCAATATTCAGATGAAAATATGATAGATAATTTCAAAGCACCGCTGTTAAATATTAATGTTACTATCTGAGCAGGCAAATAATGGCTAAACATGGGTTGTTCGAAAGTTAACATATCCCAGGTTTCAGCAACTTTCAAAAGCAGAGCAAACAGTATATTGTGTAACGTCTGTACCCCTGTGTATGACGTTGTCGATATTTCTTCCATGAAAGATATAATGTTGCATGTCAACAACATCTTTTGCTAAATACATTTAACAGTTGTTAAATAAGTATTTTTGCCAGTGTTTGGCAATGCAGCTTGTCTACAAGTGAGTTAAGTATTAAATAAAACTGCAGTATTGACAGAGTTTTGTTGTTTTCAATGATCGCTTGTATTGTATATATTTTTGTTTTTTAACCACTGGTGAATATAAAAATCAACCTGGTTAATATATGATATGATGCTGTGGGTAAACTAATTGGCCAAACTGACAAGAATTTTGCATATAGTGTACTGTATATTACAAGGATAATCACACATCATGTTTGATGCCTGTTGTGGCCGTACCTCTTCATTTTTGTTAATACAGACATGACATTTGTGGACAAAGTTTACATATTTCCAGTGTAGTTTGTGCAAAAATATTGCAAGGTGCCATGCTCAAGATACATTTGTATATGTAGGAAGCAGTTGTTTCACATTAAATCTATTTTTAATTTTTCACTATCATTGGCCCACAAGGTATACACCCAATCATGATCTACCCGTTTGGAAAATCCTTGTCAGTTCACAGTTCATCGCTACATCTGTAAGTGCAAGTTAAAAAGAGTGTTTCCTCTGGCTTAAAGACTTTGGTGTGGTGGCAACTTTGCTTTTTTTTTGGGGGGGGGGGGTATGTAAAGCATGTGTAAACACAAGAAAACACATGACACTTAAAAGGAGAAAAACATTCATAATACTGTAGTAATTTACTCACACATTCTTAAATTGTATGGTCAGAGGTGGGTATAGTAGCCAAAACTGTGCTCATGTAAAAGCAGTATTGTCTCATGAAATTAATAATTAAAAGTAGACACCCATAAAAATACTAGGTGACTAAGAGTACAAAAGCCCCCACTTAAAAAAAAATGAGTAACGACTTAAGGTGTGTTCAGACCAAACACGAGTAAATTTAACTTAATGTATTTGCACGAGTAAATTTAGTCGCGTTTGGTCTCAACACACCGTAAGTCTTGAAAGTTTGAGGTTTTTCTCCTAAATTTGTAACCATTTTCTTGTAGTTTTCTACTTTTTTCTTTGCAAATTTGTTTTTACCTAAATTTGCAACTATTTCCTCGTAAATGTGTAATTTCCTCTTGTAAAATTATGACTTCTTGTACATTTGAGACTTTATTATTATTAATTTGTGGATTATTTTATGGCTAATTTTTTGTCTATTTTATAATGAAATCACTATTTTTCTAATAAATTTGAAACAGTTTGTGGTAAAATTTTTACTTTTTTCTCATATAATATAAACTTTTGATCATAATTTTAGAATAGAACAATAACTCCAACTCTGATTTCAAAGAAATATAAAAGTATCAATAAAATTGTATTTAATGAAATAAAATTAACTAAAATGACCAAAGACACAGTTATTTCTCTTATAATATTTCTATATATTTACAGTTTTTTAGAACACCCCTCACTACAAAAAACCTCCCTCAATGTGAATTGAGAGGGACAATTTTCTTTATTTTTAAGGTTTGGGAGCATGTCCTCCCTGTCCCCCTTCCTTTATTTGTGCATATGGCATGATGACCCAGGATTTGCACCGACTCTGGATGCGGTACGTTACAGCTGCGATCCAGCATCCGCAGCATATAGTTCCCATTGTCGTCAATTTTCTAATCCCCACCTGGTCCGGACCACTGCGGAACGAATCCGGCTTGTCAAATTTGGTTCGCTAATGAAACGCAACAAGTCTATTTTTGACAGATGCCGGATCAAATCCGCAAGGAAATCCCATGGTATCTCGCAGTATTTAATAGCTGTTTGTTCATTAAAAATGATTTAAGGATCGTCCATTATTTTCTGAGGTCTACTCCTCCACCACTGTGTCAGAGAAGGTAAAAATTTGACTTAACATTAGTGATGGTGAAACTGAGGCCTTATGAAACAATGAACAACTTTTGAGACAATTGCTTCATGATTGACACAGCGTTATGAAATATTTAATAAAGAGTGCCATCTGTTGACTGACTGTCAGAACTGCATCTGAGTGGAAGACATGAAAAAAATCTCAATACTTTTTTTTTGAGAATTTGGCCATCTGAGATCTATTCAAAATTGGATGGCAGGGACAAACAATTCAAAGCAACCCCCCCCCCCCAAAAAAACCTAATTCCAATAGAACCCTCTCAAATTTCCCATGGGCCCTCAAGTCATGCGTTGTGACTGACATAACGAGGCCTTGCTTGCTACAGTCACATGACTGTGGGCGTGCTGAAACAGCACTTGATGCACTGCTCATGACACTTCCGCTTTATATTGCTCGAATCAGTGTGGAATGGGCGGTGCCGAGCATAACATCACTACTTAACATACTGTACAAACGCTTCATAGAATTAAAATTAATGGGCTACTTACGTTTTATTTACAGCCCAAAAATCCAGGTGAGAGCTGCTACATCACACTTCCTTGTTGTTATCATGTGATCGCGATTGGTTCATCTTGGTCTCTCTCGGGTCTTTCTCAAGATCTTGCATTATTTTGTATAATTCTCAAGTGATCTTGTATTTCAAACTCTGTTCTCATCCATGCCGCTGCAAGTAGGGATATTCATCCCTACCAGCGCCGTCAAGGGGCCATCCACAATGCATCTGCAATGTACTACATCCGGAGTCAGTGTAAATCCTGGTGAGATGGAAACGACTTTTAATGGTGCCTGTGCTCTCAAATCTGAGGCAAATGCTCTTGTCTTTATGACTGAAAATAATCTTCATACATTTAGCCATGGCACAGCATTTTGACATTAAGCATTGGCAGAAAGCAGCTGAAACGGAGAAGAAACAGCTGAGTGAGGCATGCTTGGCATGGCAGCAGTCAGCTGTGTGAGACTACAGTCACAGCAGCGACAGAGAGTGGAAATGAATCTGACAAATTAGATTAATTTTGAAGCTGCAGCAGACAAATGTGTGTGCCACAACTACACAAATATTGGAGCGTCTGAGAGTGAAAAGAAAAAGAGCACTTTTTTACTCACTCCCACATGGAGTTATTAGCGCTCAGACCATCTCAGCTGCTGGAGATAACGGTTCAGTGGGGTCCTTGTTCAGCTCCGCTCTTAACGAGCACTTCAGCTCATCCATTTGTCCGTGACAGCTCCCTCCGAAAAAAAAAAAACTTACACACCACACTCTTCTTTTAAATATAAAGTTATTGAGTGCTGATATGAAAAAGTACGGTAGACTAATTATGTCAGGTGCATTTTGCAACCCAGTTCGTTAAAATGGAGGACAAGAGCGGCAACCACTGAACTATAGATCAGTGTATTCCATCAACCACTGATCTGCAATGAGTTTGACACAGGGTGACAAAATTTAAAAAGGCTACTTGTAAAAATGCCGGTGACTCCAGGGTTTCCTCTGGTAACATTTCCTGGTGGCGGGCCGCCTCGCCAGAAAATTTACCAGCACGACAAGAAGGAGATATGAATTTAAGAAAAATATATGAAGCAATGACTTTCCGCAAGCGCGCACACGAACAACGCACGTGGCCGTCATCCACGCGAGCTTTCCAGTAGCAGGCAGTGTCTTGCTAGCGGCAGCAGCATCTTCATGGAAAAGGAGTGAAAACCAGGAAGTCAGACAGCAGAAATGGACTCTATTTGAAGAGAAACTTTGTGAAGAAGTCTGCCGTTTCTTTGTTGGTGAAAATCCTGGTGCATCAGCGCCTTGGCGCTACCTATTGGGCAGGAGTGAAACTATAAATGATGATTGTGTGCATGCGTCAACCGCTTGGCCTGGGTAGATGAAAAAAGTGAGCATGTACAGCGCTGCGTGCATGCCGGGCTCGTTCAAAGCGTACGCGGACCAAGGCGGACTAGAGGGGAAATGCAGCATAATAAGGCTTGGTGTCCGACAGAAACATGAGTTTATAAAAGTATTTTAAATGCAAAAAAAATAAAAAAATCAGAAGAGGTATGTAAGCACTGGAGGCATTTATCATGGTTTTAACCTGCTGGAAACGGGAGCAATAACGGAAGAGTCGCTTAGCTAAGAGATGTGGTTAGAATTCAAATGCAGCCAGCTTCATATGAAGGGAAAGGCAAGGGGGACTACTGAATTGCTGAGGATATATTTCACCAGCCACTACAATACTAAGTTATGTTTCCAATTATGTACCTGGCAAATTAACCTGTTGCACTTCGGTGTACCGCGGGCGGGCACATCTCTGCATCCTAGAGCGCACGAGGGTGCCCTAGTACGCACACTGTGCTTCCTAGGGCGCACTGAAGAAAAAAAAAACCTGCATTTCTGTTCTTCCACAACAGACACAGCCGCGAACAGAAAGCCAAAGGAGTGCTTTGATTGGTTTAGATGTGATTGACCTCTCATTCGACTAATAAGAGCCTTGAATTGGGTTTCTGAAACCTTGAAGAACCAATGACTGAAAACCTAGCAAGAAGGACCCGCCTACCAACGGCTGCGAATGCAGCGAGCCAATTGAAGCACAGAAGTTCGAAAGCGTCCCTTGCAAAATCTGTTTTGTGTAAGGCTGGGTGAAGAGAGACTGACTGCTGCAGCAGATGAAAAAAGGACCCGCAGGAAGAACCGCCACAGACCCAGCAGCACGGAGACCACCCACAAGTGCGACCTGTGTGACAGGGACTGCCATTTGCGCATCGGCCTGTTCAGCCACAGGCCGTGCTGTCCCAGCAGAGTAGACGTTTAGGATTCTCTTCCATGGTCATCATAGACCAGGGGTCACCAACCTTTTTGAAACCAAGAGCTACTTCATGGGTATCGAGTCATGTGAAGGGCACCAGCTTGACACACTCCTCTAAAATAACAAATTGTGTGTGTGTGTATATATATATATATATATATATATATACTGTATATATACTGTATATATATATACACACATACACACACATAAATAAATAATTATCAATAACTTAGAGTGGGTAACAGACAAGATCAATATTCAACACTTTATTTTTATTAATCTCAGCAATTGTTCAGATGATCACTTCTACATTTCATAAAAAATGTCCAGTTTTCACCAGTCCCTTTTAACCATAAAAAACTAAACCCTTTTAATTCATGAACTATGTTGAACCATGTTTGAAAAAGTTATGCAACATTTAAGAAAAATCAACTTTCATATTAAATAAATCTTATCACATTTTTAACTGAACAAATCTGCTGCAATTCTGCTCAAAATCGGTTACATTTAATAAACACACTTTTGTGTGTTCTTCTTCACTGGAATTATATCCATACAGTTCTTGCCAAGAATCATGCTTGAGCAACCAGCACTGTCCTTTCATGAGAAGAAGCTAAACAGCGCTGAGAGTGCTTATATGCACGGTGGCGCAGTGGTTAGCACCGCGGCAGCAGTTTACCCTCGGCCGGGGGATTGCGGGGATTGTGGGTTCGATCCCTGCCCCCGGCCAACAGTGATCTGTGTGGAGTTTGCATGTTCTGGTGGTGCATGTTCTCGTTTTTCATGCAAAAACATGCAGGTTAGGGAGTTAAGGGGCACTTGCGCATGCAGCGGCTGGTGGCTTGTCACCGGACTGCCTACCGGTGTCTAATCTACCTACGGGTACAAGATAAGTCCAAAAAAAAAAAAAAAAAAAGAGTGGGTAGTGAAGTGGCGCTTCGCCATCGCCCCGTAAATGAAATACACGCAGCTTCCTTTCACGGTAGTAAAAAAGAACTCTTCCTCCCGCTCACTTTGAAAATGATAAATTTTCTGTCTTTTTTTTGCCATTTTTTTGGGCTTGGAAACCGTACTCCGCTCACCATCTTAACTGCCCGCTAGCTTACGCTCCACAAGCGCGAAGGTTTTGTCATGCACACAATACTGACCTTTGAACTAGGTCAGAGTTCACCTTAACTTTACGTATAATAAACATATTTTCATTTTTTTTATTTTTAAGACATTGTCATTTTAAAATCTATATAAATGCAAGTGTGATTTTAAAATATATAAAAAAATATAAAATAAAAAATAGCGGCAGAAAAAATTACATCTTAGACGCAGCTCACTTGCTAGTTGTGCTATTTTTAGAACAGGCCTGCGGGCGACTCATGTGGTCCCTGCGGGCGACATGGTGCCCGCGGGCACCGCGTTGGTAACCCCTGTCATAGACCGACGGAGGCCGACGACGAAGGCTGGGTGACACACACGCGTTCGCCAGTCTTTTTTTCTTACTACTGTTATTTGTTTTGAAAAATCGTTCACCAAAACCGCAATCATGGAATTATGTTTTGACCGGGTCGCGTGACCAGAACCACGAGTCTGTAACAAGCAGACCAGCTTCATGTTCGTCTGACAATGAGGAAGAGAAGTAAATTACAACTGTGCGTAGTAGACCGCGGTGCACGAAGTCCAAAGTCCATGCGCCGCGGTACACGGTTCGTGTGCCGCGTCCGGACTGTGAACGTCCCCCCCCGCTACTCTTCTGTAGCGGGGGGGGGGGGGGGGACCGCGGGGACTGCGCGCCACGGTCGCCACATGACTGTTCCGTCATGTAGCGATGGCTGATGTCCGTCCTCTGTGGCGGGGGGCGGGGGAGTTGTTATCTTCTACATTACAAATATTTTAGAATAATTTTTAGTGCACTGTAGGTTATTTTTTCTTGTAAGAAAAAAAAGCCACACATTTTTTACGTGGCATGCTTCTTTGTGTGTGGGGGCTTGTTTGTTCATTCATTCATGAATGAATAAACAACCCCCCCACCCACACACACACAGCCCTGAGTGTCACCTTTCATTAGAGCCCAAGATGAAACTTCTATATTGAATCATTCAAAAGTTACAGACGTTTTTCCAAACTGTGCCATTTGGCACAATTTGGCACAGTTCAAAAACGCCTGGAAACTACCTGAGAACAAAGCTGTGTAATATATTCATTTTTTGTGGTATTGTTACAAAATTTTGACCTCATCTGGATAACACTTGGTTCTACATTTCTGTTGCATTTTCCAGCCCGGATCTGAAGCTGTATGTTATTTGCAAGCATTTGTATCCAAAAAAACACCCAGGCAAAATTTATTTTCTTCAAGTTCAGTATGTTTAGATGACTGTTACTCAGTGGCCGGAGCACTCAATTCAAAAAAATTCAAAGTGTTTTCTTTTAAATGAGACCAACCCCATGAAGATGCTGCAAAGGGTTGAAGAACAGCTTTTGATTTACTTTGGGTACGTTATTTTTTGACGTTTTTAGGGAAACTGACCAGAGTGCAAGGGGTTAAGATGACCGAAATTCATGAAGTCATTGACTTTAATCTCTTCAGACAAACTGAACGTGCCAGCATTTGGATTTCAAAATAAGGGATGTTTTTCTTGGCGGTGAGGAGATTTCTAAAAAAAAAAAAAAAACTATAAATATATGGAAATATTATAACAGAAATAATGGCATCCTTGGTCATTTAAGTTAATTTAAATCATTAAATACAATTTTATTAATATTTTTTCTTTGTAATGAGAGTTAAATTATTGTTCTGCTCTGACTGCAGAGTTATGGTCAAAAATATAAATTGTTATAAGGAAAAAGTAAAAAAAAATACCACAGTCTGTTTCAAATTTATTTAAAAAACACTAATTTTATTTTTAAAAAACAGACAAAAATAAGCCATAAAATAATCCACAAATTTATAATAAAGTTTCAAATGTACAAGAAAAGTCAATTTTACAAGAGGAAATTACAAATTTGAGGAAAATGGTTTCAAATTTAGATACATTTACAGAGAAAAGTAGAAAACTATAAGAAAATTGTTATAAATTTTGGAGAAAAGCCTCAAACCTTCAAGACTGAAGTCATTACTCAAGTTTTAAGTGGGTGCTCTTTGTACCCTTAACTAGAAATTTTTGGCTGCCTCCTTTAATTTACATGGCACTTGATATTTTCTAACCTGTTTGTATACCACCATAGACAGAGAGAGAAGTTGAATTAGACAGAGCTCAGAGAGGGCAAGATTAGACAGAAGAGAGGAGCCAAGGAGAGGAAAGTGTTCTGGCAGAGGGTCCAGGAGAGGTGAGAGCAGAGGAAGGAGAGAAGGATGACATCAGTAAAAAGTCCAAATACAGGATGTCTGGGTGGGACCCCAAATGGCCCAATATTCCAACATTCAAGCCTTGGTTGTACAATACTTCAAATTGTAAGTTCCATATGCACGGCAGTGGCTCAGGAGGTAAAGCGGCTCGTCCAATAACCAGATGGTTGTCAGTTCGAATCCCGCTCTCCCCAGATATCCTGCCGTTGTGTCCCTGCGCAAGACACTTTACCCACCTTGCCTCCAGTGTCCAAAACACTGGGTATAAATGTTTGGTGGTGGCCGGAGAGGTCGTTGGCCTGGATTGGCAGCCACGTTTCCGTCAGCCTGCCCCAGGGCAGCTGTGGCTACAGTAGTAGCTTGCCACTACCATTGTCTGTCTGGAGTGAATGACTAATGTATCTGTAAAAAAGCGTCTTTGAGTGTCTATGATAAAGCGCTATATAAATGTGATGCATTATTATATGCAAAATTTAAAAAAAAGAAATAAATAGTATAAAATTATTGACTGACTAATTAGATGAGTCACTCATCTAATTAGTAGCAGCCGGCATCAAAGCAATCATGGTGTTCATGTATTACTTACTTGGACCCAGAGCAGGAGAGCAACTGTTGCCATCTTCACCACCCGGGAGTGTTTTAAAAATGCTGATTTTTATCTTCGTTTTAGGTGGTTGACGTGACATATCACCCTCATATAATGGTAGGGGAAACACTGCGCAGTTTTGACTCTTGGACAGCGATGCTAGACACACTTGGCTGGTGGCTGGAACCGTCATAACAGCGGCACACTCCTGAACTCCTACCGGTGACTGTTTTGACATGAGTTGTTCACATGCATGCTTGCGGAGTGACATCCCTTCATTTATATTCTTAGTGAAAATATTATATATGTCAGTTGTGGCAAACCTGTGGCTCTTGAGCTGCGTGGGGCTCTTTTACGGTTCTTTTCTCTTTTTTAATTGGCTCCTGTGTGGCTCTTTTTTAAAAATTATATATTTTTTTCTTAGCATGGCAGCTCAGTTTTTGGTGTGGCAGTCTGCCATGCAGAAATGTTACCAGCAGAAACCCTGTAAAACACTACCATGCAAAGTGAAAGCCATATATCAATAACACCCAGAAATTCTGCTGGTTGCTCTGGGCCCAAGTTCACCTGAGATTGACTGACAAAAGTGGAAAAGTGTGCTGTGGTGAGTCCATATTTCAAATTATTTTTTGAAATCACAGACATTGTGTTTCCTTCGGGCTACAGAGGAAAAGGACCATCCATACTGTTATCGGCGCAAAGTTCAAAAGCCAGCATCTGTGATGGTATGGGGGTGTGTTAGTGCCCATGGCATAGGTAACTTACTTGACAGTTAATTTAATCTGGGAAGGCACCATTAATGCTGAACAGTACATATGGTACAATCTACACAAACCGCAAAGTACGACAACAGAAACCCTGGACTGTTGAACAAGTGAAGTCATACACCAAGGAAGAATGGGAAAGAATTCCACCTACCAAGCTTCAACAATTACCCAGGATTTCCACTGACTCCGGATCCAGTCTGTTATGGCTGCGATCCGGTCTCAGCAGCATATAGCTTCCCATTCTCATCAATGTTCTGATCCTCACCTGGTCCGGACCATTGCGGAACGAATATGGCTTGTCAGATTTCACTAATGAAATGCAACGAGTCTATTTTTGACAGATGCCAGATCCAGTCTGCAAGGAATAGCTCCGGTATCTACTGTATTTAATAGCTGTCTGTTCAATAAAAACAATTTAAGGATAGTCCATTATTTTCTGAGGTCTACTCCTCCACCACTGTGTCAGAGAAGGTAAAAACTTCGACATAACATACAAACACTTCATAGAATTAAAATTAACGGGCTACTTACGTCCCAAAAGTCAGTTTAGGAAGCTTGGGATCAGACCGCCAAGGTCTCTGCCTTCGACCGCCACCTGATCCACATAGCACCGGACTCCCATGGTCCCTCCTGCAGGTGGTGAGCCCACTGGAGGGTGGACCCATGTAACTCCTTTGGGCTGAGCCTGGCCAGGTCCCATAAGCAGAAACCCGGCCACCAGGTGCTAGCCATTGAGGCCCTCCCCCAGGCCTGGCTCCAGGGTGGGGCCCCGGTCACCCCATACTGGGAGGGGTACACTGCTCTTCCATTCATCATGGAAGTCTGTTGGATCATTCTTAGTTTTATTTTTTTATTTTTATTATTAGTTTGGGTGACCCTACCACAGGCAAATTCCCTCTTCCTGCCTATGGTCATGAGCTTTGGGTAATGACCAAAAGAATGAGATTGTGGATACAAGCAGCTGAAATGAGCTTTCTCCGCTGGATTGGTAGACTCATCCTTAGAGATAAGGTAAGGAGCTCAGTCATCCGGGAGAGGCTCAAAGTAGAAATGCTGCTCCTCCACATTGAAAGGATCCAGTTGAGGCGGTTTGGGCATCTGATCAGGATGCCTCCAGGACGCCTCCCACTTGAGGTGTTTCGGGCACATCCCACTGGGAGGAGACCCCAGGGCAGACCCAGGACTTGCTGGAGAGACTGTGTCTCCCAGTTGATCTGGGAATGCCTTGGTATCCTCTCTGAAGAGCCAGAGCAGGTGGCTGGGGAGAGGGAAGTCTGGGCTTCTGGGTAGAAGATGGATGGATGGACTACTTACGTATTATTGGAGCACCAAAATCCAGGTAGGGAGCTGGTACATCACGCTCTCTTGTTGTTATCCCGTGATTGGTCCTTCTTGGTCTCGCTCGGGTGTTTCTCAAGATCTCGCGTTATTTTGTATAATTCTCACGTGATCTTCTATTTCGAACCCTGTTCTTATCCACGCCACTACGAAACACAAACGGAGCTGGGAGGGATGGATGCAAGGCTCCATCCACACTACATCTGCAATGGACTGCATCCGGAGTCGGTGTAAATTCAGCTTTAGTGTTCTCAGTTCCTAAAGGCTTCTTGAGTCTTGTTAAAAGGAAAGGTGATGTAACACAGTGGTAAACATATTCCAGTGATAGCTTTTTCAGGAACATGTTGCAGGAATCAAATCAAAAAAGCCCAAAACACCTCCCCCCAAAAAAGAACAATAAAGTTTATCAGTTTGAACATTAAATATCTTGTATTTGTCGTGTATTTTTTAATCTTTATTTATACAGTACACCACCTCATACAGTATTCAACCAAATATAGGTTGAAAAGGATTTGCACATCATTGCATTCTGTTTTTGTTTACGTTTTACACAACATCCCAGTTCCATCTCACTGGAACTGGGGTTTGTACATAAACACGAAATTCTTATTTTTCTATTTAAGTCTCACAAAAAAATCAAATTCTTCCTGAGGTGGAAGAAGCCAATTCAAATATGCAAATTAGGGAACATTTTGGAGTATAACTTGAAAAAATTTCACTTCTCTGCTTTGATGTATTGTTTTGCTTTCTACAACCACACACAAAGCTCACAGGAGCATGAAAAACTGAATCTTTTGGTAAAAGTAGCATACAAGTAACAGAAGTAGTCCCCCCAAAATATGCTGGAACTAGATAAAAAATTTCATCCCCAGAAAAAGGATGGATAGATGGATGGATGGATTGATAGATTTTTTTCAGTACCTTCGTGGCCTTGGGAACACAAGTAGCCAGACTTCCTCCACACTGCCCAGACTGCTGCACCTCCTCTACGACTGAACAGGGTTGAGTGGTTACAATGCACTCCTTTACAATACCCAACACTCGTTTGTGCTTCCCCTTCGTCTGCTGGATCAGACAATGGGACATGTCCAGAGCCCTGAGAAATTTCATTTAGAAGAAGACATTTGTATTTCATTTCACATGAGAGCATACTTGCAGTTTGAATTTAACAAATCTAATTAAATTATACAAAATATGGCCTGGATTGCTTTGTTTTTTAAGCCGGTTTGGATTCTGAAACTGTTATCCAGGGACGGCCCAGGGCATAGATCATCTAGATAGTTGCCTAAGGCGCCCCCTGCTGGGAGGAAGGCGCAGCTGCAAGCTCTCAATTTTTTTTTTTAATTAATAAAATAAAATTCCTAATAGTCAGAGGCGCTGTGCCAGCAGACAAGGCAGACAAATGCTTACAGCCTCAGGCCAGAAGGGGGCCTTCGAGGGCTGACCAACTCTGAATCACTTCTTCAGCAGTGTAGCTTGGTGTGGCGGCAAAAAAAAAAAGGCAGCCCTACCCACACCACTTATGCCTCTTATGTAAACCATCTGCAGACAGGACCTTGTTGAGATTTGTAAAATTAAATAATTATGCAGGGTGACTAAAGACAGAAGAGTCCTGCTTCGCTTATCCTTCATCTGTCAGAAGACCGCTGTGACAAACTCTGCTTTAACAGCAGAACCAGTGGGAGTTCTGTCAGCAGTCATTCCATCTCTGACTGGCTGATCCTGTGGATTCAATCTCAGGCTGCAATTAGCTCCAACTACGGTTCTGTCCTGTGTGTTGCCTCTCAAATAAGATTTATAATGACAAAACAGCAAAGGTAGGACAAAATTTATTGTAGTGGTTGTTTGCTTTTGCTCTTCTTGCGTGTGTTTGTGTGTGCACATACAGTTGTCTATTGCAGCTCTGAAATTAATATAACCTGTCAGAATAATGACAGATGGTCTTCTGATTAATTTCTACTCTTTGGGCCCTATGCAGACTTTTCTGCCAGACTTTCCGCCATATGCCAGTGTTTTTGTTAGTTTCTGTTTTGTCTGTTTTTTACACTTTGCATCACACCATCAAATTACCAGTAGACAGTGTGCTCCCTATAAGCTGGCAGGGGGAAGCTCATTTCATTTCAAAGAGGTATGGCGGCACACAATCTAAAGTGCATTACTATTATAGTCCATGTCATGAGATAGTAAACAATAGAACGCCCAAAAATAATGCATAAAAAACAGCAACGAAATAATGCACCCCATGAGTAAAGTCATACTCCCTTTACTTCCGCATGTGGGACTTTGGAAAAACAATTTTTTTTAACCTGATCGAATTTTGCCAGGAGTTACACATATGTTTGTCAATTTAAACGGTAATCATTCATTCATCTTCTTCTGCTTAATCCTTTTCGGGTCGCGGGGGGGCTGGAGCCTATCCCAGCATCTTTGGGCGAGAGGCAGGGCACAACATTTTCCACATAAATAATGTTGTAGGTTGTTGTCTAACTGTTAAAGTATATAAGGTAAAATATGTTAAACTGAAAAGACTACAAACACAGACTGACATTACATCATCGTTTTCAAAGTGAGCCCACAGGGAAGTATTCAAGGTGATACTATCAACAGTCTTCTGGATTAGCTGACAAAACAGCAAAGGTAGGATAAAATTTATTGTGGTGGTGACAGTATAAAGTGAAGCTTTTTTTGTCTTCTTTGTCTGTTGGCTCAGATTCAGTGAATGCTGGTTGCAGAGTGATAAAATCTTGTAATCAGCTGCTGGGTCTCTGCTGGTATGGTTAAAGCTGCAGCAGTGGGAGTTATTATGCCATTGTAAACTGTGATGTGTAGACATGCATGTTAAGGTTATTTTGGTGGTTTTAAGATGCAATTGCTTCATGTTGTGATTGTGTTTTGTGTCTTAACTTTATTGTGAGGCCCCAAAAATGACATGTGTGTGTGTGTGTGTGCGTGCGCATGCATGCATGTATTTGTGCCTGCGGTGGGGGGTGGGTGTACCCTAATTCCGCCTACGGCGCCAAAACGACCAGGGCCGGCTCTGCTGTTATCTATATTCAAATAAATAAATCACACGCTATTCCAATACTAGAGTAACAATTTTTGTGTTAATATTTAACTGGGGCTCCTGTTTGGTAGGAAACTTTATGGTTGGACAAAGATCACTCTTCTTGATTGTCAGGTGTTACCGACAATGCCTGTCTTCATTTAAAACTACATTCATCAAGGTCTCAGCTGACCTGTCTTTGCAGTCTCGCAGTAATGTTTGCACGTCCACTTCCTCTTTCTTCAAACTTCCAAAGGACGACTGGAGTTTGGATGAGTCTTTACCCTCCAGGCTGACATTGGTGTGGACAAAATCTGCGCCTATGTTTCCCTGGATGTTGTCACCAAATGTCCCACTGTATTTGATGAAGTCGGCCTCTACAACAACTGTAAAAAGTTGAGCAGTTAAAGTCAATAACTACTCTACCCTATAACAATAAATTGCATTTGCTATCATAGGTGGCTTTGACATGTACCTGGCTTTATGGGCGTGTCTCCTGTCTGTATATCATTGAAGCCAAAATCAGTGGGAACATATTTGGGCTTTTGCCAAAAAAATACACGCTTGCGCTTTACCACCACCACTGTCAGAAGAGCAATATTGTCATTCAGGCATTTTACAGGGATCAGTAAACCACCATCATCCACTTCCTCCACAAAGTTTTTGGTTGCCAAGGCAAACATCTTCCACCTAAAACCTGTAAGGGTGAAAGTCAAATCATCAGAGATGAGGAAAGGGACCTGTTTAGTACACATAAAAAGAGGAAGGCAGCACCACCTATTACTGATGGGATCCACAGTTCACTAAAATGTACTGAATCACTTGGGTTCATTCACTAAAAAAATCTGTTCTAAAGATTTGTACACTGAATCACTCAGTGCTGTACTGAAGCTCTAACTGCCTGCCACTCACTGAACTGAAAAACACAGCTGAACTGAGCGGGCAGGGCTCGCTCCTTCACTGCTCTTCAGTACGTTCATTGACTGAAATGATGAGAATGTTTGTTCATGTACTGACAACATGGGGGAGGCAGCTGAATGAATCAGCCGTTGTACGAATCAGTGCCTGATTCCAAATCAGCAGCTGTACGAATCAGCCGATGTGTCGGGCTCTGCTCCACATTACACATTCATTCGTTCATGTACTGACAATGTGAGGGAGGCTGCTGTGCGAATCAGCCGCAGGGCAAGGTGGCTTGGATCGTTGTTGTGCATTTAAACATGGTAAAGAGATGTAATGGATTTTTATTATTATTATTATGCTGAACTATTTTAAGAGTATAATTTAACCCTTTTATTTTAGTACTTGGGGGTTTTATGCATTTTATTAGTTTGTAATTGAGTTTGCTGTTTTCCTTTTTGTTTTCTTTTTTACCAGTTAATTTGTTGCATGTTATTATTATTGCATGTTTTGTTGTGGTGTTTTAGTGTTTTTTTTGAAGGATAATTTTTTAAAAAGCAGCGATTGTACACCTAACTCCACTCCTGTATATAGCCTGACAGTGATTGGTAATAAACCTTGTTTAAACACCACTGCCTACTGTTCCTTACTGAGGTGCATCACCCAGATGAGGAGTTCTGTTGTTTAGGGAACTTTTGCCCCGGTTACATAGACACCTTTTATGAGTCTGGCATTTTAGAGGTTTGCTTGACAACTGTTAGATTTGACCGCAGGTTTTATTATGATTTTTTAAGTCTTTTTAACTGATCTGGATCATGTTCTTAGACTTGCTAAGTTCAATTCCAGCAGCAGCTGTCTCAATCAGAGCTCACATACAGTATGCTGTTACCTTGCATTTAAGTTTCCTCATTGTCCTCCTTATTGTCATATTACAGATTTTACCATGGAGTGTAAACAGGGAATGAGGTGAGATCAGAGAGTGCATACTTTTTAAGTTTAAATAATAGCTGAAAGAACACCACTCTTGGGTTTTTCCATGATCGCGGATAAAAGCGGCTGAAATGAGCGTTCTCCATAGGATTGCTGGACTCACCCTCAGAGATAGGGCAAGGAGCTCAGTCATCCAGGAGAGGCTCAGAGTAGAACCGCTGCTCCTCCACATTGAAAGGAGTCAGTTGAGGTGGTATGGGCATCTGATTAGGATGCCTCCTGGACGCCTCCCACTTGAGGTGTTTCGGGCACGTCCCACTGGGAGGAGACCCCGGGGCAGACCCAGGACTCGGTGGAGAGACTATGTCTCCCAGCTGGTCTGGGAACGCCTTGGTATCCTCTCTGAAGAGCTGGAGCAGGTGGCTGGGGAGAGGGAAGTCTGGGCTTCTCTGCTTGAACTGCTGCCTCTGCGACCCGGACCTCCGGAAAAGTGGTAGAAGATGGATGGATGATATATTTCTCGCTTCAAAATCACTTATGTTGTTTTATTTCATGATGTTGAATCCATCCATTATTACTTCCTGGTTCCTGCAGGCCAAGCAGGAGGTGCCTTTCATGAACGACTCATCCAATAAAAGCAGCTCCTTCCGGAGCTCCAGTTTTGCAAGGCTGCAATGGGCTGTAGAAGCTACTTCCTAAGTGATTTGTTCAGTTACGGTAAGTGATTCAGTACAGTTTGTTCACCCAAAAGAACTAGTATTATGTACAATAAAAGGCACTTTATTGTGAAGTGCAGTGTGGTGATGTGCACTTCCTGTCACGTCACCGCACTGCCCCATATAAGGCAGAGGGCATCCATATTGTGGCCTCTTTGACCGGTGCCCTCTGCCAGGTGCCTGCCGTGTTACCGCATTTGCAGTTCCATCAATAAAGCTGTGTTTGCCAAATCATCTTGGCTCATCCTTTGCCCAGGTATTTTCCATACATAACATTTGGCAATCAAGAATTAACTCATGGAGGCGTGTATCACACCACTTCGCCCCTTTCTCGAGATGCCGGGCGAACCGCCGGTGCCTTGGCCCATGTGGTTTGAGGCCTTCCCGACCTACATCACCGCGCTGGCCCTCGGTAAGCTCGACAAGTTAAGAGCACGTGCGCTTCTTGTTCATAACCTGGGTATTGAGGGCCAGTGAGAAATGCACACACTTGGAGCTTCGGACTCTTTTGAAGATGCTGTGGAGCTGCTAGCAAACAATTTTCATACTCTGGATAGCGTGACTGTCTGGAGGATTTGTTTTCGGCAGCGACATCAGCAGGTAGGTGAGCCTATTCATCAGTTTGTCGCTGACTCGAAGCAGCTAGCTAGCGAGTGTCGCTTTGGGCCATTGAAATATGAAATGGTACGTGACCAGCTTGCGCAGCACACGTGCGGCGCCGCATTGCAGGCTAGGCTACTCACGGCGCCCAATGACTTAACATTAGCCAGAGCTGTCAAACTAGTTCTCCAGCTGGAGGCCGCAGACAAGCTAGCTTTGGAGCTAGCCTGGCACCAGTCACAGCAGCCGCCGGAGCCTCCTGCGCGGCAAATGTTGCGGACTTGGATAGTGAGGATAGCTTGGACGACGATGCTATGGCAGCCAATGAGAGCAGCCGAGGGTCTGCCCCGGGAAAACCCCTGTGTAAGGGTTGTGGGTCTGCAACGCACCGCAATAAGGCAAAGGACTGCCCAGCTAGGGGAAAACGTTGTAGCAGATGTGGACGCTTGAACCGTTATGCTAGAGTGTGCCGTGTATCTGAACCGGAGAGCCCACGGAAGAAATCACTCCACTCGCCCCCGACGACCATCCATACGGTGTCTCCCAGCACAAACAGGCACACGTATTGCACAGTGGAATTGGATGGCATGGAGGTGCCGCTGCTGCTCGACACAGGAGTGGATGGGTCGTTGCTGAATTGGGCCACGGTGAGGAAGTTTTTCCCCCACTACAGAATTAGAGGTAACCCAGTACAGTTGTATGGTTATGGAGGTGGCAGGCTGTGCACGGTTGGGACTTTGGAGCTAACAATCTGGTACAAGTCTGCAAAGATGGTTGACTTCACATTCTACGCGACAGCGCGAGGCGATAACATCATGGGCTGTGATTTATTTTACAGACTGGGTTTCGCCATAAAAGGCGATGCCAGGAACGAATGGTCAGGTTGTGGCCGCTGGAACCCTCCAGATCTGGTGGTCGATGAGGACGTTGTGTGGGACGAAGAGCTAACGGACATCACGGCGGTCAAGCAGGACCAGATTCACTCAGGTTCGGCGCAGGTGGGTCTTAGTGCCAGCGCTCGGGACATGGTAGAGGGGGGTACCAAGCGTGGCAGCAAGGCGTGTGCGTTGGCAAGTGACACCAATGTGCTAGCCCCAGATGCCTCCGGAGCTTGGCCGCAGGGGGATGGAGGGCCTGCAGCTATGATGGTGACCGTTAAGATGGTTTTAGAAGAGGACAGGGCCAGACCGACGAGCATGGAAGGACCGCATGCTCAGAAGCACCACGTCAGGCTGAGTCGGGCCCAGCTGAGGGTTTTGGACTTGGTTTGGGTTCGGGGTGAAGAACGTCCACAGTGAAGATGGGCCAAACGACAACCAGCAAAACATCAAGGGTGTCTGCATATAGTGGCAAAGCTGGGCGCAGCATACTTCCGGCTGTCCGACGGCTCATCGAGGCACGCCAATCAGCTTCAGCGTGTCCGGGAAGAGGCTTCAGGTGACGAGGCTGGACGGGAGTCGATGTTGGTGGTGAAGGAGTCGGGCTCCATCGTCCAGAAAATCAGCCATCATCCCAGGGGTCTGCTGCTTCCAGGGGTGTGCTTGCTGAAGGGCTGCCCCCCCCCCCATGCCAGTTCTACCTCTCCCACTCAAGGGACTGTGCTGTAAATAATGGTTTTTTTTTTTTTTTGGTTTTTTTTTTTTGTTACTTATTTGTACCCGTAGGTAGACTTGGTTTGCAGTGTGGTGACAAGCCACCGGCTGCTGGTCGCTGCGTGCGCGAGCGCCCTAAACCTACATGTTTTTGGTATGCGGGAGGAAACCGGAGAAATCCCGGAGTAAACCCGCGCAACACGGGGAGAACATGCAAACTCCACACAGCTCACTGTTGGTCGGGGGCTGGGATCGAACCCACGATCTCATGATCCCCGCAATCCCCCGGCCGAGGGTAAAACTGTGCTGCCACAGTGCTAAACCACTGCGCCACCGTGCAGCCAGGTTGTTTATAGTGCTTATGTTTTGGCATGCATGTTATGATGAGGGATTATTTTGTATGTTTATTGTTTTAGTTTAGAAGCACGGTGAGTGATTTTAATTTAATAATGGACTTTTTCTTTTGGTATGGGTGGCAGAATAATCCACCCCGCCTTGCGGGGTGTATGGTAGTCCACCCGTCAGTCCTATTTTAGGTTGTTTTGAGTGAGTGTGTTAGGCCAGTTTAGTACATTATTTTTCATTGTTTTAGTGCGTGATTCGGGTTCCAAATTGGGAGGGGTTTCAATTGTATGTGTGGTTTTGGACTTTTCTAAAGGGGGGGAGAATATTATGTACAATAAAAGGCACTTTTATCAGAATGGACTTTTATCAGAATGAATTTTGTCAGTCTCCTCCAGGATGGTGAGAGTGGCCACGGCCCAGTAGTTGATGACTTTGTTCACTGGTGTGAGGATTCCTACCTGCAGCTGAATACAACAAAAACGAAAGATATGATTATTGACTTTAGGAGGAAAACTCCCAGGCACAAAGTCACCATACTAAAAGGCCAGACCACCGAATGTGTACAATCGTACAAATATCTTGGGACAATTATTGATAGTGGATTGAACTTTGAGGTGAACTGTGAAAGGGTGTGCAAAAAGGGTCAGCAAAATTTGCATTGTTTGAGGAAACTTGCACGCTTCCAAATTGACCGAACCATAATGACTATGTTCTATCGGGCTTTTATTGAATCTGTTTTATCCTTTTCTTTAATGTCATGGTTTGGTCAGATAAAACTGAAAGAGGAAATCCTTGGATCAGGTAGTCAGATGGTCCAGTCGTTTGCTTGGTGAGTCACAGCTGAGCCTGACATCCCTGTACACCAGACAAGTACAGAGGATGGCCGACTCGATTTTAAATGATGACTCCCACCCTTTGCACTGCAACTTTCAGCTTCTTCCCTCCAGACGGAGGTTTGCTGTCCCAAAAAGTAGAACCCAGCGCTACAAAAACAGCTTTGTCCCTGCTGCTGTCAAAGAGTTGAACAAGCTATAAAAATTATATTGTACATATTTTATATTTACCTATTTTGTAAGATGTGTGCCTGTGTTTGTGTCTATGTTGAATGTAATTAGTGGCTTGTAAATATGGATGTCACCAACTGCAAAACAAATCTACCTACGGGTACAAATAAAGTAACCTGAACCTGAACCTGAACCTGAACTTTATTGTCAAGTGTAGTGTGGTGATGTGCATGTTGCGCCACGTCACCGCACTGCCCTATATAAGGCAGAGGGCATCCATATTGAGGCCTCTTTGACCGGTGCCCTCTGCCAGGTGCCTGCCGTGTTACCACATTTCCAGTTCCATCAATAAAGCTGTGTTTGCCAAGCCATCTTGTCTCTTCCTTCACCGAGGTATTTTACCATACATAACAACTAGGACACTTGATAGAATCGTTCATGAATGTTCCAACTCTACCACCTACGTAGGCTCCTCAGACTGCACAGTAGACATGTCCAACCTCACATCCCCGTAAAACTGCAAATAGGACACTAGCAAAAGCAGTTGCAAAGATGTGTAGTAACCTCTGATCAAATCTCTCTGAGGGTACGTGACAAATTGGTAATTTAAATTTTAGGTACCTAAAGGGAAGTGGGGCGGTGTAACACCTGGGTCTGGTGTGAATGATCTGATTAAACATTTCTTCTCGATGCCAATTTGCCCTGTCTTCATTCTCTCCAAGATATAGATGTCTGGTCAGTGTCTTTTGGGTCTGTTACCCCAACACTGCATACGGGACTCCTTCACTCACCCACTTGGACCACGGACCTGACTCCACACAATATTTAGTTTCACTTCCTTAATGTTGTCTAAAATAAGTTTTAAGCCAACTGGCATTTCTGTTTGTATATCTCCCTTCGGTGTCATGGTTGGGACACATGTTCCTTTTTTGAAGCATCTATTAAATTATTCAAAATGTAATTTTTCAAACATTTATTTACTACTTTAGTCTATAAATCATCATATAATACGAATAAATGCTATAATTTATAAGTAAATGGAAACAGCAGCAAAAAAATAACAGAAATTACTTGAATCTGACAAAAGTGGTAATAAATAAAAATTCTATGAAAATTAACCAATGAAAATCAGACAATGCTTTTGAGTTGTGGTTCAACAGAATTATTTTAAAAAACAAACTCATGAAACAGGCCTGGACAAAAATGATGGTACCCCTAGAAAAGACTGAAAATAATGTGACCATAGGGACATGTTCAACCAAGATGTGTCCTCTAATTAACATCACAGGTGTCTACAAACTTGTAATCAGTCAGTCGGCCTATTTAAAGGGTGACAAGTAGTCACTGTGCTGTTTGGTGACATGGTGTGTATCACACTAAACATGGACCAGAGGAAGCAAAGGAGAGAGTTGTCTCAGGAGATTAGAAAGAAAATTATAGACAAGCATGTTAAAGAAAGACTTCGGTTAAAGACTTCGGTCCATTCAGACTAAAACCTCCCGGCACATGAACACGCTTTTTCCCCTCTGCCATTAGACTGCTGAACATTAAGTGACTTATTGACTCTTGTGCACTATATACAGCAGCTCAACCAGACTCATGTCATTCGTCACTGTTTTTCTGTTGCATTATCAACTGCACTATGTGGTACCCCATATTATCTGCTACTTGCTAATTTATTTAAAACTGCCTTGACTAGTATTACTCATTATTATCATTATTATTATTATTATTACTTATTATTCTACACTTATTGCATGTTTTTAGTCTTTTAGTTTATCTCTTTATCTCATCATGTTTTTAATGTTGCAGCATGGCACCGAGACAAATTCCTAGTTTGTGTACTACATGAACAATGGCAATAAATCTGATTCTGATTCTAAAGGTAAAGGCTATAAGACCATCTCCAAGCAGCTTGATGTTCCTGTGACTACAGTTGCACATATTAGTCAGAAATTTAAGATCCACGGGACTGTAGCCAACCTCCCTGGACGTGGCCGCAGGAGATGGATAATACGAATGGTAACAAAAGAGCCCAGAACAACCTCTAAACACATTCATGGTGAACTCCAAGGTCAAGGTACATCAGTGTCAGATCGCACCATCCGTCGTTGTTTGAGCCAAAGTGGACTTCATGGGAGACGACCAAGGAGGACACCACTGTTGAAAACAAATCATAAAAAAGCCAGACTGGAATTTGCCAAACTGCATGTTGACAAGCCACAAAGCTTCTGGGAGAATGTCCTATGGACAGACAAGAAAAAACTGGAACTTTCTGGCAAGGCACATCAGCTCTATGTTCACAGATGCAAAAATGAAACATACCAAGAAAAGAACACTGTCCCTACTGTGAGACCTGGTGGGTCGCTTCGAGGACACCAACCTGTGCGCCATCCATGCCAAGAGGGTCACCATCATGCCCAAAGACATCCAGCTGGCCCGCCGCATCCGCGGAGAGAGAGCTTAGACTTTCTGCTGCACATCCACCAACCACAATGCTCCGCACTGTGTGTCTATATATATATATATATATTTATATTAATATGTACATATGTATACTAGCTGCTCTTGCTTTTTCTTGCCTTCTGATTGTTGCTCTGAGTGTTGCTATCCCTGTGCTGTTGCAATCCTGGAATTTCCCCATTGTGGGACTAATAAAGGCTTATCTTATCTTATCTTAAACATGGAGGAGGTTCTGTTATGTTCTGGGGCTGCTTTGCTGCATCTGGCACAGGGTGTCTTGAATCTGTGCAGGGTACAATGAAATCTCAAGACTATCAAGGTATTCTAGAGAGAAATGTGCTGCCCAGTGTCAGACAGCTTGGTCTCAGTCGCAGGTCATGGGTCTTGCAACAGGATAATGACCCAAAACACACAGCTAAAAACACCCAAGAATGGCTAAGAGCAAAACATTGGACTATTCTAAAGTGGCCTTCTATGAGCCCTGATCTAAATCCTATTGAACATCTGTGGAAGGAGCTGAAACATGCTGTCTGGAGAAGGCACCCTTCAAACCTGAGACAACTGGAGCAGTTTGCTCATGAGGAGTGGGCCAAAATACCTGCTGAGAGGTGCAGAAGTCTCAATGACAGTTACAGAAATCCTTTGATTGCAGTGATTGCCTCAAAAGATTGTGCAACAAAATATTAAGTTAAGGGTACCATCATTTTTGTCCAGGCCTGTTTCATGAGTTTGTTTTTTAAAATAATTCTGTTGAACCACAATTCAAAAGCATTGTCTGATTTTCATTGGTTAATTTTCATAGAATTTTTATTTATTACCACTTCTGTCAGATTCAAGTTATTTCTGTGACCACTGTGGGTTTTTCTTTCATTAACAGAGGGGTACCAACAATTTTGTCCACGTCTGTAGATGGCAAAACTGCTCAAAACAATCAGCTATGAAATAAATTTTAGATGACAACACTGTACTGAAGACCCATAAAACAAGCTGATTTTAGTATTAGTTTAAATATTATTAGTACGCTGGGTATAAATTATATTCATCTCACATGACACAGTAAAACCACAAAATGTGGAATTATTGCGACCATCCTTGGTAGTTCGAGCGTTAAATAAAAGGCAGTGGCTATGGATACCCATAACATTCTTGCTACAGATACAGCTCGAATGTGCTTGGCCAGCACGTTCTATTAATGGGTATCTGAAAAATAGCAGGCTACAGGTACAGAAATGTGAGGCATTTATTTGTTTCAAAATTTTAATTATCTATTTACTACCTTTTTAAACCTTACCCACTCCCAAATCCTAAAGCTAACCTTTAAATTTTAACATTTTTACCCTTACCTACTCTTAAATCCTAAGGCTAACCTCTTAATTTTAATTCTAAATTTCATCTCATGCCGAAAAGCAGGATACGAACCAGTAACCTTCCCATCACAGGTCCACCATATTATCTACCTAAACCACGACGATAGCTGACTTGGGGTTGATCTGAAAAGGTTTTGTCGGATTGTCAACTCTTCCGTACCAATAAACATTTCATAATATGAAATAGGGAAATAGCATAGGGATACAGCTTCTGTATCCATACACTTCCTGAACGAAATCCCATTAAGCAACTAGGTTATATGCTACAGAGCTGAGTGGTGTGTAATAATCGAAATAATATCTCGCCTGCTAAACAGGAAAGGAACAACGTCAAATTAAACAAAAATAAACGCACCTGTGCTTGTACCGCTTGCCTTATTTCTTGGTTTAACGATGAACTGGGTGAAAAACTTTCGCTTCTGCGTCTTCTTCTTCTCTCGGATACTGGCGGATAGCAAGCGACTGAAAGGTGCATACCGCCACCTACTGTACAAGAGTATGTAACATTACATCATTTGAGACCGACGCCCTAAATTCTGGCTTAATCCTGTTATTTAAAAAGAAAAAAGAGCCCTTCTCGTGATCCTTATTGCTTTTCCATCTCCTTCTGTTCCCAGAAT
This sequence comes from Pholidichthys leucotaenia, assembly GCA_020510985.1. Taxonomy (NCBI): domain Eukaryota; kingdom Metazoa; phylum Chordata; class Actinopteri; order Cichliformes; family Pholidichthyidae; genus Pholidichthys; species Pholidichthys leucotaenia. The sequence goes on from CM035849.1 coordinate 161,202,507, forward strand.
CCAAGTTAAATCCCATTCCCTACCTGCCTCTCGAACTTCATTTTCCATTCTCTCTTTCATTTTCATACTTATGACAGTGCAATAAGATGTGCTCTACATTTTCTTTTACTCCACATTCTCTACATTTGTCACTATTGCTTTTCCCCATGATGAATAAAGTGCTGTTTAAACCTGTGTAATCCAGTCTGAGTCTTGCGTAATGATAGACTTAGTTTTTTGTCACACTTTGTCTTAGCTTTGTTCTGAATTGTAATCGCTCGTTTTGTTTTTCTTTTGAATTCTTGGATGGAATATGGGTGGGCAATATAAGCTGCGGCTTCAGCCATCACCCATTTCGGATAACTTATGTTGAATCAGAGGAGTTATTGTCTAATTTGACCTTGTTGGATTTTCTTTCCCCCTTTGTTATATTATTCAGTTTCATTCAATCTGTACTTTTAATCTATCCGAAATAAAGATTCATTCATTCATTCAAATGAAACAGTCATTGTCGCCCCCAACAGACTGCTGCTGATGATTGCAATAGATTTTTGTATTTTGTAATACAATCTACCTTTGTGATCTTCATCCCATCTTTTTTCCATATCTCAATTCCTTTTTTTCTTGATTGCTGTTTTCCCTTCAACTTCTCCAAGTGACAATAGTATAGTTACAGTATTTCTTTCCCAAGTGCATTTTTTACTAATTTGTCTGCACAGTCATTCCCTTTCAACCCTTCATGTGCAGGAACTCAACAAAACTGAACATCTCCACCACCCCTGTGTATACTAAATAAACTGTGATATAGCTCAATCACCAAGTCTTCCCTTGTAGATGTGTCTGTACGGTTTTTAAAGCTGCAAGTGAATCTGTGCACACCACCACCCTGTCCAATCTGACCACCTCCACCCACTGCAAACCAATAATTATAGCCACCATTTCTGCTGTATACACAGATATATTGTTCGAGAGTCTTTTTGAGATGGTCACTTTAAACTCCGGAATGTATACTCCAATTCCAACAGAACCCTCTTTGTTTTTTGAACAAAGCTGTAGTATAGAGCTGTAAGTCGTTATAGTAATTATTCCTGAGGTAAATGCTTGTTTTAATGCCAACTTCATTTATATGCCAATCCTTTTTCCTCATTAGCAAACTGATGTCTACTTCTTTCCCAGGGAACAGCCAAGGGGGAACATTACTCACTGGACTGGTGTTAGCTATATCAGTAGTGTCTAGTCCATACATTCTGGCTTTTCTTTCAATTGCCCACCCAAACCGGTGTCCCTGGAAGTTAGTATATTCCTAGCAGTCTTATAGTGTTGTTTTCGAAATATTCCCTTCCTCACTTCCCTTCAGCTTGACCCATTATGATAATGCAAGTTTATCTCTTCTCAAATCCATTGGCATTTCTCCTGCTTCTATTAAAACTGCATTGTTTGGTGTCATTTTGATGGCTCCAATGTACAGGCAAAGCACTCTATGCTGTATTCTATCTATTCTTTCCAGAGTTGTCTTTGCTGCTGCTCCATAAATCATGCATCCATAATCTATTGTTGACCTCAGTAGTGCTCACTCCCTTTTTCTATCAGTTAGTTGACTGTATAATGTTAACATTTCTGTACCAGTTCTTCATTTTTTTGTGAAAGTCATATAGCAAGTTTTATTGTTTGAAAGTTTAAATCCCCACTCATATGACCACTTTTCCACTTCTCCATTGCTTTCCTGATGTTTCTGAACACAAACTTCTCACTTCTTCCCCTCATCCATATGGCTCCATCATCTGCATATAGTGCTGTTTTGATGGATCCCTCTTGGTCCCCAAACATGTCATTAATCATTATGTTGAACAAAACTGGGCTTATCATACTTCCCTGAGGAACACCATTTTCTATTTCAAAATCATTAGAAACTTCTGATCCTACTTTAACCCTAATTTTCCTGTTTGTTAAAACATTCATTATCCAATTATACATCCTCCAATGCCCATTTTATTCAATTTGATGAGAAGTGCATCCCTCCACAGTGAGTCATAAGCCTTTTCAATATCCAGATAAATTATGACCATTACTTCCTTCATTTTGAGTGTCTTTTAAATATCATTACTTACCCTAAATAGAGCATCAACTGTGGATCTTCCTCTTCTAAAACCATTCTGATAATTGTTGATTAATCGTCTTTGCTCTAGTATACACTACCGTTCAAAAGTTTGGGGTCACCCAGACAATTATTTTGTGTTTTCCATGAAAAGTTACACTTATTTACCACCATGAGTTGTAAAATGAATAGAAAATATAGTCAAAACATTGACAAGGTTAGAAATAATGATTTGTATTTGAAATAATTTTTTCCTTCAAACTTTGCTTTCGTCGAAGAATCCTCCATTTGCAGCAATTACAGCATTGCAGACCTAACATGATTGCACAAGGGTTTTCTAATCATCCATTAGCCTTCTGATGCAATGAGTAAACACACTGTACCATTAGAACACTGGAGTGATAGTTGCTGGAAATGGGCCTCTATACGCCTATCTAGATATTGCACCAAAAACCAGACATTTGCAGCTAGAATAGTCATTTACCACATTAGCAATGTATAGAGTGTATTTCTGATTAGTTTAAAGTTATCTTCATTGAAAAAAGTGCTTTTCTTTCAAAAATAAGGAAATTTCTAAGTGACCCCAAACTTTTGAACGGTAGTGTATACTGTATGACAGCCTGCTAACTAACACCTTCTTCATCCATTTCTCTAAGTGTGACGTTAAAGCTACTGGCCTGTAGTTACCTGGATGAGATGGATCTTTCCCTGGCTTATTAAAAGGTAAAGTTACAGCCTTTTTCCACCCGCTTGGGATAACCCCCTCCTTCCATATTCTGTTTAACAATTTCAGTACCAGATTCATTGATTGCATTAGTAATTGCCAGAACCATAGCGTAGCTTAACTGATCATATCCTGGGGCTGTATATCCACTATCTTGCAAAGCTCTCTTAAGTTCCAAAGTTGTGAGATCAAGATCTAAAGCAGTCATATCCTCTTTCATTTCCTTTTTTAAGTTTTCAATTTCTCTAAGCTTACGCTCTCTTTGCTGTCTATGTCTCTCACCAAGATGTTCTCCTTTATGCACTGTTGCAAATGCTCTACCTAGGACTTCTGCCTTTTCTTTGTCTAATACAGCCATCTTGTCCCCATCCACTAGAGCTGGAATTTTAACTGATACCCTTTTCCCACTCATTTTTTTTTTTTAAACGTACCCCAGACATCACCTACAGTAATTTAGTCTTCCTACCAAGGGTGGAGCAAAATTCTCTCCATGTTGACCTTTTCCTGCTTTTAATTATCCTTCGAGCTACTGCCCTTTTCTTTTTATAATCTATTAAATTTTCACTATTCATATTTTTTCTCAGCTCTCTGAATGCCTTGTTCCGCTCTTTTACTGCAGCACTACATTCCTCATTCCACCAAGGTACGAACTTCTTCCTACCCTGTGTAGTTTTCTTAGGTATGCTTGCTATGGCAGCATTCAGAATATGATTGGTTACCTGACTTGAACGTTCTTCTATGCCACCTTCTGTTACCAAATGACATGACTGCAGACAGTGTTGCCTAAATTTTCTCCAATCTGCCTTGTCAAAACACCATCTAGTAAAACAGCTTACCTGTTGCATACATACCTCAGTTTTAATGACTAAGTATTAGGAAGTGATCACTGAAAAACTTTCTCAGCTTCTTCCTGTGCTCTTCAGTAGTTTTTGGGTGTACAGTTGTGTATTTTTAACAAGACTCAGAGGTTCCATCTGCTCACCCGCAAAACCAAACACTGTTGTTTTCACCTATGGTTTATTAGTACCCGCCCAGTAGCCATACTGTATACCGGTGGAGGAATTGAACTATGACCTTTGTTTACTGTGACTAGTCACACTTGCAGGTAGCACCCACAGACTGTATGTAAATATTCTTCTGCATCATTATATTTAAATAGTCTGTGGGTGGTACATGGTGTAATGTATCCATATAAGACGTAATAAGAAGCAATAAACCCCATTCACTACCACAGGGTTGTGAATTTATGATAAAGTTGGCAATTTATTAAAAAAAGTCACAAGACAGAACTTAAATACAAATGCGTTATGACAAAAGTCGCAAATTTGTAAAAAGAAACATAAAAAAGCACAAATATGTGGACAAGAAAAAACAAATCTATGAAAAAAGAAGGAAGTTGTGGTTTGAAAATTCACAAATTTATGATAAAAATGTGCAAATTTGTGACATAGTCACAAATTAAAAAAAAAAAAAAAAAATCACATTTCTGAGAAAAAAAGGATGCAGTTTTTTTTAAGTAACACGTTTTCAAGAAAAACAGCTAATTTACCAGGGGGGAAATCTTACTTGCTACTAATGTTGACATTCTGGTTTATTGTTATATTAATATTGTGCTTATTGTCTTAGAGCTCAACTTAGAACTTTAATCTACAATTTAAGTCTCAAATATTTTTTGTGGTTCTTTGCTGATTTTTTTTTGCCCCAAATTGCCCTCTTATTTAATAAAGGATGTAGACACCCTTTTCTAGTGAAAATACTCTGTGGCTACTGTCTAAAAAACAAGTAGCTGCGGTGGCTGATGACCTACAACAATCAACTTCTTTGGACTATTAGGTAAAAAAACAAAAACCTATTTTAAATCTTAAAAGTATTGTTTGATATGGAGATTGACAACAGGGCTTCACATTACCTTTGGTTTAGTTCTCCAGACTGAACCCGCGCAAGGCCCCCGGTCCGGATGGCGTGTCTCCCTCCACCCTGAGACACTGTGCGAAAGAACTGGCTCCTGTCTTCATAGACATTTTTAACACCTCCCTTAAGCTATGCCACGTGCCGACCTGCCTCAAATCCTCCACCATCATCCCTGTCCCCAAGAAGCCACGGATCACTGGACTTAACGACTACAGACCTATAGCGCTCACCTCTGTAGTCATGAAGTCCTTTGAGCGCCTGGTCCTGCCCCACCTCAAGTCCATCACCACTCCCCTCCTAGACCCGCTGCAGTTTGCCTGCCGAGCCAACAGGTCTGTAGACGACGCAGTCAACCTGGCCCTCCACTCCATCCTGCAGCACCTGGACTCCCCGGGAACCTACGCCAGGATCCTGTTTGGGGACTTCAGCTCTGCATTCAACACCATCCGCCCCGCTCTGCTCCGGGACAAGCTGTCCCTGCTCAACGTGCCTGACTCCCTCTGCAGGTGGATCACCGACTTCCTGACGGACCGGAGGCAGCATGTGCGGCTGGGAAAGACTGTCTCAGACTCTGTTAGCATCAGCACCGGTTCACCCCAGGGCTGTGTACTTTCCCCCCTACTCTTCTCCCTTTATACCAACTCCTGCACCTCCAGCCACCAGTCTGTCAAGCTGATCAAGTTTGCGGACGACACCACCCTCATCAGGCTCATCTCCAACGGCAACGAGTCCGCCTACAGGAGAGAGGTGGCCCAGCTGGCGTCCTGGTGCAACAACAACAACCTGCAGCTGAACGCTCTGAAGACAGTGGAGATGATTGTGGACTTCAGGAAAGTCACAACCCCTCTGCCCCCCTCACCCTCACAGGCTCTCCCAACACCACTGCAGATTCCTTCCGCTTCCTAGGCACCACCATCACCAGGGACCTCAAGTGGGAGCCGACCATCAGCTCCCTCATCAAAAAGGCCCAGCAGAGGATGTTCTTCCTGCAGCAGCTGAGGAAGCTCAAGCTACCCACCAAGATGTTAGTGCAGTTCTACACAGCCATCATCGAGTCCATCCTCACCACCTCCATAACCGTGTGGTACGCAGGAGCCACTGCCAGGGACAGACTAAGGCTGCAGCGCGTCGTGCGCGCTGCTGAGAAGGTGATCGGCTGCAAGCTCCCATATCTCCAGGATCTGTACATCTCCAGGACCTGGAGGCGTGCTGGCCGGATCATAGCCGATCCTTCACACCCTGGTCACGTACTGTTTGCCCCCCTCCCCTCAGGTAGAAGACTTCGGTCCATTCAGACTAAAACCTCCCGTCACATAAACAGCTTCTTCCCCTCTGCCATCAGACTGCTGAACACTAAGTGACTTATTGACTCTCGTGCACTCTGTACAGCAGCTCAACCAGACTCATGTCAATCATCACTGTTTTCTTTTTGCATTACCGACTGCACTATGTGGTACTCCACAATATCTGCTGCTCGCTAATATATTTAAAAACTGCTTTGACTAGTATTACTCATTCTTATTCTACACTTTATTGCATGTATAGTTTTTTATTTATTTTATTTTATCATGTTTAATGTTGCAGCATTGCACCGAGACAAATTCCTAGTTTGTGTACTACATGAACAATGGCAATAAATCTGATTCTGTTCTCTTCATTCACTGTGGCTAGCAGCCATCCAGAGTTGGTATAGCCACACAGGCCTTTCACTAGCCAAGAAGTCGTCCATTAAACAAGATGTCTCCTATTTGTATTTTTTTTTCCAAGTACATGTGTAACTCCTAATTTGTAGGGTTTTCCCTTGGTTTGCCTGTAATATTGCAATTTTGATACAGTATTTTTTTGGTTACTTTTCATATAAATGTGTATCTTTAGCATAAAATATTTGTTGAGGTCAGATCACAATATCCACCTCTGACTGAAATAATAAATGCTAAATTAACTAACAACAACAACAAAACACATTTTAGTTATTTTTTGATAACTCTAACCCTATGCTTCACTGCTGGTCAGTGAAATGGCATACTAAGTTAGAATGAAGTTAAATAATACAATTACCTCTTTATTCCCAACATGATGGTAATTATTATTAAATAAATTGATTAATTTTTCAAGATTACCTTTGGGACACTGGGACCCTGATACTGCTCCACGGGCCACTCTGGCTGTAGGGTCCTATTTTTCACACCTTTAACCTAGTCAGTACTCACCTGTACTGCCACCAGAGGTTTAATATGAAAAAAAAAAAAAAATCATTGAACCTGAAACACTCTGAGATAATATTCAGCTACAGTATATCCTGATATATTAAATGGCTAAAATAAATACACTAAATCAATATTTTTTTTTACCATGTAACTGCTTTCTTTGAGTATATGAAAAATAAACTAAAAATATCTAATCAGACATAATTATAGAACATAATGTTTACACATTTTCATGTGTAAATGATGCGCAAATAACTCATTTTAAAACCTACTGTGCTTTTATTTATACAGTCCATTTGTGGCTCACTATAACAAAGCAACAATTTAGAAAAAGGTGCCCTCTCATGATGGATTCAGGATTCTGATCATGTTTCCAAGAAAAACAAATGCCAAGTGAAATATTTGAGGCTTTTAATGTACTTATTCGTTATATTGTGTTGAGGATCTACACAGTATGTACAAAATTAGGTGGCTAATACTGCTATTAATAATAATAATGCCATTTATGGTGTTTTTACTTTTTAAAATGTGAGCATTTTTTTTTAGAGTAAATAAATAAATAATATTCAAATTTAGTGGAGCTACAGGAGCAGCAGTCCGCGGAGACTCACTGTGGCTTATAATGATGCTATGAGACAGTGACTTCAGGTACCCAGATGGCACAGTGCTAGTCAGCTGTTTGTCAACTCTGGAGTACCAACCTGTGAAACTTTGTTAAGATGTTTCATATATAAATTTATCTGTCAAAGAACTGTATTATTGAGGCTCTAACAAGTCCAAAGTTGAGTTGTTCCACATCTGGATTATAGAGGCACTGATTTAAGAGCCTTTGTATGAACTTTACATAATGTGGGTTTTTAAAATATTGGATTTTATTTCTGGGATTGTTTTATACATATATGTATATAAATGTTTTTTCTTCTTTCCTTTTAACTCCATGGACCAATTTCTGAGTCTGAAATAAAGTAATAATAATAATAATAATAATATAAGACATTTGTCAAAAAACAAACAAACAAATGAATATCCATCCATCCATCTTCTACCGCCCCTCCGGAGGTCCGGGTCAAGGAGGCAGCAGTTCAAGCAGAGAAGCCCAGACTTCCCTCTCCCCCGCCACCTGCTCCAGCTCTTCAGAGAGGATACCAAGGCGTTCCCAGACCAGCTGGGAGACATAGTCTCTCCACCGTGTCCTGGGTCTGCCCCGGGGTCTCCTCCCAGTGGGACGTGCCTGAAACACCTCAAGTGGGAGGCGTCCAGGAGGCATCCTAATCAGATGCCCATACCACCTCAACTGACTCCTTTCAATGTGGAGGAGCAGCGGTTCTACTCTGAGCCTCTCCCGGATGACTGAGCTCCTCACCCCATCTCTGAGGGTGAGTCCAGCAATCCTACGGAGAAGGCTCATTTCAGTCGCTTGTATCCGCGATCTCGTTCTTTCGGTCATTACCCAAAGTTCGTGACCATAGGTGAGAGTAGGAACGTAGATTTTTTTTTTTTTTTTTTTTTTTTTTTTTTTGTTACTTATTTGTACCCGTAGGTAGACTTGGTTTGCAGTCTGGTGACAAGCCACCGACTGCTGGTCGCTGCGTGCGCGAGCACCCTAAACCTACATGTTTTTTTGGTGTGCAGGAGGAAACCGGAGAAATCCCGGAGTAAACCCGCGCAACACGGGGAGAACATGCAAACTCCACACAGCTCACTGTTGGTCGGGGGCTGGGATCGAACCCACGATCTCATGATCCCCGCGATCCCCCGCCGAGGGTAAAACTGTGCTGCCACAGTGCTAAACCACTGCACCACCGTGCAGCCCAGATTGACTGGTAAATCGACAGCTTTGCCTTAGAACTCAGCTCCCTCTTCACCACAACAGACCGGTACAACGTCCGCATCACTGCAGATGCTGCTCCAATCTGTCTGTCGATCTCTCGCTCCATTTTCCCCTCACTCGTGAACAAGACCCCAAGATACTTAAACTCCTCCACTTGGGGCAGGAGCCTGTCCCCAACCCAGAGAGGACAATCCACCTTTTTCCGGCTGAGGACCATGGACTCGGACTTGGAGGTGCTGATTCTCATCCCAGCCGCTTCACACTCAGCGGAAAACCGTCCCAGCAAGAGCTGTAGGTCATTGCTGGATGAAGCCAACAGGACAACATCATCTGCAAACAACAGAGATGAGATCCTGTCGTCACCGAGCATGACACCCTCTATTCCCTGGCTGCGCCTAGAAATCCTGTCCATAAAAATTATGAATAGGATCGGTGACAAAGGGCAGCCCTGGCGGAGTCCAACTCTCACTGGGAATGACTCCAACCGAGTGTTGGCAATACGAACCAAACTCTCACAACGGTCGTACAGAGACCGAATAGCTCGTAACAACAAACCCGATACCCCATACTCCCGAAGCACCCCCCACAAAAATCCACGAGGGACGCGGTCAAATGCCTTCTCCAAGTCCACAAAACACATGTAAACTGGTTGGGCAAACTCCCACGAACCCTCAAGAATTCTTGCGAGGGTAAAGAGCTGGTCCGATGTGCCACGGCCAGGACGAAAACCACATTGCTCCTCCTGAATCCGAGGTTCGACCAACGGCCGGACTCTCCTCTCCAGTACCTTGGCATAGACCTTCCCAGGGAGGATGAGGAGTGTGATCCCTCTAAAGTTGGAGCACACCCTCCGGTCCCCTTTTTTGAAGAGAGGAACCACCACCCCGGTTTGCCATGCCAAAGGCACTGCCCCCGACCTCCACGCAATGTTGCAGAGGTGTGTCAACCATGACAGCCCAACAACATCCAGGGCCTTGAGGTACTCAGGGCGAATCTCGTCCACCCCCGGAGCCCGGCCACCAAGGAGATTTTTAACCACCTTGGCGACCTCAGCCCCTGTGATAGGCGAGTTATCCCCCTCGTCCCCAAACCCTGCTTCCTCTGTGGAAGGCGTATCAGTGGGATTGAGGAGATCCTCAAAGTATTCCTTCCACCGCCCGACGATATCCCCAGTCGAAGTCAACAGTGTCCCATCCGTACCATACACAGTGTGGACGGGGAGCTGCTTTCCCCTCCTGAGCCGCCGGACAGTTTGCCAGAATCTCTTCGAGGCCGACCGAAAGTCTTGTTCCATGGCCTCACCGAACTCCTCCCATACCCGGGTTTTTGCTTCAGCAACCACCCGAGTTGCACTCCGCTTGGCCTGCCGGTACACCTCAGCTGCTTGGGGAGTCCCACAAGCCAGCCAAGCTTGATAGGACTCTTTCTTCAGCTTAATGGCCCCCCTCACCACTGGTGTCCACCACTTGGTTTGGGGGTTGCCACAACGAGATGCACCGACCACCTTGCGGCCACACCTCTGGGCCGCCACTTCAACAACAGAGGTGGAGAACATGGCCCATTCAGACTCCATGTCTCCAGACTCCCTCGGAATGTGGTTGAAGTTCTTCCGGAGGTGGGAGTTGAAGACCTCCCGGACAGGGGCCTCAGCCAGACGCTCCCAGCACACCCTCACTATACGTTTGGGTCTACCAGGTCTGAATGGCTTCCTCCCCTGCCATCGGATCCAACTCACCACCAGGTGGTGATCAGTTGACAGCTCTGCACCTCTCTTTACTCAGATGTCCAAGACATACGGTCGCAGGTCTGATGATACAATAACAAAATCAATCATTGACCTGCGACCTAGGGTGTCCTGGTGCCAGGTGCACATATGGACATCCTTATGCTTGAACATGGTGTTCGTTATGGACAGACTGTGGTTAGCACAGAAGTCCAATAACTGAACACCACTCGGGTTCAGATCGGGCAGGCCGTTCCTCCCAATCACCCCCCTCCAGGTTTCAAGCTCCAGCCCCTCTCCAGGAGACTGGCTCCGGAACCGGAGCTGTGTGTTGAGGTGAGACCGACTATATCTAGCCGGTATCTCTCAACCTCGTACACCAGCTCAGGCTCCTTCCCCACCAGAGAGGTGACATTCCACGTACCAAAAGCCAGTTTAGAAAGCTTGGGATCAGTACGCCAAGGTCTCCGCCTTTGACAGCCACCTAATCCACATAGCACCGGACCCCCATGATCCCTCCTGCAGGTGGTGAGCCCACTGGAGGGCGGACCCATGTAACTCCTTCGGGCTGAGCCCGGCCGGGTCCCATGGGTGGAAACCCGGCCACCAGACGCTAGCCTTCGAGCCCCTCCCCCAGGCCTGGCTCCAGGGTGGGGCCCCGGTAACCCCATACCGGGCGGGGTACACTGAATCCTTGATATACAATTTATCATGAATATTGAAAAATGAATATTGTTTAGAAAATGATTCAGATGGTAAAATCATTTATCAGATCATTTACTTTGCCAAATACCAACTATCTAGTTTTATGTGTCCTTGTTTTTTTTTTCTTTCAAAGTTCTATGGCATATTAACCTTGACATTGGGTACACTTAAGTGGGATAGGCAACAAGCAAAACATCAATAACACACAAAGCTCTACAAAGTTCACCCCACACTTGTGTGTTTATTGTGAATCATAAGGCCAATTTGCCAGTGGAAGACACAGAAGAAGCATCAAAAGCTTGTGGGTGGAGCACAAAAACTACAGCAAAGAGAGTGATTTATTGGCTGATCTTTAACTCCTCTGTCAGATATAAATGAGTCACACCTGACGTTTCTCGACATGGCCGTCTACTTCAAAACCTCCTTTGGTGTCCGACATCAGACACAGCTCTGTGGAGTAAAACAATATAGAATTTAATATCTGCTAATAAGGACGCCTCTGTTTAGACGCCAGGCTGCATTTGGTATAATAATATCACCAACGTCATTATTGTATGTATAGATTTTTGTCTCTTAACATAACAAACAAAGCAGTCACAAATGCACAGTATGCACACATTTTTTGTAGTATGTGCTAAACACAAGCACACAGACACTTTTTAAAGTGCCCCATTGTGTTTTTTAGGGTTTCCACTTTATTTTAATATGTCATATAAGATTTATTGTGACATTATAAGGTCTTCAAAGTCAAACAGCCCAAAGTCTGCCTATACAGGAGCTCTCCTCTCCCACAGAAACTAGGACTCCGGAGCTGTCTGAAACACCTCGTTTGGATTTACTTTTTTTTTTTCTTCCATTTAGTTAACAGGTGATAACGATGAAGACGTGCCCCCTAACTTGTCTGGCACACCCTCAATCAACCCTAGGAGAAGAAGCGGGGTTAATGACATTTCCCAGTGAGCGATGAAACCCACACACCTACAAGACACCTAGCCAGGAATCTAGCTCAGCGGCCCGACCGTGGCTTTTTGAGCTCTCTGTAAATTCTAGTCACCCCACTACACATCTGTGTTCTCAGCTTGTTTATCAATCCACAGTCAATATTATATCTCACACCATTCAGCCTTTTTTTGTTATTTTTTGCACAGCATGACCCCGGAAACTGTACCGTTAACATGGCCAGCTCAGCTACGTGAGGCACATGACCACAGATTTTATGGCTCATTGCTGTAAATTCTAGTCACTGCATCAGAACAGCTGGTTAATTAATCCATAGTCCATTATGTATTTCAAGTCATTCTGACTCATTTTGTTATATTTTTGGAATACAAACACAGAGACAATGTGATGAACCTATCAGCAAAAATGAGAAAGAATAAATCAAGTGTCAAAGGTGTCCTTGTTTTTAATATGTATTTATTTGACTATATGGTGTTTTGATTGTGATATGTATTTTGGATTTGACTTTTGGAATGCCAAACAACAAACGGTTCACCCAAGCTCAGCAGCAAAGAACTGACTTAATGGCCCAGAAGTACTTGTTGGGGACACATCAAATCAGTGTTTCTCTGAGATGAAGCAACATGCTATCTGCATTTGTTTGGGTTCTGCAAGAGCTAGTACAACAGTGGCTTTTAATGGGGGCATCCATCTTGGCTGGCTGATGTTGGGTGAACCTCTTGTAACCAAGATCACACTGCAACATTCCTAAAGTCAGAATCCTCCCAATAAGGGCTCAGAAGGTCTGTCTAACAGTCAAAACAATACTTAGATAATTAGATATATACCTATGAAAACAAACATATCTCTGGCATTTTATCTCTTCCTCATGATTTTTGAAGAGACATTTATCAGATTAGCTCTGTACCTATTTATATATTGCAAGCACTATACTAGAGCTAGCCAGCAGTTAGCTTTTCTGGGGGCATCCATTCTAGCGTTTAAGGCAAAATGCACTGAAATTGATTTTTTTAAAGAAGACTCCTATAGCTGGGTGGAAAATGGTACTGCACTAGTTAAACTCTGAGGTGTTTGGAACAAAGCATGTCACAGAAATGTTATCGCCTCTGGGAACAGAGTCAACATTTGCAAAAAGTGCATAATATTGGTGCTTTACACTGTTCAGAAACACAAACCCCCTCACACATACAGATATAGTTAAAGGGACAGGCTAACCACAATACTTCACCATCCCTTCCAGGGATCTAAATAATTATTTCCCATTACTACACATAGAACAATCATCCTTATGTCTATCCTTTATTATATGCTGAGAAAATAATCACGTACTGGACAAATCCGCAAAAGAACAATCCTGTCAATCTAAAAGGTTAATAAATGATGTCTCACCAAATCGTCCGTCCTGTTTGATTTCTAGCTCGATTAGGCCATAAGCAATTGTAGTGTGGGTAGGAATCTCCATGGTAACGTCACTGTCTTTACTCAAGCTCGCATTGTCCTTCAGTGTAACCTGATGAAATGGGAACGGCAGATTTAGACATCTATAACATACATCAACAAGAAATTCTTATTTTCTTTATTTAAGTTTCATAAAAAGCAAATTCTTCCTGTCATTTAAGAGGGTGAAGAGGCAAATTCAAATATATACAGTCGTGAAAAAATTAGGATACCCCATTAAATATTCAGTTCTTTATTAATAAATGTTCACATATCTATGTCTAACCTTGTTTTTGTTTTATTTGCATTTTTTTAACATTTATTTTATCCATTTTAAGTGGGAATGAATGTGGGGGTGTCCTAAAAAAGATGGGGGGTATCCTAACTTATTCCTCACTATTTATTTAGAATTATATTTTACAGAAAATTTGAAAAAAGTCTTTAACTCATTTTTAATTGTTTAGTTGTATTACATGAATGTCCCAGTATTTTAAACACTGATATTAAATATTCATATATCCAAGTATGTTAAAAAACACACAGGCTTATACAGGGTATCCTAATTTTCTCCCATGACTGTAAATTGGGGAAGATTTTGTAGTACAACCTAAACAAATTTCACTTCTCTGCTTCAATGTATTCTTCTGCTTTCTCCAACCACACACAAAGCTCACTGGAGCATGAAAAACTGAATTGGTAAAAATTAGGGGTGGGAAATAATTTTTCAGATGCACTGCAACGCAGACATGAACCATTCTGAATCCATGCACAAATGCCAAGAATTTAATTCTTAAATATTAATAATTAATTACATAATTAATTTTGACTGAACAAAAAAGTGAAACTCAGAAATTTGGAACTGTAGCAACTTTAGACAGTCCATCTCTATGACATGACACAAAGCAGAGATGCATGAAGCCCAATTCATGGCACAAACTCCTCATTTTATTTAATTCTGGATGTTCAAATCAGTTTGCTGGAGTATCACTGTCATACTATGTGGACATACGGACCATAGAATACATTTAATGCACGTGCGTGAAATGTGGCTGTGTGCCAGACAGTTTCAGTGCCAGAAAACTGCTTTGAACAGTTCTGTGCACATAACTGCAGCCTGCAGCCTGCAATTGTTTTGTTTTTGCAGCTACTGTAAATCAAGACTGATGGCGACCAAAACACAGAAATACCGAAGACAGCAGGTAGGATTGCTTCCATTTTTCACTAGAAGGCATATTCATCAATCCATCCATCATCTTCCACTTATCCAGGGGTCCAGGTCATGAAGGCAGCAGTCTAAGCATAGAAGCCCGAACTTCCCTCTCCCCAGCCACCTCATCCAGCTCTTCAGGGAGGACACTGAGGCGCTCCCAGGCCAGCTCTCTCCAGTGTGTCCTGGGTCTGCCCCAGAGTCTCCTTCCAGCAGCACATGCCCAGAACACCTCACATGGGGCAGGAGCTCATCCCTGACAACCCACTCTTTTCACGTGTGAGAACCATGGACTTGGACTCTGAAGTGCTGATTGTCATCTCAGCCGCTTCACACACAGTAGCAAAACATCTTAGTAAGACCTGAAGGTCATTGCTTGATGAAGCCAACATAACCAGATCATCTGCAAACAGCAGAGATGAGATCATGTGGTCACCAAGCATGACATCCTCCGTTCCTTGGTCATGCCTAGAAATCTTGTCCATAAAAATTATGAACAGGATCAGTGACAAAGGGCAACCCTGGTGGAGTCCAACTCTCACTGGGAACGAGTTCGACTGAGTGTTGGCAATATGAACCAAACTCTCGCAATGGTCATGTAGCGATCGGATAGCTTGTAGCAACGAGCCTAATACTCCATACTCCCAAAGCACCAGACACACGATACCACGAGAGATGCGGTCGAATGCTTTCTCCAATTCCACAAAACACATGTAGACTGATTGGGCAAACTCCCACGAACCCTCGAGGATCCTTGAGAGGGTGAAGAGTTGGTCCAATGTGCCATGGCCAGAACAAAAACCACATTGCTCCTTCTGAATCCGAGGTTCAACCAACAGTCGGACTTTCCTCTCCAGTACCTTGGCACAGACCTGCCCAGAGAGGATGAGGAATGTGATCCCTTTAAAGTTGGAACACATCCTCCAGTCCCCCTTCTTGAAGAGGGGAACCACCATCCTAGTTTGCTATGTTAAAGACACTGTCCTCAGCTTATACATGATGTTGCAGAGGCAACATCACGTATAAGACAAGCGTGCCGAAGGCAAGAGTGCCGAAGACCATATAAAAGTGGAACTTCCTGCCATCCAGCTTGGTGCTCAGCAATATTGGAATAGAGCAGGGAACTCTGTGGCGGCGCCTTGCATGGCAGCGGCCCTCTGATTCTACACTTGGGGTGTGTGTGATTTGCACTGTAGATAGGTAAAACACAATCTCATTCTGCTGTACATGATTGGTTGTACGGTTGAATGACAATAAGGGTGATTTAATTTATTTTTTTCCACAATATTTTTTATTGAACCTTTTTTTTTTTTTACAAACATAACACAAATAATCAAACACTAACACTAAAGTAATTTAAAAAACAAATGTACTAAAAACATTGAAAACCACTAACAAGAACAGGTCTTCAACAATGCTCCTCTGTTTAGTCTAGGCAATCCATTACATAAGTATACATATTATACAGTGGGGTAAAAAAGTATTTAGTCAACCACCAATTGTGCAAGTTCTCCCACTTAAAAGATGAGAGAGGTCTCCAATTTTCATCATAGGTATACCTCAACTATGAGAGACAAAATAAGAAAAAAAAAATCCAGAAAATCACATTGAAGGATTTTTAATGAATTAATTGGTAAATTCCTCGGTAAAATAAGTATTTGGTCAATAACAAAAGTTCATCTCAATACTTTGTTATATACCCTTTGTTGGCAATGACAGAGGTCAAACGTTTTCTGTAAGTCTTCACAAGGTTTTCACACACTGTTGCTGGTATTTTGGCTCATTCCTCCATGCAGATCTCCTCTAGAGCAGTGATGTTTTGGGGCTGTCACTGGGCAACACGGACTTTCAACTCCCTCCAAAGATTTTCTATGGGGTTGAGATCTGGAGACTGGCTAGGCCACTCCAGGACCTTGAAATGCTTCTTACGAAGCCACTCCTTTGTTGCCCGGGCGGTGTGTTTAGGATCAGTGTCATGCTGAAAGACCCAGCCATGTTTCATCTTCAATGCCCTTGCTGGCGGAAGGAGGTTTTCACTCAAAATCTCACGATACATGGCCCCATTCATTCTTTCCTTTACACGGATCAGTCGTCCTGGTCCCTTTGCAGAAAAAACAGCCCCAAAGTATGATGTTTCCACCCCCATGCTTTACAGTAGGTATGGTGTTCTTTCTCCTCCAAACACGACAAGTTGAGTTTTTACCAAAAAGTTCTATTTTGGTTTCATCTGACCATATGACATTCTCCCAGTCCTCTTCTGGATCATCCAAATGCTCTCTAGCAAACTTCAGACGGGCCTGGACATGTACTGGCTTAAGCAGGGGGACATGTCTGGCACTGCAGGATTTGAGTCCCTGGCGGCGTAGTGTGTTTCTGATGTAGCCTTTGTTACTTTGGTCCCAGCTCTCTGCAGGTCATTCACTAGGTCCCCCCATGTGGTTCTGGGATTTTTGATCACTGTTCTCGTGATAATTTTGACCCCACGGGGTGAGATCTTGCGTGGAGCCCCAGATCGAGGGAGATTATCAGTGGTCTTGTATGGCTTCCATTTTCTAGTAATTGCTCCCACGG
The DNA here is from genome assembly GCA_020510985.1 of Pholidichthys leucotaenia. NCBI lineage: Eukaryota > Metazoa > Chordata > Actinopteri > Cichliformes > Pholidichthyidae > Pholidichthys > Pholidichthys leucotaenia. The sequence continues at coordinate 161,219,857 of CM035849.1, forward strand.
GCGGTGGAAGGAATACTTCGAGGATCTCCTCAATCCCACTGATACGCCTTCCACAGAGGAAGCAGGGTTTGGGGACGAGGGGGATGACTCGCCTATCACAGGGGCTGAGGTCGCCAAGGTGGTTAAAAATCTCCTTGGTGGCCGGGCCCCGGGGGTGGACGAGATTCGCCCCGAGTACCTCAAGGCCCTGGATGTTGTTGGGTTGTCATGGTTGACACGCCTCTGCAACATTGCGTGGAGGTCGGGGGCAGTGCCTTTGGCATGGCAAACCGGGGTGGTGGTTCCTCTCTTCAAAAAAGGGGACCGGAGGGTGTGCTCCAACTTTAGAGGGATCACACTCCTCAGCCTCCCTGGGAAGGTCTATGCCAAGGTATTGGAGAGGAGAGTCCGGCCGTTGGTCGAACCTCGGATTCAGGAGGAGCAATGTGGTTTTCGTCCTGGCCGTGGCACATCGGACCAGCTCTTTACCCTCTCGAGAATTCTTGAGGGTTCGTGGGAGTTTGCCCAACCAGTTTACATGTGTTTTGTGGACTTGGAGAAGGCATTTGACCGCGTCCCTCGTGGATTTTTGTGGGGGGTGCTTCGGGAGTATGGGGTATCGGGCTTGTTGTTACGAGCTATTCGGTCTCTGTACGACCGTTGTGAGAGTTTAGTTCGCATTGCCAACACTCGGTCGGAGTCATTCCCAGTGAGAGTTGGACTCCGCCAGGGCTGCCCTTTGTCACCGGTCCTGTTCATAATTTTTATGGACAGGATTTCTAGGCGCAGCCAGGGAATGGAGGGTGTCATGCTTGGTGACCACAGGATCTCATCTCTGTTGTTTGCAGATGATGTTGTCCTGTTGGCTTCATCCAGCAATGACCTACAGCTCTTGCTGGGACGGTTTGCCGCTGAGTGTGAAGCGGCTGGGATGAGAATCAGCACCTCCAAGTCCGAGTCCATGGTCCTCAGCCGGAAAAAGGTGGATTGTCCTCTCCGGGTTGGGGACAGGCTCCTGCCCCAAGTGGAGGAGTTTAAGTATCTTGGGGTCTTGTTCACGAGTGAGGGGAAAATGGAGCGAGAGATCGACAGACGGATTGGAGCAGCATCTGCAGTGATGCGGACGTTGTACCGGTCTGTTGTGGTGAAGAGGGAGCTTAGTTCTAAGGCAAAGCTGTCGATTTACCAGTCAATCTACGTTCCTACTCTCACCTATGGTCACGAGCTTTGGGTAATGACCGAAAGAACGAGATCGCGGATACAAGCGGCTGAAATGAGCTTTCTCCGTAGGATTGCTGGACTCACCCTCAGAGATAGGGTGAGGAGCTCAGTCATCCGGGAGAGGCTCAGAGTAGAACCGCTGCTCCTCCACATTGAAAGGAGTCAGTTGAGGTGGTATGGGCATCTGATTAGGATGCCTCCTGGACGCCTCCCACTTGAGGTGTTTCAGGCACGTCCCACTGGGAGGAGACCCCGGGGCAGACCCAGGACTCGGTGGAGAGACTATGTCTCCCAGCTAGTCTGGGAACGCCTTGGTATCCCCTCTGAAGAGCTGGAGCAGGTGGCTGGGGAGAGGGAAGTCTGGGCTTCTCTGCTTGAACTGCTGCCTCCGCGACCCGGACCTCCGGAAAAGCGGTAGAAGATGGATGGATGGATGGATGGATGCTCCCACAGTTGATTTCTTCACACCAAGCTGCTTACCTATTGCAGATTCAGTCTTCCCAGCCTGGTGCAGGTCTACAATTTTGTTTCTGGTGTCCTTTGACAGCTCTTTGGTCTTGGCCAGAATCAGAATCAGAATCAGAATCAGAATCAGAATCAGAATCAGATTTATTGCCATTGTTCATGTGATACACAAACTAGGAATCTGTCTCGGTGCCATGCTGCAACATTAAAAACATAATGAGAAAAAGGGATAAACTAAAAAACTAAAGGACTAGAAACGTGCAATAAGTGTAGAAAAATAAGTAATAATAAGTAATAATAATAATAATACTAGTAATAATGAGTAGTACTAGTCAAGGCAGTTTTAAAAAATTAGCATGTAGCAGATAATGTGAAGTACCACATAGTGCAGTCAATAATGCAACAGAAAAACAGTGATGATTGACATGAGTCTGGTTGAGCTGCTGTACATAGTGCACGAGAGTCAAAAGTCACTTAGTGTTCAGCAGTCTGATGGCAGAGGGGAAAAAGCTGTTCATGTGCCGGGAGGTTTTAGTCCGAATGGACCGAAGCCTTCTACCTGAGGGGAGGGGGGCAAACAGCACGTGACCAGGATGTGAAGGATCGGCTATGATCCGGCCAGCACGCCTCCGGGTCCTGGAGATGTACAGGTCCTGGAGAGATGGGAGCTTGCAGCCTATCACCTTCTCAGCAGTGCGCACGACGCGCTGCAGCCTTAGTCTGTCCCTGGCAGTGGCTCCTGCGTACCACACAGTTATGGAGGAGGTGAGGATGGACTCGATGATGGCCGTGTAGAACTGCACTAACATCTTGGTGGGTAGCTTGAGCTTCCTCAGCTGCCGCAGAAAGAACATCCTCTGCTGGGCCTTTTTGATGAGGGAGCTGATGGTTGGCTCCCATTTGAGGTCTCGGGTGATGGTGGTGCCCAAGAAGCGGAAGGAATCTGCAAAGGTGATGGGAGAGCCTGTGATGGAGAGGGGGGGCAGGGGGGATGTGACTTTCCTGAAGTCCACAATCATCTCCGCTGTCTTCAGAGCATTCAGCTGCAGGTTGTTGTGGCTGCACCAGGACACCAGCTGGGCCACCTCTTCCTTGTAGGCGGACTCGTCACCGTTGGAGATGAGCCCGATGAGGGTGGTGTCGTCCGCAAACTTAATCAGCTTAACAGACTGGTGGGAGGAGGTGCAGGAGTTGGTATAAAGGGAGAAGAGTAGGGGGGAAAGTACACAGCCCTGGGGTGAACCGGTGCTGATGCTAACAGAGTCTGAGACAGACTTCCCCAGCCGCACATGCTGTCTCCGGTCCGTCAGGAAGTCGGTGATCCACCTGCAGAGGGAGTCAGGCACGTTGAGCAGGGACAGCTTGTCCTGGAGCAGATCGGGGCGGATGGTGTTGAATGCGGAGCTGAAGTCCACAAACAGAATCCTGGCGTAGGTTCCCGGGGAGTCCAGGTGCTGCAGGATGGAGTGGAGGGCCAGGTTGACTGCGTTGTCCACAGACCTGTTAGCACGGTAGGCAAACTGCAGCAGGTCTAGGAGGGGTGTGGTGATGGACTTGAGGTGAGACAGGACCAGGCGCTCAAAGGACTTCATGACTACAGAGGTGAGCGCTACAGGTCTGTAGTCGTTAAGTCCAGTAATCCGTGGCTTCTTGGGGACAGGGATGATGGTGGAGGATTTGAGGCAGGTCGGCACGTGACATTGCTTAAGGGAGGTGTTAAAAATGTCTGTGAAGACAGGAGCCAGCTCTTTCGCACAGTGTCTCAGGATGGAGGGAGACGCACCGTCCGGCCCGGGGGCCTTGCGCGGGTTCAGTCTGGAGAACTGTCTGTGCACGTCCTGCTCACTGATGACAAGGGGAGGGGGGAGGAGGAGGAGGAGGAGGGGGGGACCGCTTTTGATGAATTAGGGGCTGAGGAGGCAGTGGAGCTGGGTGGAGTGGGTGAGTTGGACATAGCTGACGAGGTGTCAAAACGGGCATAGTGTTGGGACAGTCTTTGACAAAGGGCTTTGTCATCCTGACCTTTAGAAGCCCGAGGCCGATAGTTGGTGATTTGCCTCAGTCCTCTCCACACAGAAGCCGAGTCATTAGCAGTGAACTGCTGCTGGAGTCTCTCAGAATATACAGATTTAGCTCTCCTCAGCTCTCTGTTAAACCGATATTTGACCTCCCTGTAGCAGTCCCTGTCTCCACTTTTCAACGCTGCTTCCTTCTCCTTCCTGATCCGTCTGAGCTTAGCTGTGAACCAAGGCTTGTCATTAGAATATCTTATCCTGGCCATAGTGGAGTTTGGAGTCTGACTGTTTGAGGTTGTGGACAGGTGTCTTTTATACTGATAACGAGTTCAAACAGGTGCCATTAATACAGGTAACAAGTGGAGGACAGAGGAGCCTCTTAAAGAAGAAGTTACAGGTCTGTGAGAGCCAGAAATCTTGCTTGTTTGTAGGTGACCAAATACTTATTTTACTGAGGAATTTACCAATTAATTCATTAAAAATCCTTCAATGTGATTTTCTGGATTTTTTTTTTCTAATTTTGTCTCTCATAGTTGAGGTATACCTATGATGAAAATTGGAGACCTCTCTCATCTTTTAAGTGGGAGAACTTACACAGTTGGTGGCTGACTAAATACTTTTTTGCCCCACTGTACATTCACCAGTTTGGAATTTACAAGGTCCACACAGATCATTCACCTTCTTCTTCAAAAGTTATGTTTAAATTCTTTACATAATCAATGAAAGGTCTCCATATATTCTCAAACACAATTTCCTTTGATTTCAGTATGTATGTTATTCTTTCTAGTGGAAGGTTTGTTAACATCTGTCTTAACCACCGAGTCACATCTGGTCTATGAGTCTTTTTCCACAATAGTGCAATACATTTTTTGGCGTTAAGCAAACTGAGGTCTATGAATGCTCTTTCACTTTTATTAAAGTTATGCTTTTCTGGATGCAGACCCAACAAAAACAATTTAGGATTCAATATGATTTGTTTTGAAATTATTTTTTCAATTGTTACCCTCACCTCTTCCCAAAACATTCTAATTTTTCTACATTCCCATAAACAATGAAATAAGGTTCCTTTACTTTCCATACATTTTGTGCACGTATCTGGTATGTTTTTGTTATATCTATTTAACTCCACCGGTTTAACATACATCCGCATTAACCATTTAAAATGTATCAATTTAAGATGTACATTTATTGATTTGGTTTGAGCTTCTGTACAAGCCAATTCCCATTGTTCCTCTGAAATTTCAGTTTGCAGGTCTTCTTTCCAATAATTCAATCTTTTCTGTGAGTTTTCACTTGAGGATAGTGTCAATGAGTTATAAAACTCTGAAATAATACCCTTTCTCTTACTATCTTTCGTCAAAATTTTTTCCAAGGATGAATAAATAGGTCGGGTGAGAGCATTATTTTGATTTGATCGAATAAAGTTCCTAAGCTGAAGATATTTAAAAAAATGTGTTCTATTAAGATTAAATTTGATCCTCAGTTCTTCAAAAGACATTATGTTATCTGAACATGACAGATATAAATCTTGAATCTTTTGAATCCCTTTTAAATTCCATACTTTAAATACAGCATCCGCTCTCCCTGGTTTAAAATATCGATTACCCCATATTGGGCTAAATTGTGACAATAAGTGTGGTTCTTTTAAATATTTTTTGGTTTCACACCGTATTTTGATCATATGCTTTACAAATGGATTTTTAACTTGTTTCTGTAATTTTTTGCCGAGTCTGAGTATTTGAATATGGGAATCAGAATCAGATTTATTGCCATTGTTCATGTAGTACACAAACTAGGAATTTGTCTCGATGCCATGCTGCAACATTAAAAACATGATGAGAAAAAGAGATAAACTAAAAAACTAAAGGACTGAAAACGTGCAATAAGTGTAGAAAAATAAGTAATAATAAGTAATAATGATAATAATAATAATAACAATACTAGTAATAATGAGTAGTACTAGTCAAGGCAGTTTTAAAAAATTAGCAAGTGAAGTACCACATAGTGCAGTCGATAATGCAACAGAAAACAGTGATGAATGACGTGAGTCTGGTTGAGCTGCTGTATATAGTGCACGAGAGTCAAAAAGTCACTTAATGTTCAGCAGTCTGATGGCAGAGGGGAAAAAGCTGTTCATGTGCCGGGAGGTTTTAGTCCGAATGGACCGAAGCCTTCTACCTGAGGGGAGGGGAGTAACAGTACGTGACCAGGATGTGAAGGATCGGCTATGATCCGGCCAGCACGCCTCCGGGTCCTGGAGATGTACAGGTCCTGGAGAGATGGGAGCTCGCAGCCTATCACCTTCTCAGCAGTGCGCACGACGCGCTGCAGCCTTAGTCTGTCCCTGAGAGTGGCTCCTGCATACCACACAGTTATGGAGGAGGTGAGGATGGACTCGATGATGGCCGTGTAGAACTGCACTAACATCTTGGTGGGTAGCTTGAGCTTCCTCAGCTGCCGCAGAAAGAACATCCTCTGCTGGGCCTTTTTGATGAGGGAGCTGATGGTTGGCTCCCATTTGAGGTCTCGGGTGATGGTGGTGCCCAAGAAGCGGAAGGAATCTGCAATGGTGATGGGAGAGCCTGTGATGGTGAGGGGGGGCAGGGGGGTTGTGACTTTCCTGAAGTCCACAATCATCTCCGCTGTCTTCAGAGCATTCAGCTGCAGGTTGTTGTGGCTGCACCAGGACACCAGCTGGGCCACCTCTTCCCTGTAGGCGGACTCGTCGCCGTTGGAGATGAGCCCGATGAGGGTGGTGTCGTCCGCAAACTTAATCAGCTTAACAGACTGGTGGGAGGAGGTGCAGGAGTTGGTATAAAGGGAGAAGAGTAGGGGGGAAAGTACACAGCCCTGGGGTGATCCAATGCTGATGCTAACAGAGTCTGAGAGGTAAAGGTAAATTGTATGATTCCATTTCAGTCCAGTGAGGGAGATCATTTGATGAAAAATAATATGTCATAGACCGCAGTTGTGCTGACCAGTAATACAACATAAAGTTTGGACATTTCAGACCTCCACGATCAAATGGTAAATATAGTAAGGACAGACGTAATCTAGCCTTCCTATTGTTCCATATAAATTCCACTAACTTTTTTTTTTATTCTTGAGAATAGATCTGAAGGTGGTGGTAAAGGAATGTATTGAAATAAATAAAGTATTTTAGGTACGATATTACTTTTAAGTATATTGATTCTCCCAATCATCGACATTGGTAGTGACATCCATTAATGTCTGTCATTAAGGCTTCATAGTTGGCACTGGCGACTAATTCTAGCTTAGGCACAATTTGTATTCCTAAATATTTAAACTGATTTACAACATTGAATTGATTTACCTCAGGAGCTGGGTGATTTCTCTGGGTCTCATTTAGCATTAATATTGAAGATTTAGTTTTATTTATTTTATATCCTGATATTTCCCCACAATTCTTTATTAAATTCAACAAGGTCGGAATTGATTTTTTAAGATTCGACATAAACAAAATTATGTCATCAGCATACAGGGAGATTTTATGTTCTGTTGGTCCAACTTTAATTCCATATATTTGTGGATGTAAACGTACTGCCATCGCTAAAGGTTCAATTGCCATAGTAAACAGTAAAGGTGAAAGTGGACAGCCTTGTCGACATCCTCTATTGATTTTTATTGATTTTGAGATATTGCTGTTTGTTAGGATTTCTGCTGTAGCATTATTATATATTATCTGAACCCATTTTATGAAATTATTTCCAAGTCCAAATCTTTGTAAGAATTCAAAAAGAAAGGGCCATTCGACCCTATCAAAGGCCTTTTCGGTGTCCAATGATAGGAGAGCTGTATCCGGTGCTTCTTTATTAGAATAAATAATATTAAATAGTCGTCTTACATTACGGAAGCCTTGTCTTCCCTTTATAAAGCCAGTCTGATCTCGGTTAATAATATTTGGTAATATTTCTTGTAGTCGTCTTGCTAAAATTTTACAGATTATCTTAAGGTCAGCATTTAATAGGCTTATTGGTCTCATATTTTCACATTTATTAGAGGGTTTACCTGGTTTTGGCAACAGTATAATTAAGGCATTATTCATGTATGGTGGTAAATTACTATTTTGAAATGCTTCTAAAACCATTTCCAAAAATGGTTTTATTAATTTATTCTTAAATTTTTTATAGAGGTCAACTGGAAGACCATCTGGTCCTGCACTTTTTCCTGATATCATATTATCAATGGCTAGCCCAACTTCTTCTTGACTAATTTTAGACTCCAGTATCTCCCTGTTTTCATTTGGAATACACGGTGTAGATAATCCGTCCAAAAACCCATTTAGTTTTGTTAAGTCAGTTTCATTTTTTGTATCATATAATTTTTCATAGTAATCTCTAAAGGCTCTATTAATTTCTAAAGGAGCTACAACTACCTGTCCGTTACTTATAATACTGGTAATTGGTGTTTTAAATTCTAATTGTTTAATCTGCCATGCCAATAATTTTCCTGATTTTTCACCTTGTTCATAAAAAGGTTGCTTCAATCTTAGAAGACTCGAGGCAGCTCTATTCGCTGATTTTTTGTCATATTCAGCTCTCAGAATCAGTAATTCGTTCTCTAACTTTGGGTCACTTCCTGCATACACTTTTTCTTGAAGAATTTTTATTTTATGTTCCAATTGGACTCTCTCCTCTCGAGTCTTCTTAGATTTTGAACCTGTATAACTAATAATATGCCCCCTAATAAAAGCTTTGAAAGCCTCCCACTTTATACATGCTGATGTTTGTGTAGTATTGATATCAAAGAACTCATCTGTTTTTCTATGTACTTAACAAATTCCTCATCCTTTATAATTTGTCTGTTTTTGTTCATTGATTGTGCGCCTGCCGGTTCATACACCCGTGAAGAACTATTAAATATCAGGACTCTCACTCCCATGGACCTTCTTCCAGTTTTTTTTAGCTCCTGCCGCCGATCTGATCCATTGTCTGGCCAAAAAAGCAAGACGGCGGAAAAGAGGCACACGAACAGCCTTGCGTGGCATATTTCTATCCAATGCCAATTCTCTCTCGAACAAGGTAGAAGAATTAAGACTGCTGATGCGATTCAAGGACCTTGTTTCCTCGTCTGTCATCTGTTTCTCTGAGACCTGGCTTAAATGGAACATTCCAGATTGCGCAATCAGCCTCGAGGGATTTCAGCTGTATCGTGCAGATCGCGTCACAGAGCTCTCCGGTAAGTCTATTGGAGGAGGAGTGTGCTTCTATATTAACAACAGCTGGTGCTCTGATGTAACGGTGATTTCCAAACACTGTTCTCCCGCCCTGGAATTTCTTTTTATTAACTGCAAGCCATTTTATTCCCCGTGCGAGTTTGCCTCATTCATCCTCGCCGCTGTGTACGTCCCTCCCGACGCAGACACGCGCGAAGCACAGCGCGTGCTCGCAGATCACATCCAACTTACGGAGCGGAACTTTCCAGACTCCCTGGTTATTGTGTTGGGCGATTTTAACCAGAGCAATCTGAGTCACGAGCTCCCCCGCTACAAACAGTTTATTAAATGTCCAACCAGAGGTGAGAACACACTAGATCACTGTTACACCACAGTGAAAGACGCATATCGCGCTGTTCCCCGCGCTGCGCTGGGTCTATCTGATCACGTGATGGTCCACCTCATCCTCACATACAGACAAAGACTGAAACTCACTAAACCTGTTGTGACCACTACAAAGAAATTGACCAGTGAAGCTGGAGAGAAACTGAACACATGCATGGAAATAACTGACTGGGGCATGTTTAAAAGAGCCACACATGATCTTAATGAGTACACAGACACCGTGAACTCATATATCAACTTCTGTGAGGAGGACATTCTCCCATCGCGCACCAGGGTGAGATATTCTAATGACAAGCCCTGGTTCACAGTTAAGCTCAGACGGATCAGGAAAGAGAAGGAAGCAGCGTTGAAAAGTGGAGACAGGGATTGCTACAGAGAGGTCAAATATCGGTTTAACAGAGAGCTGAGGAGAGCTAAATCTGTGTATTCTGAGAAACTCCAGCAGCAGTTCACTGCTAATGACTCTGCTTCTGTGTGGAGAGGACTGAGGCAAATCACCAACTATCGGCCTCAGGCTTCTAAAGGTCAGGATGACAAAGCCCTTTGTCAAAAACTGTCCCAACATTACGCCCGTTTTGACACCTCGTCAGCTGTGTCCAACTCACCCACTCCACCCAGCTCCACTGCCTCCTCAGCCCCTAATTCATCAAAAGCGGTCCCCCCCTCCTCCTCCTCCTCCTCCCCCCCCTCCCCTTGTCATCAGTGAGCAGGACGTGCACAGACAGTTCTCCAGACTGAACCCGCGCAAGGCCCCCGGGCCGGATGGTGTGTCTCCCTCCACCCTGAGACACTGTGCGAAAGAGCTGGCTCCTGTCTTCACAGACATTTTTAACACCTCCCTTAAGCAATGTCACGTGCCGACCTGCCTCAAATCCTCCACCATCATCCCTGTCCCCAAGAAGCCACGGATTGCTGGACTTAACGACTTCAGACCTGTAGCGCTCACCTCTGTAGTCATGAAGTCCTTTGAGCGCCTGGTCCTGTCTCACCTCAAGTCCATCACCACACCCCTCCTAGACCCGCTGCAGTTTGCCTACCGTGCTAACAGGTCTGTGGATGACGCAGTCAACCTGGCCCTCCACTCCATCCTGCAGCACCTGGACTCCCCGGGAACCTACGCCAGGATTCTGTTTGTGGACTTCAGCTCCGCATTCAACACCATCCGCCCCGATCTGCTCCAGGACAAGCTGTCCCTGCTCAACGTGCCTGACTCCCTCTGCAGGTGGATCACCGACTTCCTGACGGACCGGAGACAGCACGTGCGGCTGGGGAAGTCTGTCTCAGACTCTGTTAGCATCAGCATTGGATCACCCCAGGGCTGTGTACTTTCCCCCCTACTCTTCTCCCTTTATACCAACTCCTGTACCTCCTCCCACCAGTCTGTTAAGCTGATTAAGTTTGCGGACAACACCACCCTCATCGGGCTCATCTCCAACGGCGACGAGTCCGCCTACAGGGAAGAGGTGGCCCAGCTGGTGTCCTGGTGCAGCCACAACAACCTGCAGCTGAATGCTCTGAAGACAGCGGAGATGATTGTGGACTTCAGGAAAGTCACAACCCCCCTGCCCCCCCTCACCATCACAGGCTCTCCCATCACCATTGCAGATTCCTTCCGCTTCTTGGGCACCACCATCACCCGAGACCTCAAATGGGAGCCAACCATCAGCTCCCTCATCAAAAAGGCCCAGCAGAGGATGTTCTTTCTGCGGCAGCTGAGGAAGCTCAAGCTACCCACCAAGATGTTAGTGCAGTTCTACACGGCCATCATCGAGTCCATCCTCACCTCCTCCATAACTGTGTGGTATGCAGGAGCCACTCTCAGGGACAGACTAAGGCTGCAGCGCGTCGTGCGCACTGCTGAGAAGGTGATAGGCTGCGAGCTCCCATCTCTCCAGGACCTGTACATCTCCAGGACCCGGAGGCGTGCTGGCCGGATCATAGCCGATCCTTCACATCCTGGTCACGTACTGTTTGCTCCCCTCCCCTCAGGTAGAAGACTTCAGTCCATTCGGACTAAAACCTCCCGGCACATGAACAGCTTTTTCCCCTCTGCCATCAGACTGCTGAACATTAAGTGACTTTTTGACTCTCGTGCACTATGTACAGCAGCTCAACCAGACTCACGTCATTCATCACTGTTTTCTGTTGCATTATCGACTGCACTATGTGGTACTTCACTTGCTAATTTTTTAAAACTGCCTTGACTAGTACTACTCATTATTACTAGTATTGTTATTATTATTATTATCATTATTACTTATTTTTCTACACTTATTGGACGTTTTCAGTCCTTTAGTTTTTTAGTTTATCTCTTTTTCTCATCATGTTTTTAATGTTGCAGCATGGCATCGAGACAAATTCCTAGTTTGTGTACTACATGAACAATGGCAATAAATCTGATTCTGATTCTGATTCTGATCCTGAAGCCATTTATGCTGAAATTGCCACCTACCTGGTTCCTTTGTCAATTTCTTATCTACATATATTAGACAGCAGGGTGCATGATCAGAGATCACAATATTATCATAAAAGCAGTTTTGAATCTTGGACCTTAATTCTGTGGAGATCAAAAAATAGTCAATACGTGAGAATGTCTTGTAGGTATTAGAATAACAAGAGTAGGCTTTAACTTGTGGTTTCATTTCTCTCCATATATCTAGCAATCTCAATTCTTTCATAAAATGATTAATGATCATCCTGCATCCATTGTGCGTACAGTCCAGTCCTGTTGATCTATCTATACCGGGATTCAATATACAATTAAAATCCCCTGCTATTATATGTTGCCCTGTAAGTGATGATAAAATAAGAAATAAATTAGCAAAGAACTTTTGATCATCTATATTGGGACCGTATAAGTTCACCAGATTTATATTTTCTAATAACAAAGATCCTTGAATGATTAGATATCTTCCAAATTTGTCTCCAATTACATTTTTCACTTGAAATGGGATTGATTTATGTATGAGAGTCATAACTCCCCTGGCTTGGGATGAAAATGATGAGGTGAATACACTTCCTTGCCATCTACTCCTAATTCTTTTTACATCCTCCTCTATTAGATGAGTTTCTTGTAAAAACACAATTTTTGAACCTATTGTGGCTTATATTATTCATTTATCCATACCTACATATGTATAGACATAAGGGGAATGTTTAGAGATTGCATATGTAGAATGACCTCATGTCTCAGAGCAGGACAAGAGGTCTCGACCACCGGCGAAGATCAAGGAGCAGACGGAGTCGCAGCGGTAGAGACCTGATCAAACTTCCTGACCACCCAGGGTCAGGTGGAGGAGAGAGAGGACAATGGAGAGGGATTACGCTAATGCGGAATGTCAGCTTTGATATGCAATGTCTTTTGTGAGTGTGGGTATAAGTATGAAGGTCTGACTGCGCTCGACCTCTCTTATTCTGCTTCTGCATCGAGATGAGACATGTTAGGGACTGGAAGCTGATTGGAAGCTGATTACCACAGCAGACTGTGGTAGCAGATTTTATAAACTTGATTTATAAAATCACATCGTTTCTTCATTTCAAGCTCCCTACACTGGTGACCCCGCTGCAAGAACGGAAGAAAGGTGTTCTCGCCCTGCAGACACATCAAAGACAGCCCAGGCAAGCGCCGTCACCGTCAAACTCCCAGAGTTCTGGCAAAACGACCCGAGCTCGTGGTTCCAGCAAGCTGAGGCTCAGTTTGCACTGGCGGGGATAACGGCGGATGAAAAAAATTTTAACCACATCGTCACCAGACTCGATGCAGCCACATCAAGATGCGCGCGGAGCGTGATACAACAACCGCCCGCCCACGACAAGTACAAAGAACTGAAGGCGACCCTCATCGACAGCTGCGTCCCCTCGGCCGAGGAAAGAGCAGGGAGGATTCTGGCGACTCACGGCCACAGAGGACATAGACCAATGGCCCTCATGGAGGACATGCTGCAGCTGAGGGAGGCAGACAATGACAACTTCCTCTTTCAACATATCTTCCTCAGCACTCTGCCGTCGCACATGAGAGGGACCCTGGCCAACATGTGGTGCAGCACCCAGCAGGACTTCCGCGCGCTGGCCCGAGAAGCGCAGCGGCTCATCAACTCCTGCGGCGAACAGACAGCCACAGCAACATCTGCAGATCTCGGCGCGGAAGCCCAGAGCAGCGGAGAACCGCAGACAACAGAGCAGAGCCCGCCCACCATGGCAGCGACGCGACCAAGGCGTAGCAAGCGGAACGACCTCTGCTATTATCATCAACGTTTCACCGAGAGGGCGTACAAATGCGTGCCCCCCTGCAATTTCAAGAGCTCGGGAAAACGCCAAAGCCCGGAACCTTTAGCAGCTATGGCTCTTGGCGAGACAAACAAGCTGCTCTACGTGACTGACGGACACTCCGGGAGACAGTTCCTCATCGACACTGGAGCTCAGGTGAGCTTCATCACCCCGTCCAACGCAGACCGGGCAATGGGACCCCGTGGAAACGGAGCGATGGCAGCTAACGGCTCGATCATCGACACCTTCGGTGAAAGAAACCTACCTCTGTCCATTCACGGCCGCAACTATAGGTGGACATTTATTATAGCGGCGGTGAGTTTTAACTTGTTGGGCGCCGATTTCTTGTGTGCACATGGGTTGTTAGTCGATCTTGCAAATAGACACTTGGTTAATGCACTATCATTTTCTTCTATTGATTCATTTTCTTGGCTGCATGGTGGCGCAGTGGTTAGCACTGCGGCAGCACAGTTTACCCTTGGCCGGGGGATTGTGGGGATCGTGGGATCGTGGGTTCGATCCCAGCCCCCGACCAACAGTGATCTGTGTGGAGTTTGCATGTTCTCCCCGTGTTGCGTGGGTTTACTCCGGGATTTCTCCGGTTTCCTCCCACATGCCAAAAACATGCATGTTAGGTTAATTGGCTGTTCTAAATTGTCCCTAGATATCTGTTTCCTATAGGCCCTTAGAATAGAGGGTTAGTATTAATGAAAGCGCTTTGAGTGGTCTTTGTGACTAGAAAAGCGCTATATAAGTGCAGGTTAGTTAGTAGTAGTTAGTTCTATCCCCTGCTCAGCTCGAGTCTTCCCACCACCCGTGCAGGCCAGCGTCACCACAGCAGGAGGTAAGTTTGACCAACTCCTGACCCAATTTCCAGCACTCACAGTTCCCAAATTTTCAGCAACAGTAGCGAAACACGGGGTTGAACATTTCATCCCCACAACAGGCCCACCTGTTTTCGCCAAAGCTCGGCGCTTAGACGCGACCAAGCTCGCCATAGCATGCGACGAGTTTGCCAGCCTAGAAAAATTGGGCATTATTCGGCGCTCGAAAAGCCCTTGGGCATCACCACTACATATGGTCCCGAAAACCGACGGTTCTTGGAGACCTTGCGGTGATTACCGCAGATTAAACAATGCGACAGCGCACGACCGCTACCCAATCCCTCACATCCAAGATTTTTCACTACATCTGGCGGGTGCGCGCATTTTCTCTAAAATAGACCTGGTCCGCGGCTACCACCAAGTTCCGGTTCGACCGGAGGACGTTCCCAAAACGGCTGTAATAACCCCTTTTGGTCTTTTTGAATTTTTGCAAATGCCATTTGGCCTCAAAGGCGCTGCTCAAACTTTTCAGCGTATGATGGACGCGGTATTACACAACCTCCCCTTCATGTTCGTCTACCTCGACGATATTCTGGTAGCCAGCTCGTCAGAGGAAGAACACGAACAACACCTCACTACAGTTTTTCGGAGACTAGAAGAGCACGGATTAATAATCAACCCAGCCAAATGCCGATTCGGCGTGTCACAAATTGATTTTTTGGGACACAGAGTTTCACCAGAGGGGGCAGTTCCATTGCCGGACAAAGTGCGCGCGGTAGCAAATTTCCCACAACCACAAACGGTCAGATCGCTACAAGAATTTTTAGGAATGGTGAATTTTTACAACCGTTTCCTCCCCCGCGCAGCTCAACTCATGCAGCCCCTATATGCCGCGCTCAGAAAACAAAAGCCCTCCAACGCGGTCGAATGGACCCCGGAGCGGGAACGCGCCTTCGCGGAAGTAAAAAGTGCACTAGCGAATGCCACATTGTTGGTTCACCCCGATCCCTCGGCCCGCATAGCGTTAACCACAGACGCTTCAGACCTGGCCATAGGGGCAGTCGTAGAACAGCATGCTGGCGGAACCTGGCAACCGTTAGCATTTTTTAGTAAATCTTTAAACCAAACCGAGCACAAATACAGCACTTTTGACAGGGAGCTGCTAGCGCTTCATTTATCCATCCGCCACTTCCAGTTCTGGCTGGAAGGGCGGCGTTTCACGGCTTTTGTAGACCACAAACCCCTCACTTTTGCGATGGCTAAAATTTCAAAACCATGGTCAGGCAGGCAACAAAGACAACTAGCCGCAATTTCAGAGTTCACCACAGATATTCGACATGTGGCAGGCAAGCTTAATGTGGTAGCAGACTGCCTCTCCTGCGCTGTGACATCGTCAGAGCGCGAGGAAGCAGATTATACTACCGCAGCCGCAGAACTCATGGCCAACGCGGACGCGTACGCGGCCCCAATCCATGTAGGGATAGATTACGCGGCCATGGCAGCGGAACAAAGCAGTGACGCGGACGTGCGCGCGCTCCAGTCTGGACCAACAGGGTTAAGACTGGAGGAAAGGGGTTTGCGTGACGGCGTTCCCCCCCCAATCTGTGACGTGTCAACCGGCCGGCCTCGTCCGGTGGTTCCAGCCGTGTGGCGCCGCCGCATTTTTGACTCGGTTCACTCCCTCGCGCGCCTCGGTTAAAATGGTCGCGGAGAAGTTTGTTTGGCCGGGCCTGCGTAAAAATGTAAAGGAATGGGCAAAGATTTGCATGTCTTGCCAACGCGCCAAAATACACAAACACACAAAAGCTCCTCTAGAACCTTTCCGAATTCCAGCCAGGAGGTTTTACCACGTACACGTCGACCTTGTGGGCCCACTACCGTCGTCGCAAGGGTTCACACACCTGTTAACAATGGTAGACCGTACCACGCGCTGGCCGGAGGCGGTCCCGCTGGCGTCAACCACAGCCGCGGAAGTCGCTCGCGTTTTTTTAACAAACTGGGTGGCGCGTTTCGGCGTCCCATCGGACATCACGTCCGACAGGGGGCCTCAATTTGTCTCAGAGCTGTGGTCAGCCATGGCCAGCAGCTTAGGGGCGACAATTCATCGCACCACCGCGTATCACCCTCAGGCTAATGGGTTATGCGAGCGTTTTCATAGGTCTTTAAAGGCCGCCCTCAGGGCCTCACTAACGGATACAGATTGGGTGAATAAACTTCCCTGGGTTTTATTAGGGTTGCATTCTGCGCCTAAGGAGGATCTAGACGCCTCCCCCGCAGAATTAGTTTTTGCACAACCTCTCAGGCTCCCAGGTGAGTTCTTACCAGAACATCCAGAGTCCGGGCACCTACCAGCCCTGAGGCCCCTAAGCAGCACGGGACCGGACACGCTCCCCGGACCCGTACATCACTCTTTTCCGCGGGTTTTTGTCCCCCAAGCTTTGGGGGACAAAAACTGAGTTCGTTTTTGTTAGGCACGAAGCTTTAAAACCAACCCTCCGCCCTCCATACGACGGACCATACAGAGTGCTGGAACCTGGTGATAAGCATTTTGTGCTTGATTTAGGGGACAGAAAAGAAACAGTCAGCATTGACAGACTTAAACCTGCTTTCTTGTTGAGCGACGAGCCTGCACGGGTGGCGAGAGCGCCTCGGCGGGGTAGACCCCCCAAGAGAAAAGACTCAGCCCCCCTGCAGGGAACAAATAACCACTCTCCTCCCCAAGCTGCAGATCCCTTACAGGAAGGTCCCGCCAGGACGTCAAAGCGGGCCTACAGCAGATTCGGGAGAAGATTAAAACCCAGACGACACATAGACTGATGTAAAATTGACAAAGAGTTGTTACCTATGTTGTCGGATTGTGCCGTTGCAGTTCTAAGGCTGACTTGTGACATTAATTATACTGTTGTTGTTACCACTGAATTTTTAACAGGATCATACTGCATTACTTGAAGGTTAACATGACTGCTGAAGATATTTTTTTCCTTTTTCCTGTCGAGACGTATAACAGTATAATATGTCATGGATGTTATCTTAAGCTGTAAACTTAATTTGATTGTCCTTTTCTTAGACGTTTGGGGGGGCTGTGGCTTATATTATTCATATATCCATACCTACATATGTATAGACATAAGGGGAATGTTTAGAGATTGCATATGTAGAATGACCTCACGTCTCAGAGGAGGACAAGAGGTCTCGACCACCGGCGAAGATCAAGGAGCAGACGGAGTCGCAGCGGTGGAGACCTGATTGAACTTCCTGACCACCCAGGGTCAGGTGGAGGAGAGAGAGGACAATGGAGAGGGATTACGCTAATGCGGGATGTCATCTTTGATATGCAATGTCTTTTGTTGAGTGTGGGTACAAGTATGAAGGTCTGACTGCGCTCGACCTCTTTTATTCTGCTTCTGCATCGAGATGAGACATGTTAGGGACTGGAAGCTGATAATAAAACTTGATTTATAAAATCACATCGTTTCTTCATTTCAAGCTCCCTACACCTATGTCTTTTATTTTACTCATAACTTGTTTAAGTTTTTTTAAATTTTGTAGACCTCTGCAATTCCATGAAGTTAAATTAAGATTAACGCTTTGGTCTATGTGTAGTGGAGCTGAAATGACAAGGCGATTTTGTATTAAAAACAGAGTTTTTAATGAATAGCTCCTCTATCAAATCTCATCAGGTGTAGAGCTTGGCAGAAGGCAAGAGAGCGATCACTGCTCCGCTCGCTGGTTAAATACAAGCACACATAGAGCCACTCATTGAAAAAGCTGACATCAGAGCCACACATTGAAAAAGCTGACATCAGAGCCACTCATTGAAAAAGCTGACATCCCCCCATTATCTTAACCCCCATTGTTCTGCTATCCCCTCTCCTTGTCTTGGGAGGTGATGGGAACTCCTCTTCTCGCTTAGGGGGTAAAGGTGTCGAGTCCATCTCCGCCGCCGCGTCTTGGAAGGTCCATTGTCTTTAACCCGGCGGGGGAGATCCTTTGTCCTTTCTAGGTGTGAAGCTCCTTACATATGCTGTCACAAAACATTTCCACTTGTTCTAACATATGTAGATATGGGATATAAGAGTCAGACAATTCATCGCACCACCGCGTATCACCCTCAGGCTAATGGGTTATGCGAGCGTTTTCATAGGTCTTTAAAGGCCGCCCTCAGGGCCTCACTAACGGATACAGATTGGGTGAATAAACTTCCCTGGGTTTTATTAGGGTTGCATTCTGCGCCTAAGGAGGATCTAGACGCCTCCCCGGCAGAATTAGGTTTTGCACAACCTCTCAGGCTCCCAGGTGAGTTCTTACCAGAACATCCAGAGCCCGGGCACCTACCAGCCCTGAGGCCCCTAAGCAGCACGGGACCGGACACGCTCCCCGGACCCGTACATCACTCTTTTCCGCGGGTTTTTGTCCCCCAAGCTTTGGGGGACAAAAACCGAGTTCGTTTTTGTTAGGCACGAAGCTTTAAAACCAACCCTCCGCCCTCCATACGACGGACCATACAGAGTGCTGGAACCTGGTGATAAGCATTTTGTGCTTGATTTAGGGGACAGAAAAGAAACAGTCAGCATTGACAGACTTAAACCTGCTTTCTTGTTGAGCGACGAGCCTGCACGGGTGGCGAGAGCGCCTCGGCGGGGTAGACCCCCCAAGAGAAAAGACTCAGCCCCCCTGCAGGGAACAAATAACCACTCTCCTCCCCAAGCTGCAGATCCCTTACAGGAAGGTCCCGCCAGGACGCCAAAGCGGGCCTACAGCAGATTCGGGAGAAGATTAAAACCCAGACGACACATAGACTGATGTAAAATTGACAAAGAGTTGTTACCTATGTTGTCGGATTGTGCCGTTGCAGTTCTAAGGCTGACTTGTGACATTAATTATACTGTTGTTGTTACCACTGAATTTTTAACAGGATCATGCTGCATTACTTGAAGGTTAACATGACTGCTGAAGATATTTTTTTCCTTTTTCCTGTCGAGACGTATAACAGTATAATATGTCATGGATGTTATCTTAAGCTGTAAACTTAATTTGATTGTCCTTTTCTTAGACGTTTGGGGGGGCTGTGGCTTATATTATTCATATATCCATACCTACATATGTATAGACATAAGGGGAATGTTTAGAGATTGCATATGTAGAATGACCTCACGTCTCAGAGCAGGACAAGAGGTCTCGACCACCGGCGAAGATCAAGGAGCAGACGGAGTCGCAGCGGTGGAGACCTGATTGAACTTCCTGACCACCCAGGGTCAGGTGGAGGAGAGAGAGGACAATGGAGAGGGATTACGCTAATGCGGGATGTCAGCTTTGATATGCAATGTCTTTTGTTGAGTGTGGGTACAAGTATGAAGGTCTGACTGCGCTCGACCTCTTTTATTCTGCTTCTGCATCGAGATGAGACATGTTAGGGACTGGAAGCTGATAATAAAACTTGATTTACAAAATCACATCGTTTCTTCATTTCAAGCTCCCTACACCTATGTCTTTTATTTTACTCATAACTTGTTTAAGTTTTTTTAAATTTTGTAGACCTCTGCAATTCCATGAAGTTAAATTAAGATTAACGCTTTGGTCTATGATCAATAAGGAGTTTGGGATTACCTCGCAATGTAAACATGCTAATACAGAGAAGCAAAAACATGAGTGGTTGAACATTCATCCTACAAACTACACACAAACAAATTCCCCCTTCCCACCTTCGTGGTAATCCCCCCAAAATCAAAAAAAAAAATTCCGTCTCCCGCTACAGCCATCGACCGCTCCACACCCGCGAGGACCAGCCAAAGCCACTCCTCTTCATCCTCCCAATCACCCTAACTCTACTGCTTTTAATGACGTAACATTAACTCTCTTCTGTAGTTTTCCAACTTAACTCCAAAATTTTATAGCAACTTTGTACATCATAGATTTTTTTTTTTAAATATATAATACAATCTATATTTTGTAAACTTGCTATATGTTTCAGATCAGTCAGATGCCTGTGCAAATGTTTAAATATTCTACCTTATATTTTGTTCATGCTTAGCTCCCACCAGTCTCTTCTTGGATCTGCTTGATGAGCTCCTGCGCCTTCTCAGGGGGTCTTGAAGGTGTGGGTTCTGCCCTTATATGTGACCAGCAATCTTGCAGGGTGAATCATTCCATGATGAATCCCAAGGTTGTGCAGCTCTTTACGGACGGGGTCAAACTGTTTCCTTAATTGTTGGATTCCTGTGGCCAAATCTGGGTAGAACCGCACCTGTTGATCCTGGTATTTAATTTCTCCTTTGGCTTGCGCGCATTGGAGATCGTCATCTTGTCTCTGTAGCTGAGGAACTTCATAATCAGTGTCCTCGGTGATGCCTTATTATCTCTCGGTGGGCCGATTCGGTGGGCGCTCTCTAACACAACTGATGACTGCAGCTCCGCGTTGTTCAGCGCTTCTGGAATCCACTTTTCCAAAAAGGAACATGGGTCCCGACCCTCGGTTCCCTCCGGTAGGCCCACCAGCCTCAGGTTGTTCCGTCTCGACCGGGACTCCAATTCCAGGACATTATCTTCCAGACGTTTATTTTTTAATTCCAAAGTGCGCACCTTTAATTGTAGGCTGGTGACGTCATCCTCAGCGCTGGAAATTCGAAGCTCCACCTGCGATACTCGTTCCATACAGTCGTTTAATTCCTTTCTCATTCCTTCTATCGCTGCTATAATCCCGTCAAATTTAGTGGAAAAGTCTGCTCTCATTGCGCTAATGGCAGCGAGCACCGCACCTGTGCCGTCGCCAGTAGTCACCGCTCCACCGCTAGCTTGCTCCGCCCTATCTGGAGCTTTTTCTGCTTCGTCACGGACGTGAAAGTCCGTTAACTTGGACTGTTTTGGCGGTTCAGTTTTTCCTCCACCTGATTTCCCAGCCTTAGGCTTTACCGGCATATCCTCGCCCAAACGCTGGGATAGGTTTTGTTCCAAATGAGAGAGTTATTTGCCAACTTTTTATTTTTAGGAGCAGAGTAGAGTGAAACGCGTCTTCTTACGTGGCCGCCATAACCGGAAGTCAATTTAATTTTTAATTTAATTTTTTTTTTTTTTTTTTTAATTTAACTACCCAAGCCACACTATGCTTGGCCTGCTGGTACAATTCTGCTGCTTCAGGAGTCCCACAAGCTAACCAAATTCGGTAGGACTCCTTCTTCAACCTGATGGTTCCCCTTATTTCTGGTGTCCACCATTTGGTTTGGCGGTTTCCACCACGAGAAGCACTGACAACCTTATGGCCACAGCTCTTAGCAGCCGCTTCAGCAACGGAGGTGGAGAACATGGCCTATTCAGATTCCATGTCTCCAGTCTCCCTTGGAATGTAGTTGAAGTTCTTTTGTAGGTGGGAGTTGAAGACCTCTTGGCACAGAGGCATTAGTCAGACATTCTCAGTGCATCCTTACTATACGTTTGGGTCTGCTGGGTTTGAATGGCATCCTCCTCCATCATCGGATCCAACTCACCACCAGGTGAATTGGATCCGATGGATCCAGATGATCACCAGGTGGTGATCGGTTGACAGCTTTGCATCTCTCTTCACCCATGTGTCCAAGACATACGGTCATAGGTCTATTGATATGAGAACAAAACGAATCATCGACCTGCGACCTAGGGTTTCCTGGTGCCAAGTGCACATATGGCCACCTTTATGCTTGAACATGGTGTTTTCAATGGACAAAGTATGATTAGCACAGAAATGCAATAACTGAACATCACTCAGGTTTAGATCAGACACGCCATTCCTCCCAATCACGTCCCTCCAGGGTTCACTGTCATTGCCCACATGTGCACTGAAGATCCCCACTAGGACAATGGAGTCTACAAGAGCAGCACTTTCCAGCACCCAGTCAGAGACTCCAAAAAGGGTGGGTACTCTAAAATATCATGTGGATGGTCAGGACTCATTTTCCAACCTGAAGGCACAGGGAATCAACCTTTTCATCTACCAAGTAGAACCCCAACATAGAGGCAGCAAGGCCGGGGGAAACAAGAATACCCCTCCCCTGCTTTTGGCATCTCACCTGGGACAATTCTAGAAAAGGCCATGGTCCAACCCCTCTCTAGGTGACTGGTTACAGAACCTGAGCCCCACGATATCTAGCTGTATCTCTCAACCTTGTGCACAAGCCCAAGGTCCTTCCTCGCCAGAGAAGTGACATTCCACATTTCAAAAGCCAGTTTAGTAAGCTGGGGCTCACACAGCCAATGTCTCTGGAGCCACCAGAGGGCGGACCCATGTGGCTCGTTCGGGCTGAGCCCCTCCGGGTCCCATGGGCGGAAGCCTGGTGCTTGCTGTCGAGCACCTTTTCTCATAAAGCTGCTACATTTTGCAGCTTAAATCTGCAATTTTTTCTTGTGAATTTGCAATCATTTTCTAATAAATTTGTGAGGTTTTTTTTTTTTGCAAATTTGTCAGAATGTACAGTGGGGCAAAAAAGTATTTAGTCAGCCACCAATTGTGCAAGTTCTCCCACTTAAAAGATGAGAGAGGTCTCCAATTTTCATCATAGGTATACCTCAACTATGAGAGACAAAATCAGAAAAAAAAAATCCAGAAAATCCCATTGAAGGATTTTTAATGAATTAATTGGTAAATTCCTCAGTAAAATAAGTATTTGGTCACCTACAAACAAGCAAGGTTTCTGGCTCTCACAGACCTGTAACTTCTTCTTTAAGAGGCTCCTCTGTCCTCCACTTGTTAACTGTATTAATGGCACCTGTTTGAACTCGTTATCAGTATAAAAGACACCTGTCCACAAACTCAAACAGTCAGACTCCAAACTCCACTATGGCCAAGACCAAAGAGCTGTCAAAGGACACCAGAAACAAAATTGTAGACCTGCACCAGGCTGGGAAGACTGAATCTGCAATAGGTAAGCAGCTTGGTGTGAAGAAATCAACTGTGGGAGCAATTACTAGAAAATGGAAGACATACAAGACCACTGATAATCTCCCTCAATCTGGGGCTCCACGCAAGATCTCACCCTGTGGGGTCAAAATTATCATGAGAACAGTGATCAAAAATCCCAGAACCACATGGGGGGACCTAGTGAATGACCTGCAGAGAGCTGGGACCAAAGTAACAAAGGCTACATCAGAAACACACTACACCACCAGGGACTCAAATCCTGCAGTGCCAGACGTGTCCCTCTGCTTAAGCCAGTACATGTCCAGGCCCGTCTGAAATTTGCTAGAGAGCATTTGGATGATCCAGAAGAGGATTGGGAGAATGTCATATGGTCAGATGAAACCAAAATAGAACTTTTTGGTAAAAACTCAACTTGTCGTGTTTGGAGGAGAAAGAACACCATACCTACTGTGAAGCATGGGGGTGGAAACATCATACTTTGGGGCTGTTTTTCTGCAAAGGGACCAGGACGACTGATCCGTGTAAAGGAAAGAATGAATGGGGCCATGTATCGTGAGGTTTTGAGTGAAAATCTCCTTCCACCAGCAAGGGCATTGAAGATGAAACGTGGCTGGGTCTTTCAGCATGACAATGATCCCAAACACACCGCCCGGGCAACGAAGGAGTGGCTTCGTAAGAAGCATTTCAAGGTCCTGGAGTGGCCTAGCCAGTCTCCAGATCTCAACCCCATAGAAAATCTTTGGAGGGAGTTGAAAGTCTGTGTTGCCCAGCGACAGCCCCAAAACATCACTGCTCTAGAGGAGATCTGCATGGAGGAATGAGCCAAAATACCAGCAACAGTGTGTGAAAACCTTGTGAAGACTTACAGAAAACGTTTGACCTCTGTCATTGCCAACAAAGGGTATATAACAAAGTACTGAGATGAACTTTTGTTATTGACCAAATACTTATTTTACCGAGGAATTTACCAATTAATTCATTAAAAATCCTTCAATGTGATTTTCTGGATTTTTTTTCTTTCTTATTTTGTCTCTCATAGTTGAGGTATACCTATGATGAAAATTGGAGACCTTGCTCATCTTTTAAGTGGGAGAACTTGCACAATTGGTGGCTGGCTAAATACTTTTTATACCCCACTGTAAGAGTTTGGACATGGCTGTTCATGTCCTCGCTTTATGTTCATATTTGTTTTTTTGTTATCTTCAGGGCATGAGTCCAGCCATGTCCTCGCCCTCAGTTTGATGTTTCCTCTGTGTTCTCCTCCATTTGCCTTTGTTTGATCAGTGTGCTTATTTTCATTATTATGTCGCCTGTTATTCCATAATTTGGTTCCTGCCCTGCACCCATGTTTATGATTATTTATCATAATCATTATGTTCTTCAGTGTTTTATTTTCATTCCTACCTTGTATTTCTATTTATTATGTTTCTCATATTTAACTCTCAGTGAGATTGTCTGTATAGCTCCGCCCATCTTACTCTTCATACTTGTTGTCTCCATCTCCCCGTGTGTCTGTGATTTACCTTGATTATGCCCACCTGTTCTGCATTTCATTGCTTATCCCTGTGTCTATTTAATGTTGGGTGAGCCTTTGTTCATTGTTGCATCCTCGTCAGTTCTGTGTGATTACACCTCCCGTCCTGCCTCAATTATTGTTGTGTTTTCCAGCCCATGTGCTGAGTGTTATTTTGTATTGAATAAATCTGCAAACTAGAGTTCTTATGGTGGGTCCTGAATTCCGCCCCGGAGGGGCCAGACCTTGACACAGAAGTGCTAGCCCACATTTTCATGGCAAATTGAGACACCATATACTGTAGGAAATTATAATAGTTGACACCACCTGAAGCATTGTGATAACAGGATACATAAACAATTGTTCATTGTATTTAGTGTATCATATACAGTGGTGTGAAAAAGTGTTTGCCCCTTTCCTGAAAAAGTGATTGCTCCCCCGTTAAAACATAAATTAACTGTGGTTCATCACATCTTTGGAAAGCTGAGTTAAATTTCTCTAGCCATACCCAGGAATGATTACTGCCACACCTGTTCTCAATCAAGAAATCACTTAAATTGGACCTGCCTGACAAAGTGAAGTAGACCAAAAGATCCTCAAAAGCTAGACATCATGTGCGATGCAAAGAAATTCAGGAATAAATGAGAAACAAAGTAACTGAGATCTATCAGTCTGGAAAAGGTTATAAAGCCATTTCTAAAGCTTTGGGACTCCAGCGAACCCCACTGAGAGCCATTATCCACAAATGGCGAAAACATGGAGCAGTGGTGAACCTTCCCAGGAGTGGCTGGCTGACCAAAATTATCCCAAGAGCGCAGCGACCTCTCATCCGAGAAGTCACAAAAGACCCCACAACAACATCCAAAGAACTGCAGGCCTCACTTACCTCAGTTAAGGCCTGCATGGCAGAGTTCCAAGACAAAAAACACTGCTGATCAAAAAGAACATAAAGGCTCGTCTCAGTTTTGCCAGGAAACTTCTTGACGATCCCGAAGACTTTTGAGAAAATACTCTGTGGACTGACGAGACAAAAGTTGAACTTTTTGGAAGGTGTGTGTCCCGTTACATCTGGTGTAAAATAACACAGCATTTCAGAAAAAGAACATCATACCAACAGTAAAATATGGTGGTGGTAGTGTGATGGTCTGGGGCTGTTTTGCTCCTTCAGGGCCTGGAAAAATTGCTGTGGTAAATGGAACCATGAATTCTGCTGTCTACCAAAAAAATCCTGAAGGACAATGTCCGGCCATCCGTTTGTGACCTCAAGCTGAAGCGTACTTGGGTTCTGCAGCAGGACAATGATCCAAAACACACCAGCAAGTCCACCTCTGAATTGCTTAAGAAAAACAAAATAAAGACTTTGGAGTGGCCTAGTTAAAGTCCTGATCTGAATCTGATTGAAATGCTGTGGCATGACCTTAAAAAGGCGGTTCATGCTCGAAAATCCTCCAATGTGGCTGAATTACAACAATTCTGCAAAGATGAGTGGGCCAAAATTCCTCCACAGCGCTGTAGAAGACTCACTGCCAGTTATCGCAAACACTTGATTGCAGTTGATTGCTGCTATGGGTGACCCAGCCAGTTATTAGGTTTAGGGGGCAATCACTTTTTCACACAGGGCCATGTAGGTTTGGATTTTTTTTACCCTTAATAATAAACACCTTCAATTAAAAACTGCATTTTGTGTTTACTTGTGTTATCTTTGTCTAATATTTAAATTTGTTTGATCAGAAGCATTTAAGTGTGACAAACATACAAAAAAACGAGAAATCAGGAAGGGGGCAAACACTTTTTCACACCACTGTATCTATATTACCAACCACCAGTCTCGTCATAGCTGCTCAAATGTAAATATTAGGATTGTTTTGGTTCTGTAATTTTTTTAAGTATTTCTTTTCATCAATATTTTTTTCAAGAATATAATGGCTTTAATTCTGCACCTTTCTGAACACTTTGTTGATGTATTATTTAAAAAGAAAATCTTTGTTTTTATGAAACTACAATGCAGCTCACCTTTAAAAGAACCAAGTTGGCACACAGTTGGAGAGAAAAAAAATCATGAACAGAAAAAAAGGATGCATAGAGAATCATTCTAGAATTGAATCGAAGTCCCCTGAATCATAATAGAATTGAATCAAATCGTGAGGTGCCTAATGATTCCCACTCCTATTAAAAGTAGCATACAAGTAACAGAAGATGTGATCTCAAAAATATCTCCTGGAACTAGATATTTGAAATTTAATCCCCAGAAAAAGGATAACAAATTTTGTACAGTTTTGTTTTTTTACTTTTTGGTACCTTAGGGGCCTTGAGACCACAGGTAGCCAGACTTCCTCCACACTGCCCCCCCTTCTTCTCCTCTACGACTGAACAGGGTTGAGTGGCTACAATGCGCTCTTTCACGATACCCAACACTTGTTTGTGCTTCACCTTCGTCTGCTGGATCAGAGAATGGGACATGTCCAGAGCCCTGAGAAATTTCATTTAAAGAAGACATTAGTGCTTCATTTCATATGAATGCATACTTGCAGTTTGAACCTAAAAAAAATCTAAGTAAATTTTACAAAAATATGGCCTGGATTGCTTTGTTTTTTTAAGCCGATTTGGATTCTGAAATGGTTATTTATATATAAAAAAAACAAATAAATCACATTCTATTCCAATACTAGAGCAACATTTCTTGTGCTAATATTTAATTGGGGCTCTTGTTTGGTGGGAAACTTTATGGTTGGACAAAGATCACTTTTGTTGATTGTCAGGTGTTATTGACAACGCCTGTCTTCATTTAAAACTACATTTAATCAAAGTTGAGAGCTGACCTGTCTTTGCAGTCTCGCAGTAACTTTTGCACGTCCACTTCCTCTTTCTTCAAACTTCCAAAGGACAACTGGAGTTTGGATGAGTCTTTATCCTCCAGGCTGACACTGACATCAACAACATTTGCACCCATGTTTCCCTGGATATTGTGAATGAATGTGAATTTGATTTGGTAATGAACATACAATAAAAACAACAAAAAAATATAACCTGGATATTTCCCTGGATGTTGTCACCAAATGTCCCACTGTATTTGATGAAGTCGGCCTCTACCACAACTGTGAAAAGTTGAGCATCAAAAAGTCAATAACTACTCTACCCTACAACAATAAATTGCATTTGCCAGCATAGGTGGATTTGACATGTACCTGGCTTTATGGGCGTGTCTCCTGTCAGTATATCATTGAAGTCAAAATCAGTGGGAACATAGTTGGGTTTTTGCCAAGAAAAATTCCACTTGCGCTTCACCACCACTACTTTCAGAACAGCAATATCGTCATTCAGGCTTTTTACGGGGATCAGAAAACCACCATCATCCACTTCCTCCACAAAGTTTTTGGTTGCCAAGGCAAACATCTCCCACCTAAAACCTGTGAGGATGAAAGTCAAACCATTAGAGATGAGGAAAGGATCCTGTTTAGTAGACATAGAGGAAGACAGTACCACCTATGTGGGCTCCTTAGACTGCACACTAGACATGTCCAATCTCACATCTCCTTAAAACTGCAAATGAGGCCTATATAGATGAATGGGTTAGTGTCTTCTGGGTTACCTCAACATTGCATACAGGAGTCCTTCACTCATGCACTTACAAAACGGACCTGATGCCACACAATATTTAACTTCACTTCCTGTTGTCTAAAATAAGTTTTAAGCCAACTGGCATTTCTGTTTGTAAATCTCTCATTGTTGTCATGGTTTGGAAATACTTGTTGGGACATTGAGGGGCTAACTGCAAACATGAAGCATGGACAGATAAAACTTGTAAATCATTCACCCGCTTGGCTGTGGCTAGAGCCAAAAGCAGAGACACTTTAATCGAGAGAAACTTCAACCCTACTACCTCAATAGGCTCAAAAGGATGGTGAGAGAGGCCATCTGGCCAACGATAAATCCCTTCATGGAACCAAGGGCCTGGAAACAGGAACCTTGCATCATGATCCTCTCATGAACTGACGCATCATAGGGTGATGACATACTGCAAAAGGTTTGGAGACAAGCGTGGCATAGCATGCCAAAATTGCTACTAGGTAGACTTTTATTTTAGAAAAAAAATCTTTCCACTTTCAATCAGATGCTGTAAAAACAGAACACATCCACTACAGAACACTGGTAAAGGATAGTTGGCCTCTCATTACACCACTTCTCAAAAAGCCACCACTGACCACTTCAAGAGAGTGGGTGGAGGTGGCTCTAGCCTTCTGAAGAGTGTCAGTAACCTCTGGGGGCAGCCCCGCTGTGGTTAGGGTAGCACCTCACTGTGCTGCGATCGCTCACAACCAGTTTGAGAAGGCATTCGTGACAGATTCCAAAATCTCTCCAAACGTTTGTGGGTGTTTGCAATTTCCTCTCATGAGGTGCAGGGCCTTGCTCTCATGTTGCAAGAATTTTGAACATGTTCAAAAAATTTGACAAATATTCTCTCAAAATAGTCATGTTTCGTGTTTTGCACCCATCTAGAACCCTTCTCAATTTAGTTTTTGACAAGGCACAGCAACATTAAGCCTGTGTCAGTTACAGCCTAGACACAGAAATGAACATACAACTTTGCAGAAGTTTGTTCAGCAAAACCATAAGATCAACAGCCCACTGCCAACTGGTGAGTAGAAATTGTACATTTTAATGCTGGACTACATAGAAAATGAACAGAAAATAGATGCTCAGAGTGGGGAAAAATGCACTTGGTGGACATAAGGCTTAGTTTGAAATTAATCTGGCATGAAATCAAATCATGAATTCAAGTAATTTTCTTCCTGAATGTGTGGGCAAGAAGGGTTCCCCCCATGAATTGATTTTTTTTTCCTCATATGATGCTATACATCATTTATTAGGCCATATTCACAAATGTGTCATTAGTGCCAATTCAGACTCCAAGGGAAAATTGTTGTAAATTCAAATATTTGTCACAATTTTTTCATAATCTCCAACTAGTCGCCAGCTGTGGCAGCCCAGTGAGATACTAAAGTTCCACCTTTCAGAGGACAGGAAATTTGGGAGAGGATTATAAATCTCCCCTCGAGCCTGAGACAGGAGATCCCTGAGTATAAGGAGAGGCCTCAGCTTGCCTGCTAATAGCTGAATTATTTCTGATATGAAGGGCTTGGATAGCCACCATGAGGCTACCACAATCAATGAGAGTCCCTGTTCCCTCACTCTGGTTACAGTTGGAGAGATCAGGCCTAGAGGTTGGAAGGTGTACAGCAGGACGAGTGTCCATGTCCAGAGCCACCTCTGCGTCTGGGCATGGATGGGAGTAAAACATAACGGGGAGTAAAACAGGGGGAAATGTGCATTTTACCGCAAGGTGAACAGATATATGACAGCCTGGTCGAACCTCTGCCAGATCTGCTTCACCACCTGAGGGTGAAGTCTCGACTCACTGAACACTGGGTTCTCTCTGGACAACAGATCTGCTCACCTGTTCAGGATCCCTGGCATATGAGTAGCCTGAAGTAAGAAGAACCTCGTGCTGCTCTGCACAATTGTTCTCCTCACCAAACTGCAGCTGAAGTGACCAGGTGCCACCCTGACAGCTGCTATAGGCTACCATCACTGAATTGTTCATTTTGACTACAAACCCCAATTCCAATGAAGTTGGGATGTTGTGCAAAATTTTTATAAAAACAGAAACAATGATTTGCAAATCCTTTTTAACCAATGTACAGCTGAATACAGTACAAAGACAAGATAATGTTCAAACTGATAAACTATTGTTTTTTCGCATACAGTATATTCACTCATTTTGAATTTGATGCCTGCAACACATTCCAGAAAAGCTGGGACAGGGGCATGTTTACAACTGTGTTACATCACCTTTCCTTTTAACAACACTCAATAAGCGTTTAGGAACTGAGGACACTAACTGTTGAAGCTTTGCAGGTGGAATTCTTTCCCATTTTTGCTTGACATACGACTTCAGTTCCTAAACAGTCCGGGGTCTCTGTTGGCATATTTTGCGCTTCATAATGCACCACACATTTTCAAGTTACCCATGGCATGGGCATTAACACACCCTCACACTATCACAGATGCTGGCCTTTAAACTTTGTGCTAATAACAATTTGGATGGTCCATTTCCTCTTTAGCCCGGAGGGCACAATGTACACGATTTCCAAAAACAATTTGTAATGTGGACTACATCAGTTAACACAGTTCATTGCTACATCTACAAGTGCAAGCCAATACTTGACTATGCAAAGTGAAAGCCAGATATCAACAACACCCAGAAATGCCACCGGTTGCTCTGGGCCTGAGCTCATCTGAGATGGACTGATGCAAAGTGGAAAAATGTGCTGTGGTCTGATAAGTCCACATTTCAAATTGTTTTTGGAAATTATGGATGTCATGTCCTCCAGGCTAAAGAGGAAAATGACCATCCAGACTGTTTTCAGCCTTAAGTTCAAAAGCCATCATCTGTGATGGTATGGGGTGTCTCTTTTTCAGGGACATCCCTGCTTATTTCAACAAGACAATGCCAAGCCACATTCTACACATGCTACAACAGCATGGCTTCGAAGTAAAAGTGTGTGGGTAGTTCCAAGTTCCAATCTGAAGTCGTAAGTCTCACAGTGACCCAACCTACTCAAGATGGTAATGAGCGGTCTACTGCTGTAAAGGTGATGTATGGTGGTGCAGAGAAGAATGTGCTTCTATTCTTCCTTTATGGCAAGACAAATGTCCCGAAAATAGTAAGAAAAGCATTAGAGAAGCGAGCTTGAAATATCTTATATTTTACTACAAAGCTACACCTGTCTATTCAACAACTATAATGCATAAACAGATGTCAAAGGGGAGGATCATGATATCATCATCATCATACCTGGCAAAAGTATACGATCCATCTTGCTTTCTCACTTTTTTCCACATCTGTACCACCAGCAATGATGATCAGAAACCTTGTTAGGTCAGCTGAAAGGAATTTGCTTAAGGACTGTGCCTCAAGGTCCAGCTGTTGGAGATCAGGGAAGTGACTCATCAAGTAACTTCTGAATCGTAATAAAAATGTGAAGTGCTACATACTCATATCTGTCTTTGTTCGTGGATCTCATGTTTTTCCAGCCAGGCCTTTTCGCTTCTCTAGCAAATGTAGATTTGGGAAGCCATTTCTCTTCGGCTTACCAACAAAAAAGAAGTCACATATGTAAGCTGTACAACCTCACTTTTTCTTATCACTTGATCTTGAATTAAGTCAAGTACAGAGCAGAATGCTGTCTGGTATGCAGCTGCTTGGCAATCCTCCTCTGTATCAATGGCACAATTTGAAGCCCTTTCTTTGTGGCAAAAGTAATTGATATACTTCAGGTTAAATGACTTTTGACAGGACAGATGATATTGAACCTCTCTTGCAAATAGGTGTAGATGGGTGTTTCCAAGTTCCATGGCTCAGGGCTCTATCTGCTTCCATGTAGGCTCCTTCAAGGCCCCATCCACATCTTTGAACACTGGGAAAGTGGTGCACGGCTCTGTCTTTTCAGACACATTAGTTTCACACCTTTGAGAGTATATGCATTCTGGAGGAAACAGTCTTTTGGTTGAGTACACTGAAGACTTTGGAGGTGAGCGTGAATTTGAAGCTGAATCACGTTACACATCCCTTCAAGCAATCCTGGTTTTCAGTGAAATGTTGGTAACAACCTTGATGATAACCAACTGCCTCAAGATCCACACATGAAGGACTCTCTGGAATCTGAATGCAGGCATCTTATATGCAATTTGATAAATTTAGAGGTTCTTTGAGACATCTGTCACAAATACTGTGCAGTTCTGCCAGCTTGTTTATGGCAGATCCCTTGATATTATTAAGTGTTGTAAAATTGCCATGATGAATGTTATTTACATGCAGTATACAATTTACTGTTGGATGCTTTTGAGATTCTCCTACACCACCACCACTTTCCCCTTTGAGTCTTCCTGACTTGGGCATTTCCCACCACCACACTAAATGTATAACTATGCTACAGATGTTAGTTCATATATCTTCAACCATCACCAAGACAGCTCCAGTTATCTCCAGCAAACGTTAGCTAAAACAGAAAGTAGAACATGAATTAGTAAATAGGAAATTAAATCAGACAGTGCAATAATCTGTTAAGAGTTATATACATATATCCATATGTTCATTACACACACACATTTTTGCACCAGATGCCCTTCTTAACACAACCCTCCCCATTTTAGCTACAATGCTCCGCACTGTGTGTGTTTATATATTTATATATTTATTCCATCTAGCAACAATGCTCCACACTGTGTGTGTTTATATATTTACATATTCATTCCATCTAGCTACAATACTCCGCACTGTGCGTTTATATACTCATATATTTATTCCATCTAGCTACAATGCTCCGCACTGTGTTTATACAGTATATTTATATATTTATTCCATCTAGCTACAATGCTCCGCACTGTGTGTCTATATATATATATATACACACACTACCGTTCAGAAGTTTGGGGTCACTTAGAAATTTCCTTATTTTTGAAAGAAAAGCACTGTTTTTTTCAATGAAGATAACTTTAAACTAATCAGAAATACACTCTAATATCTAATATACATTGCTAATGTGGCAAATGACTATTCTAGCTGCAAATGTCTGGTTTTTGGTGCAATATCTACATAGGTGTATAGAGGCCCATTTCCAGCAACTATCACTCCAGTGTTCTAATGGTACAATGTGTTTGCTCATTGCATCAGAAGGCTAATGGATGATTAGAAAACCCTTGTGCAATCATGTTAGCACAGCTGAAAACAGTTTAGCTGGTTAGAGAAGCTATAAAACTGACCTTCCTTTGAGCAGGTTGAGTATCTGGAAAAAATTATTATTTCAAATACAAATCATTATTTCTAACCTTGTCAATGTCTTGACTATATTTTCTATTCATTTTACAACTCATGGTGGTAAATAAGTGTGACTTTTCATGGAAAACACAAAATAATTGTCTGGGTGACCCCAAACTTTTGAACGGTAGTGTATATTTATATTTATATGTACATATGTATACTCGCTGCTCTTGTTTTTCTCTTGCCATCCCTGTGCTGCTGCAATCCTGGAATTTCCCCATTGTGGGACTAATAAAGGCTTATCTTATCTTATCTTTATCCAGGCTTGAGACCTGCACAAGGAGTAGACTGGGGTTTTGTGCTTCCCCCTGTGGCTGGATAACCACTTTCTTTCCCCATTCTGTTTAGACTGAGCACCAAGCTTAAGGCGGAAAGTACCATTTATTGGTCTTTGGTATTACCCAGCTGGGGTTTGAACCCACAACCTCCCAGCTGTGGGGCAGATGCCCTACCACTAGGCTACCACTCTGGCTCATTACATTTACGCATTCATTCATCTTCAACTGCTTTTGCCTTTTTGGGCCACAGGGGCACTGTTGTTCATATTGGTTTTACCGGCATATAATTTGTACATTAGAAAATAATAGGAGGGCGGCGTGGTGGCGGAGTGGTCAGCACTGCGGCAGCACAGCAACTCACCCTTGGCCGGGGGATCCTGGGTTCGATCCCAGCCCCCGACCAACGGTGATCTGTGTGGAGTTTGCATGTTCTCCCCGTGTCTGCGTGGGTTTACTCCGGGATTTCTCCGGTTTCCTCCCACATGCCAAAAACATGCAAGTTAGGTTAACTGGCATCAAACTGGGGATTCTAAATTGTCCTTATGTATGACTGTGAGAGTGAATGGTTGTCTGTCTCTCTGTGTTGGCCCTGCGATGGACTGGCGATCTGTCCAGGGTGTACCCTGCCTCTCGCCCAAAAGATGCTGGGATAGGCTCCAGCCCCCCCGCGACCCGAAAAGGATTAAGCGGAAGAAGATGAATGAGAAAATAATAGGACAGAAGTGTGGGTATGTATCAACTGTGACTGACAGTTAATATTTCAAATCATTTAAGAAGGGACAGTAAACTTTGCTCTATGACCAAATGAAGCATTTTCAAAACAGATTTGCCTATGGTACAAAAACCCTAAAACCATGAAAAAAATAACCTTCTAAAGAAGACTCAGTAAAAATGAGCAGTTTCTAGTCCTGCCATTCGATGAACAGGAACATTAGTTCTGTGCAAAACCTTAAAGGTCTGATGACATGATTCTGGCATTTTTTTTAGCATGTTGTGTAAACCCAGAAGTCATTGTCGATGATCAATATAATATTTACAACCGCGCCTGCATAACATAGTTATCATCAAAAAACCGCAGCCGCTGACTGGACTGTTGTGCCGCCCACT
This sequence comes from Pholidichthys leucotaenia, assembly GCA_020510985.1. Taxonomy (NCBI): domain Eukaryota; kingdom Metazoa; phylum Chordata; class Actinopteri; order Cichliformes; family Pholidichthyidae; genus Pholidichthys; species Pholidichthys leucotaenia. The sequence goes on from CM035849.1 coordinate 161,254,874, forward strand.
GAATGAAGGGCGGCACCACCATGACGTAAGCGACAGAACGGATGCCGGTGTTGTTGACTGGAATGCCATCAACTTTGTACTCAGTTTCTCTGGTTTCTTGTTTTAATTTTACGGCTATGCCTTCGCATTGTGTCGCAGGCTTAGATGAACAGCAGGCCGTGAAAGACCACATCACACGCTTCAGCTCCAACTGTCATAAGCCTCCTCATGCGCCTTTACGCAGGAGGAGTGTCAGGAGTCGAGCCGGCTTGGTTTCCCCCGGCTCGGTCCAGACCTCTCTGTGGGTTTAGGTGCCGCTGCTTATGTATGTATAGTATGTATTTCAGTGTGCTTTCCTCTCCTTAGCTACTGTCTGGCTGGCAGCTGTTTGACGGCCACTTTGACCCACTTTCTGTGAGTGCATGCTGACGGCTCGCCGGTCCCGCCATGTCCCCTCTATCATTATCACCAGCTGATTCAAACTCCCGCCGATCGTCTTTCCCGGTCCTTGCCCAGGTGCTTCTCATCACACCATCATCAGCAGTGCATGTACTTACCGGCCGTTTGCCAGTCATGCACTGCTGGTCCATAGTATTGTCATCTGTGCTGTAAGTCTGCCAGTATTTTCAGCACTCTCACGATGTGTTAGTCACTCCATGTTCGCCGTGGTTCTCGTGCGTCCTTGAAGCAATGTCGGCTCTGGGGCACACCTGTGGCTAACACGTCTCCTCTCATTCGTTCTCTGGCGATGCCGGCCCCCAAACGCCATCAGTAAGTGTGTTTGTGTTTTTTGTACGTCTTCACCTTTTTGGGAATTGTCTGTCTTTCTGTATTAAATGTGCTGTGGTGAACCCTGCATGTAAATCCTTGTTATTTCATCCTCCCTCTCCGTGCGCTGCGTAAGAGTGCACGGAGGGTCATGACAAGGAGCGCACGAGGAGGGGAAGGATGAATGGATTTACGCGCAGGATTCACCACAGCACATGTATTGAACATAAGACTGATGACAACAGTTCCCAAAAAGGTGAAGACTTACAAAAATAAACAGAAACACTTATAGTTGGCATTTGGGGCTGACATCGCCCAGCGAACGCATGGAGAAGAGACATGTTAACCACGGTTGCGCCCCAGGGCCGACATCGCTTCAAGGGGCTCAACAGAACCACGGCTGTGTGAGTGGCTAACACGTCGTGACAGTGTTGGCAATATTGGCTGGCTGACAACACGGCAGATGATGCACACAAACCATGAACAGCTAACTGTCAAAGAGAGAGGGCGCGTAGTCGG